>JASSKH010000005.1:14991872-15299685 GCA_031763025.1 Macrocystis pyrifera
CCCCCCCCCCCCCCCCCCCCCCCCCCCCCCCCCCCCCCCCCCCCCCCCCCCCCCCCCCCCCCCCCCCCCCCCCCCCCCCCCCCCCCTCCCCAGCCCAGTCGAATTTCTCGAAAAACGGTACGAGTACTTAGCGGGGTCTCGTTTCTGTTTCTTCATGTGCACCGCTCTCCACGACACAATCGATTTTTAGGTGCTGGGATTGCTGCGTAGCGCAGTACATGCACTCCCTGCCCCATATCACGGTTTATAAAACTGAGCCTACGTCATACAAAAACGGGGCTTCTTAGGTTTTTTACTATCACGTAGTGCACGGCGATACAGAAATATACCTATTACTACAGTCTAATTCCAAGTATTTTGTCTGTAAAAGTCCAAAACGGGCGAAACTCCCTCAGAAAACTGTACTGACCTTTTCGAGGAAAATCGCTAGGAACAGGTGTGGTATAATTCGTTTTTTTTCTTGTGAACGAAAATTGCAAAAAATCGACGCGAGCCACCGAGGGAGTAAAAATGCCTGTTCTGATGTTGCAAGGGGAGCTATAGGCTAAATTGACATACGACACGAAATTGGAACGTGGAAGTGTGGTGAGCTTAGGCCGTTTCCTATGCGGTTTGATTTCGAGCCTCAGATTTGTATTTTTCGATCTCAAAATCGAATGACCCTACTTATGCAGTCCGATTATGCAAAATCCGACCGGATTTTTTTCGATTTGAGAATCCGATGACCCAAGTCGTCGGATTTTGGCCCAAAATCCGACGACCCTGGGTCATCAGATTTTTGAGATCGAAAAAAGGCATGCTCTCTAAATTCAAAATGTTATCCACGACAGCAAACAGCAGCAGAACGATCGATGAGTTGGATAGTGATACAGCTGTATAGCGACGTTGCTTCGCGTCCGACGCGCGGACGGCGCGTCCCTCCGTGGCCAGACTAGAGTCGGCTGGCGCGGGCTCGGTCCTAGAGACCAAGAGAAGAGCACTCGGCACGCGCCTCTCCGTGGACACGTACTCGTAGACTACACTGCAGCTGTACAGCAGCAGCAGCAGTCAGTCACAAAATGAAACACAAAATACCAAGACAGGTTGACTCTAGCGCACTCGCCACGTCTCTTCGCCACCGGACTAGAGGCAGTCAGCGTGGGCTCGGACGCTTGGGTCCTACGCGCAGGGCAACGCACCCAGCGCGTCTCTTCGCGGCGCCAAATCACAAAAACAGCAGTTGGTCTCGGCGTTTGCTCGAATCTCTACACGCACAATAAATCTGATTTTTCCGCATAGGAAGACCCTTTCGATTTATCAAGCTCATATCTGAAAATACCATCGGGTCAAAATCTGAAGCTCAAAAGTCGAACCGCATAGGAAACGGCCTTAAGCTTTATTTTTACCAATCTACCGGAGGATAAAAAATAAATAACAGCAAAAATACAAATAAAAATGTTTAATCGTTTCCGCCATGAAAATAGAGGCGCGTGCCGTAGTGGGAGGGGGGGGGGGGGTGTACTCGATAAGAGAGATGTACTCGATCTCATGCATGGCCGTAGTCGTATGACCATAGACCCTCGCATCCCTACCATGCCGGGACGGAGCATGTCGGGTTTTCACCGACCAGGCAGACATTGCTTGCACCAAGCGCGAAGCGCCGTGAGGTGTCCGGCGAGTCGCATGAAGGGTGAGCTGCATCCTACTAATAACCGCTTGTGAGGCGGACTTTCTTGCATATGGATGACAGCTTCAATGAGTTAGTTTAATTTCCGGTGTAGCCACTTCCAGAGACAGCAATGGGAGTACTATGTAACTGCCTCTTGGGTGCCTTACCTTGAACACTACGTGAAACGATCAATTCCCTTGTGCAGAGTAAATGTTCTTTACTTCGCACAAATGATCTAACTAGACGACCAGCTGTGGGCGACCGCCAAAAAAAAAAAAAAAAAAAAACGGTACCCTGGATGTCTAGCTCACGTAGTGAACGGCATGTTTTACAGTGTCGTTGCCAACCGACGCCACGCCAACCCATATATATTATATATAAGCGGGGGGGGGGGGGGGGGCGCCAGCTGCGTGACCCAGGATTTGCGGTACAACCGGAAGGGATCGAGAGAGTGAGGCGAGGAGAATGCATTGGATGGAGGAGAATATCAAAAGAAACACTCTCGCACCGATCTACACTGTTGCCGTTAGTAATGTCCCCGTACAGCAGTGCTGCATTCACCGGCAACGAAAAAAACTACAAACAAACAAAAAAAAAACGCCTGCGCAAGTGAGGGGGGCGCTAACGGCCAAAACAACACTAAAAAAAAACTGCTCAGGTGAGGGGGGGGGGGGGGGGGGGGGGGGGGGGGGGCGGCGGGCGCAACTGATCGTCTTCCACGGCAACTGACCTCCGGTATAACAAAAAAAAACACACACACACTCAAAAAAACGCCTCTTTACCCCTTTGCTGCTGTAGTACTGCAGTCCCGTCGTAGAGACAAAACACTTGGAATTAGACTGAAATAGTTGTTTCTGTACAGTGCAGTTCAGAAGGGGTGAAGGTAGGGGGGGCGGGGCGGGAGGGAGGTGGCAGGAGCGACTGGTGCGTCTTCGACGACAGCTAGCCTCCGGAAAAAAACCCCCCCGACAAACAACAGCAACGCCTGCATAGGTCTTTGTACGTGACAGACGCACCTTTTAGTCTTTCACGACAGCCAACCTCTGGAAATACACACACAAAAAACGCCTTCGAAGCTTGGGCGGGGGGGGGGGGGGGGGGGGGAGGGGGCGCACCTGATCATCTTCCACGACAGCTAACCTCAGCGCGGGCATGACTCTGGCCTCTTCCGTTTCGTCCACCAACCCTCCCCGTCCCACGGTGACCGACTCGGCCGGTTCCGTGCCCAGCGACTCTCCCGATTCCCGCAGCACCTTCACGCTCTCCTTCCCCAGCATGCCAGACAGCTGCATGGGCGGGCGGCGGGAGAGGGGCGTACCCGTTGATTGCTTGCCTCAGCCATTTGACAATTTCCTCCCATCCATTTCGCGACGGAGCCTCCCCCCCCCCCCTTCACGTACTCATTTGTTGCTTGCCTTAGTCATTTGACCCATCGACCACGCATCCCTCTTGAGACGGAGCACCGTTCCCACTCCTGATTAGAGACACCTCCAACACTTGGGCGTTCACTACATTACGTTTTTTCCCCACATATTACATGAAGACAAAATTGGCCGTGCATGCGGATAGATTCAAAATCATATATATGGCCGTGCGTGCGGATAGCCAGTTTGTGCATGGAACAGAGAAACGAAAGAAAGCCTGTAAACGCGATTCGCGGTCTGGAGTTGTAGCTGAAGGACGGGGTCGGGGGGGGGGGGGGGGGGGGGGGGGGGGGGGGGGGGGGGGTTAGGGGTGTGCTCATTGTCATGGGTGGCCGCAGTCGTATGGCCATGCCATGGACCCTCGCATCCCTATATAAAATGCCGGGACGGACCACGTCGGAGTTTTACCGACCAGGCAGGCATTGCTTGCGCCAGGTGCGAAGCGCCACTTCAGTAAGTGTGAAGCAAGTCGCATGAAGGGTGGGCGACATCCTAACTTAGAAGCCGCGTGTCGCGGGGGGGGGGGGGGGGGGGGGGGGGGGGGGGGTTAAGCGTGAGATGTAGCCGTGCATAGGGGATAAACAGCGCGAAAAAATGGAGCGGGGAGCGCGAAGCTGAGCCCAAAAGCTGAGCTTTCGTAGGCTGTAACCGTCGCCGGTGGAGACCGGAGCTCCGAAATTTGCAAGCAGACCCCACATCTATCTCGAAGACCTACGCGTGGCGAAGAGCTACTGTCTGTCGTACGAGAGCACGCATCACGTGTGAGGCGTTTCGATACCTTACTCGACTTGAAAAAAAAACAACAACAACAACAACAACAACAAAACATCCCGTGTTGACCAATGTGTGTCCGGTGGTCCTTGCTGATCAATGTATTTCCGGTGGAATGAATGAATGCGGCGCGTAGATACTCCGTTCCGTCCTGTAGCAACGCGGAGACAAACCCGTGCCAGATCAGACAGATGGGATCACTCACGAGGCGACTATCCGGGCGGGGTGTAACGTCAACAGCTCTGATGGAAAAAAAGGGGGTCGACGATCACAGAGGAAACGCTCAATCCAAACGCGCACGAAAAAACAAAAAAAGGTTGTACGGAGAAACCTTACGCTTAGTTTCCCGTGGGCGGAACGAACGCACCCGCACACAGCGAAAGCCCCAATGAAGTTCTTCTACCCGCAGTCACCAAAAGGCGGATGACGCTATTAAGCACAGCAGTATTATAGGCAAAACTTTTATTGCAGGGGGCCATAGTAAACAGGACGTACGGTGTACACAAAAAACCTGTATATTTCCCTATTTTTGCCAACAATTTTTGTTTTTTTCTTCATCACTTTTACTTCCCAGCCCACTATTAATAGTAGGTTTTACCCTCGACGATCTTCTGGACAAGCCGTGGTCACAGGTGTCGTCCCTTCTCCCCCCCGGCACGTGCCTTTATTTTTTGTCGCGCATAGGGTGCAGCATTCCCAATGCTCGTCGAATTTTCATCGAATGCAGCCAACTCACGCTTTCGCGCTTTCCGCTCATCAATTTTTCAAGCAAGAAAAAGTCCCTATGAGCATGCACTCGGTGAGAATTGAACTCACGCAATTGATCTTGACAGGCACGAGGACCACCTATCAAGCCACCGGGGACGCTGGCTAACAACATTCGGTGACCTTGCATACTATTACGGGGGGCCATAGTTAATAGGACCTACGGTGCACACAAACACCGATATAAATACCTATTTTTACTAACAATAATTGGTCCTATTTACTACGGCCCTCCGTAATAGTAATATGGCCCCCCCGTTAAGTATTACGGGGGTCCATAGTTAATAGGACCTATGGTATACATAAAAACCTACATATTTACCTATTTTTACCAACAAAATTTGGTCCCGTTAACTACGGACCCCCGTAATGGTAAGATTATGAAGATAAATCGGAACAGTGATGGAGAAAGAAGACAAGATGAGCGAAGGGCAGGCAGGGTTTAGGCCAAACCGTAGCTGCGTAGACCATGCCTACACGCGTACACATTGGGCGAAGATAGTCCGAGGTACTGTAGGAAAGACGCGGGGCTCGCAACGTACTGCTGTTCCTCTCTAGATGTACAGAAGACCTACGACACAAGCAGTAGCGGGGAGAGATGGGTTGTAGAAAAAGTTGTGGGACAGGGATCAAGGAAAGATGTAGAGAGCAATGAAAAACATGGCGGAAGGTACGAGAAGTGCTGTGACGTCGGACGGGGAAATCTCCAAGTTATGTTGATGTTGTACAAGGAGTTGCACAGCGATGTACGTTGCCACCTAAAATATACAAGATATAGATATATACATATATATATTAACGATCTGATAGTAGCAGTCGAGGCAGCAAGGCAGGGAGTCACGGTAGGGAAGGGTACGGTGTCGGGATTGATGTTTGCGGATGGCTCTGTGGGGATATCAGAAACACCCGAAGGATTGCAGAAACAAACAGAGAAGACGCTACGATAGAATACACCAGGAAATGAAGGGCGACGGCGAACGTCAAGAAGTGCGCGGTACTCGCAGTTTGTTTGTGACGAAGATAAGGTGAACCCGGTAAAATTTCAGTTGGAATCGTAGACCAGTATACGCAACTTTGGCGTAGATGTATCAAATAACTTCTCATAGCAAAAAAATAATAGGAAAGGGTAAATCACAGGTAGACAAGATGGGTGCGACCCTAACAGACTCGCACCCTAGGACCAAGCCTGATCAACGTGACACTACTAAGGTTAGAATATGCAGGGAAAGCATGGGAAGGGAACGTCAAGTTCGTAAAACAACTGGAAACAGTAGTACAGATGACAGCAAGCAGCAAAAAAAAAAAAATATACTAAAAAAGGCTCAGGCACGACTACTAATAGTAACACACTATTAATATTAAGCGCAGAGAATGGGAACATATACCCACTCAAGACAAGTAGAGACATGCGAAAGTTGAAACGGCAACAAGGTTCCTGCATCATGACCGGTCTATAGGCTACTCCACGTCTGGGGCGCGGCCATATTCGGAAGCATAATTCGGAATTAATCCGAATAAGTTCCGAATTGTCTCGAAAATCAGGTTGGCAAAGCATTGCCGCCCACTCAGCACTTGCTACAAATAGCGGGTCCTAGACAGCGCGCGACGGCGCCCCATGCATTCCAAAGTGTAGCGTGGACCCTAACCCAGAGCAAGGAACATGCCAAAAAAGAGGTTGCCAGCCATCGTTGGAAGAGCTATACGGGAGACCCAGGGCGACCTGGAATAAGGTGGTATAGCGTGGTGGAGAAAGTATGGAAGGGTGTATTACGGGGGCCCATAGTTAAATATTGCGGGGGTCTATAGTTAACAAGACCTATGGCATACATAAAAACCTATATATTTAGGTATTTTTACTAACAATATTTGGTCCTGTTTACTATGGACCCCCGTAGTAGGACCAAATATTGTTAGTAAAAGTAGGGAAATGTATGGGTTTTTGTGTATACCGTAGGTCCTATTTATTATGGGCCCCGTAATAGTAGGAAACCAAGAATAAATTTTGTCCGCAGGGAAGTTTGGGAGGTACCAGGGCGGAAGTAGAAGAAAGATTAGAAGAGAAGGGAAAGGCTGGCGCTAAGCAGCAAGGTGAAATCGGAGAAACACTCAAGAGATATACGGGGGACCATGCGAAGGGGTAGGAATAAAAACATATGTGCACGGCCCGAAGGACTCCGCGAAACGCTGAAACGGCGATTTCGTGTAGGTGACCTGGACCTGCCAGAAAGAAGAACAAAGGTCCACCAGTAGCCGTGAGGAGGAAGAAGTATTAATAGATGCAATACAGAGTAGAACTCACGTAGTGGGAGAATGTGCAACGCACAAGAAGGAACGCCACACCTTAAAAGAGGAGATGAGGGCAAAGAAGTAGATCAATGTCGCATGGAGGAGTTTGGTACACTAACACGGGGGTCCATAGTTAATAGGACCTATGGCATACATAAAAACCTATGCATTTACCAATTTTTACTAACAATATTTGGTCCTGTTTACTATGGACCCCCGTAATAGATAGCAGCGAGAAAAACGATTGCTCTCCTAGGAGATAGATGGTGACCCAGGCGGCCAGACAGGAAGGGGATAAGATTGGCAAAAAGTTTCTATGAAATGCATATTTATAGACACAACGTAATGAGCGCACAAACGTTGGAGGTGTCTCTAACAGGAGTATGAACGGTGCTCCGTCTCGAAATAAATGTGTGGTCAACGGTCAAATGACTAAGGTAAGCAACAAATGAGTACGCCCCCCCCCCACCCCTATGATACATAATTTAATATATATATATATAGGTTGGGTTGGCGTCGGTTGGCGACGCCTCTGTAAACCACGTCTATCACTGAGTGAGCTAGACAGCCAGGGCACCGTATATTTTCTTCTCTTTTTTTTTAGCGGTTACCACGGCTGGCGGTCATTTTTGTGCGGGCAGAACCCTTACTCCGCCCAGGGGGGTGACCGTATGACGTAGTGTGTACATGGTGAGGCACCCAGGAGGCAGCTACATAGTAAGCCCATTGCTGTCTCTGGAAGTGGCCACACCAGAAATTAAATCAATCAATTGACGCTGTCATCCATACGCAAAAAAATCCGACACTAAAGCGGTTCTTGGTAGGAAGCAGCTCACCCTTCATACGACTCGCCCAACACCTCACGGCGCTTCGCGCTTGGTGCAAACAATGTCTGCCTGGTCGGTGAAAACCCGACGTGCTCCGTCCCGGCATTGTAGGGATGGGGTCATGCGACTACGGCCATGCATGATAATGAGTACCCCCCCCCCCCCCCCCCCCCCCCCCCCCCCCCCCCCCCCCCCCCCCCCTGCTGACGCTGTCATCTATATGCAAGTGTGCCTCACAAGCGGTTCTAAGTAGGATGCAGCTCAGCCTCAATCTTGGTGCAAGCACACAATGTCTGCTTGGTGGGTGAAAAACCCGACGTGCTCCGTCCCAGCACTGTAGAGATGCAAGGGTCTTGCACCCCCCCCCCCCCCCCCCCGCGCAAACGAAGAAAAAGAATAGACGATCAAGCGCGCGACACACATCCGGGGGGGGAGGGGCGCACCTTGTCGAGCAACCCGGTGATGCGGTAGACGTCGTTAGGGTTGCTCGGCTCAACGAACCCGTACCGCTGCAAAAGGTGGTCGTTGGACCGCGGGCCGTAGCTGATAAACACCTGCTCTCCCGCCTCCCACGCGTTCTGCGCAAACCAACTCCCCGGCCGACGAGAGCATTGTGAGAAGGAACGGGTGTCAGTATAAAAAAGGACTCGTGGAAACAAAAACAACAAAAAGACAACAAAAATAAAACCCAAGCACGAGAGCGGTAGTGGGATTTGGTGTGGTAGCGTAGTCAAGCTAGGTCGGTAGACACTCCCGGGGGAAATATAGCTGGAACGACTGTGGGCTGAGTATTGCAGTACATCCAGCAGCTACACCCTCGCGAGATGTCGTTACCGCAAGCTTATATGTTTGCACGGCGTTTTCTTCGATGTCCCGGAGGAGTCACAAAACACGCCCCCCCCTGGTGCAAGCAACGTCTGCCTGGTCGGTGAAGACCCGACATGCTCCGTCCCGGCCTTGTAGGGATGCGAGGGTCTATGGTCATACGACTACGGCCACGCATGAGATCGAGTACATCTCTCCTATCGAGTACCCCCCCCCCCCCCCCCCCTTCTCCCCCCCCCGCCCGCTCTCGTCCCGGCATTGTAGAGATGCGACGCCCTTGTTACCGTACGACTACGGCCGCGGATGACATGAGCACACGCACACCCTCCCTCCCTCCCTCCCCCGCGTAATTCCACATTAGAAGAGGCAACCCTGCTTCAAACGGTGGCCTAAATCTCGAACAACCCATCTCATGGCGTGCCACGCCGATGACCCGACGCTTCTTCCTCGCGGCGGTGCACTTTCGAGTCGTTGCGCAGGCAGCCCGATCGCCGGGAAATAAGTATTACGAGGAACCATAGTAAATAGGACCAAATATTGTTAGTAAAAATAGGTAAATGTATAGGTTTTTATGCGTACCATAGGTCCTATTAACTACGGACCCCCGTGGTAGTGTCCCCTTATTCACCGTACCGTTACCTCGCCGATCGAGAAAAATGAGACGCGCACCGCACCGCACCGCACCGCTATCCATGCCATGCCATGCCATGCCATGTCATGTCTTAAGCAGCAAAGCCCAGACCTTGGTGGTGACGGCGAAGTAACCGTAGAAATAGTTGTACGAAACGTCGCTGTCCACGCCGCTCTTGTGGTTGATGAGGTCCACCACCGGTGTCAGAGCGTACCTCTTGAGTTGCACGAGTTTCGTCATGAGGAAATCCCTAGAGAGACAGAGAGAAGAAAAGCGATGCTCGACAACAGCGGGCACGTCCTTCGTCAACTTACCCTTTCGAGAGCAGGCAAACAAAGCCCCCGCACGACGTGACCCTTCGAAAGAACTGCGTAAAAATCGTATCCTACACTAATTCCAAACAGCCTATTCTAACCGAAACGAAGGCGTGCACTCCTAGACGGGGCTGTTGTGGCAAAGTCCGTGTGCACGGTAGTGTCGGAAAAACGACTATTACGCAGGACCGTAGTAAATAGGATCAAATATTGTTGGTAAAAATAGGTAAAAATATAGGTTTTTGTGTTTCCCGTAGGTCCCCTATTTCCTATGGACTTCCGTAATAATAGCCCCCGTAACATCCGCATAGTTGTCACAGAGTAGCGTGGCCTGAGAATTGGCGGGGATGCGTACTGTGTGCGAGGGCCTTAAGGACGGCCTATCCCCAAGGAGTCCTCACCACAAAACACACACAAAAGCGGGCGGAAAACGGAGTGAATAATAAAAAAAAAAAAAAAACTTTTTTTTCGAACCGAAAAACGTATGCTGCCACAATTTACTCGTACGTGAATTTCGAGAATGTGGGGGAGCAGCAGCACTGAAAAAAGGTGCTGGTGGCTGCAAACGTCATTTCCGCAACTAATTCCGGGCGGTTGTATCTCCTAAAAGCGTGGGTGCTTCTAATGGCATTGAGCGCTAAGTGGCGGTGGAGGTTAACCAGTTTCAAGGATGCTGTCGACCGATGTGTTGTGCGAGCGGGTGCTTACAAAAGCAGTACTAGAGCTTCTGTGGTGCGTGCGCAGCTTGCGGTGGGCTGAGGCGTTAGCACTGAGAGTTTTTCAGCGGCAAGGTCACGAGGGGAAGGGGCGGTGTACTCGATATCATGCACGGCCGTAGTCGCATGACCATAGACCCTCGCATCCCTACAATGCCGGGACGGAGCACGTCGGGTCTTCACCGACCAGGCAGACGTTGTTTGCACCAAGCGCGAAGCGCCGTGAGGTGTTGGGCGAGCCGTATGAAGGGTGAGCTGCATCCTACTAAGAATCGCTTGTGAGGCGGATTTTCTTGCATATGGATGACAGCGTCAATGGATTGATTTAATTTCTGGTGTGGTCACTTCCAGAGACAGCAACGGGGGTACTATGCAAGGGCCTCGTGGGTGCCTACTAGTCCACAAGGAGGGGTGCTCTTCTATGGACTGCCGGTTCCAGCGGTTTCATATGCGAATATACGTGTACGCGACTTTGATGATGGCTCCGACTACAACTACTACTGCTTCTACTACTACTACTATTACTACTACTACTACTACTACTGCTACTACTACCACTACTACTACTACTACTACCACTACTACTACTACTATTACTACTACTACTACTACTACTATTACTACTACTACTACTACTACTACAACTACTACTACTACCACTACTACTACCACTACTACTACTACTACTATCTCCTGCTAATATCGCTAATGTTGATGCTACAACTACTATTATGCTGGTGATACTATTACGGACGCTGCTACTGCTGCTGCTACTGCTATTATACTGCTGCTGCTACTGCTCACGGCTGCTGCAGCTGATACTGCCACTACTCCTACTACTGATACCGCTACTGGTAGTACTAGTACCCTTACCGCTACAACTAAAACTGCAACTACACTACTACTAGCCAAGCAACAGTAAAGCAACACAGCCTATCGACCAGTCAACCGAAACCGACACCACCGCCTCCAGCCCCGCAATAACCCGAAGCACGTTACCTCAGCGGTATGCCGATCAGCACGGCCAACGCCCCGTTCGCCACCTCGTCCGGGCTCCCCAACCCCAACCCCAGAGACCCACCCGCGAGAGCAGCGACGAACGCCACCTCGGCCAAGCGCTCCTTGGGTCCTCGACCTTCGTACGGTCCACTGCACCACCGGCATTCATCGCGTGTGAACAGGGGTGGGTTTGGGGGTGGGCAAGCGTTACAGTGGGTAGGTGGGGAGGGGTGGGGTTTAGGCGGGGTGGGACGGGGTTGGGGGGGGAGTGGGGGTTGGGCGGGGGGTGCACTCACTTATTGCTTGCCTTACCGTAGTCATTTGACCACTGACCACGCATCCGTTTCGAGCAGGAGCATCGCCGAGGCGGCAGCGGGGGGGTGGGGGGGGGGGGGGTATCGCGAGGGGAGAAACAAGTTGCACGTGCGCGAGAGACAAGCGTCTCCAATTACGTACAGCCGTGTTTTTGCTGTCTACGGCATGGCCCAGCTGGACTCCAAAAAATCATGTAACCCTGACCGTCGTCCTAGTACTAACCCTCACTCCGACCACCAGGGAACGTTCTCGGAATGAAGCTGTGACGATGAAAATATGTTTGTGTTAACAAAACAAAAACAAAACCAACAAACTGTCGTTGGCTCGGCCAAGTCGTATACACGTACACACCTACTGATCAAGTCCTGGGCGACCTACACGTACCGCTTCACAATCAACGGTCGCTCAAGGCGGAGCAAGACAGGAGGGCCTTAGGCCGTACAATGAAAAAAACAAACAAACAAGCACGTCCCAACCCTTTCAGGATATATATATATACGGAGGCATGTTCCGGTAGGGTTGCACACTACCAGGTACTATTTTGCTAAGGCTCCTCGTCTGACGCAAAAACCTGACTCTCGACACCGAACGAAACCTTTTGACCGGGATGTACAATCCCATGGGCTGCGTACAAAAACGAATCCTCTTGTGAATCTGGAATGTGAAAACACAAAAAAAGAGTACCCCCACGATACAATGGTTGAGGTTCTTATTCCAGCTGAGGGGCTGAGGTTCTTATTCCAGCTGAGGGGCTCCACAGTCGGAACTATTTCGGTCAAAAAACAATGCTACACACGTACACCGCAAGACAAAAAGCACACAGTAATTTCCATGTGAGCTGGTCACCCGAAACAAACGTGCGAGCACTCCCAAAGGCGGCGGGAAAGACCGGGCCTCGTCAGAGGGCGTATCACCTGAACGCGCGGCTGTACGCCACTCCGATGGCCCACGAGAGCTCGTCTTGTGCCACCCCGCACCCCGGGCTCGACGCCTTCAAAGACGAATAGAACTCCGCCCATTCCTCCTTCTGCTCCCGCACTTGACTCTCAAGGTACGGGTACTGAAGCTCCGACAAGTCGGAAGCCGACCACGACACGGGCGTTCCAAATGACTCGGGGAGGCGGGAAATCCTGGGCGGAGGACAAAACATAGGCGGCGCCAGAGGCAGGAAGAAGGGTGGAAACAAATGTTCGGAGGCGACAAAAAGGAACGACGACGCGTTCGGTTAGCGATCAGGCACGCGACTACATATAAATATATATACAGCAGATGTATGCGTATGCGGCGACCCGAATCGTCACAAAAAATAGAGGCCTGATGGCTGAATCGGCGTACAAATAACTGTTGATCGATTTGTTGGTTGGTTGATTTATGGGTCGATTGATTCATTGGTTGATTGGCGTTGGTCGTTTGTTGTTTCGTCGATGCCATGATGCAAAGTAACCACGTCCATACGGAGTGCAAGACGGAGCGCAAGAGGGAGTGCAGGACGGCTGGGCAGTACATTCCGGGCGGGTCGATGCACATAACATCTGTTGCGCGCGCGTGCAACGATAAGGGTTTCGCCCGGGGCCCCTCTGGTGTATCAGCATGGACCTACAGCAGCTAGGTGGCCATAAAAAATGCCACCGCCGCACCGTTTGGGGGGCTCGACAGCGTGTTGATGCCATCCGTGGACAACAGGTAAGTGCTGCTCGACAAGACATGTGCGGCCGTCAAAAACGGTCATGACACCGTCACGATGACGCATAAACGTTACCTAAACGATACTCGTATGACCGCCGAGATGACTATGTAAACGTCCGGATGACCATGTCACCGCCAAGATAACGATGTAACCATCAATACGGCCACTAAATCGTCAAGGCAACGACGTAACCGTCAAGGTGACCGACCGTGTAACCGTCAAAATAACCAAGTAGCAGGTCAAAACGACCACATAACAGGTCAAAACGACGATGTGTCCTGCAAGCTAACGATGGCACCGTCAGCATCACCATGTACTCGAAACGATGGCGATGTAACCGTCAAGGTGACGAGTGTAATCGTGACCGCCAAGATGACCATCTAACTGTCAAGATCACGACTTAACCGCCAAAACGATCGTACAACCGTCAAGGTGAACGATATACCCGACACCACAAGGTACGCAGGAGCTTAACATGCGAGGAGACCGTGGTTTGATCCGCCCCTTACACTAAAAGCAGTATTACAATGCTCAGCGAGGTCTTGACGAGCCCGAAAAGGTCGATCTCCTCGTAGCATATTGTCGCAGAAGTGCAAATGAGTGTTCAAAGTTCAGTCACTGTATCAAAACCCGAGCGTTCATCTCTGATCGAGAGGCGCGCGCCACGTGTCCATGAACCTCTCGGAATGTTCCTCGAAACTTCTGCTAACTACTCTGTCAAGAAACGCAAGTATCGTACTAAGCGTGGTACGATCCATGCGTACTGGTACTGCGGTGCGCATACTATTTTGCACCTGGTACCTGTTTTTTCTTGCATCGGGACGCTTGCTATCCTCTTGTGTGACCACAGGCTAGATATCAGGGATAAGAGACACTGCTGTGAGAACATTGTCATCCTTACTTTACCACACTCGCATAAGGCTAGTGCTCACCAAGGTTCCAGCTTTGACTCCTGTCCCTTCTGCTTCTCCCGCAACAGCAGGAGCGCCAGCCGGACCTGCCTGCAACCAACGACGCCAGGAGACGAGAGCTTAGGCCTGTGACGGACGGCCGCCTAGACTCAAGACTCAATGGACTAAGTTTGAGTGTGGGGAGTTGCTATTAATAAAGGCGTAACGTCACTACACGACCGAAACTGTGTAAAGTCCCATGACACACTGCTGTAGTGCATATTTTGCTGCAATCGCTTCCGAAAATAGTTGAGCGCCAGGGATGTCGCGTGGAGTCAAAGGCACGGGGAAGAAGGGTTCCCCATCGAAAAAAAAAAGTAAAGTACGCCTTCGAACATATCACACTCCAGGGCAGCTGATTGCCTGCCTTAACCCCTTAAGAACGGCAACCATTTTTATTTTGGGACATATTACTCGGAATTTCTGTGGGATGCTTTTTTTTCGGTGGTGTTAAGAGGATCATCAACGTCGTCTCGGGGGGTGGATCGGCGTTAAAGTATGTCTCCCAATTTACGCGCCTGCGTCCTACCTCCCGCTAAAACCTATTTACACACCCGATCAGGGATGAAGATCACGGCCTCACATGTGTTCATGGACCGATGGCGAATCCTACAAATCCTCGTAGCCCTGGGGTTGAGCACTCGGCCCCCTGCCGCAGGTCTGTTCATGCCGGCCATACCTCGATATCTCCGCAATACAGTAATTCGTCCCTACTGTCGATCTATAGGTGCTGGCAACACCTTACTGCAGTATATCCGCCCTATAGTAAGCGGCCGCCCAGGTCGATACTATCGATACTCACGTCTAGCTACCAAAACTCGCAGCCGAATTACCTCCGCGCTACGCGGTCCTTCTCACCATGGGCTCTTCGTCCAGTATTCCTTGCCGATCCACTCGGGGAACGGGCACACCTGGTCGGTCGTTGTGACTAGCGCAGACTCGCTCGGAACGACCACGATCTCATCGCTCGGCATCACGTTCTGGGTCGCAACGAGACCTGAAGCGAGCCACGTCACGGTCGAGGAGGCCGATTTTCACGCGACGCGGCGTAGAAGAGAGGAGGGAGGGAGGGGGGCAGGGAGGGAGGGAGGGAGGGAGGGAGGGAGGGAGGGAGGTGCAACGTTGAGTCTGATGCACACACGAAGGTGGGAACAGGCAGGAGGGATCGTCGACCAGGCAGGCAGGGATATATATATTTACAGCAGCAGCAGCAGCAGTACGATACGGGCGGAGAGTGATCCTCCTCATACTGCTGCTGCTGCTGCTGCTGCTGCTGCTGCTGCTGCTGCGCGCGATCACATTACTTCACGCGTGGGACAGATAGATCATCTACAGATCATCTGCAGATAGATCAGATAGATCAGATATATCCTAAGCTCTCGTTATGACATGTTATGACATGTTGCGCAGGTTCTCTTCCAATCCAGGAAACCTGCCCTACAGTAGACAGATCATGCACACATTACACGGTTCCCACCCAGCAACATGAGTTAGCTCATACAGATCAGCACAGGTCAGGGATCTATCTATCTGCCGTGAACGATGCATATCATCAAATATGCATGATCTGTTTGATCTGTACGCGGTGTGCACTACTGCAGACGCATGGTCGCGATATTGTAGGGGTACCGTAGCACGTTTCGGCCCTTTTTTTTTTTCTTGACACACCGGGATCCCTTAACCCGTAATTTGTCGTGCTGTACTTTCGATTTTTTTTTTCCAACTCTATTTTAGGGGGGGGGTATAGAGCTCCTATATAAAAACCAAGTGAGGAGCCTCAGGAACGTTACGGTGCACCCCAAAAAGGAAAACCTGCGTCACTACTGCTGTACATTTTATTTGTTTGTACCCTCCAGCGGATTGGTAAAAAATAAAGCTTAAGCTCACTGCCTCATAGACGGTTGACAAGACCACACCTGGTATCGTTTTTCGGCCGCCGTCTACGGGTACTGCCGACAACTATTAATATTAACATGAATACGTACGTTGCTGTTGCTGCGTGTATATCACATCCGTCATACAAGGTGTGCGATAGCAGACCGCGGTTCGACCCCTTGACTGGCCGCCCCTGCACCAAAACTAGCATAATCAGGCCAGAAGTGACGGCTTTGACGGGCCCAGAAAATACCGACCTCCTCGCATACTAGTGTTGAGTGTATCAGGTACGGGAAGGAGAAGAAAAAAAAGGTAAAAGTACCAGTATGTACGTCAATGTAAGGACAATTTCGATATTTCTATTATCACGGGGGACGATAGTAAATAGGACCAAATATTGTTAGTAGAAATAGGGAATTATAATCGGTTTTTATGTATACCATAAGTCCTATTAACTATGGACCCCCGTAATAATGCTCTAACGATCCTTGTATTCACGGACAGAGCGGTATTATGTGTATTATGTGTATTATGCGCCGTGCCAGGTACCAGGTATTAATAGCATCTTTAGTGTATCATGAGTACATCGGGCGTACCGCGCAGTCCGTCGACGAATCCCCCCTTCAGCTTGGGGGCCTTGACGCCGATCTCTTCGGCCGCCCATCGTAGCAGCTCCGCCAGGTCTTGATCTCTCGACACGGCTGGTCGATTAGACGCGTTTAGCGCCGTTCTCGACGACCTCCCGGACGTCCCCTCCGCCGCGTTGCGGCAGCGTGAAACAGAAATCCTCCCCTTCGTCCTCGTGCTGGTGCCGCTGACACAATCAAACAAGAAGCGAGCTGAGCAAGGACGGTCCGTTGTTCTTACGAGTACAGACTGCGTGGTTGGGCTGTCTGACCGAGCCTTACGAGTACAGACTGCGTGGTTGGCCCGTCTGACCGAGTCTTACGAGTACAGACTGCGTGGTTGGCCCGTCTGACCGAGTCTTACGAGTACAGACTGCGTGGTTGGCCCGTCTGACCGAGTCTTAGACGAGTACAGACTGCGTGGTTGACCTGTCTGACCGAGTACCGGTGACTGCTGTTGACGCAGTTGCATGCTACAGAAGTACTACTACCGCCGTATTTATGAACACTACACTACCTTCATACTATCGATACGTACTGCTGTACTATTAATACGATACCATGCTATTAATATTAATACTAACGCTACTGCTCCTCCTACCATTAATATCATCACCACACTATTGATAATGTACTATTAATACTATCAATACTTGTGCTACTACTACTATTGTACAAGAGCAATAACTACGAGTACAGATGTTGGTGTTGTTGTTGGTGGTGTTGTTGTTGTTGGTGGTGGTGTTGTGTTGATGTTGTTGGTGTTGTGTTGTGTTGTTGTTGGTGCTGCTGCTGCTGGTGTTTCTGCTGGTGGGTCTGCCGATGGCGTGCACAGGCTGCAGGAGTATGGTGCCAGGTACTATAAATCAAGTACCAAACTCTCTACCTTATGCTGCTGTACATGCATTGAGCAGTACGAGCGAATCTCCGTAAAATAGGACGCAAACCCTGCCCAAACAGCATGTTTTTTTTTATACGAGTTTTCAGAAGTTGAATGTAACTTGAGACACCCGTTTGCATACGAAGATACTTAGGGAAACGAGGATGACAACGCGGAGCTTTAGCTTAAAAAGCACATTACTCCATCCCCATTGTGCCTCTGGGCCGTGTGGCTCGAAGATCGATGGCAGGACGGGGCTTGTCAAGGGGCACGATTTCTACTGCTGTACGGTCTACGCTTTCATGCCATCATGTACGTGGTTGAGTTTCTGCTAGTTTTCACCTCGTTGCTGCGAATCTCCTCTGCTGTGTCATGACCACCACTCCTCCATGCTGGTTAATAAATGCATCCACCACGGCTGGCAGAAGAAGAGCGGGCAGCAAGACCTTCAACATCATGAGGTCGAGTGCAGTACATGCTCTGGATGTTGGATCTCGCGACATGTTTGAAGGTTGGGGGTTTCACCAGATAAGGATGCGTGTATTTTGAGGGGCTACGTACGGTATTGTAATTCGGAAACGGATCGCGAAACGCATCAACCTGCCACAAATACTGTCTGCCCTGGATAGCAGCACAGGCCTTGCCTCGTGCGGGTTGCTCACCCATCGCATGGCCCACAAGGCACCAGATCAGGGCGGCTTTTCCCAAAGCTACAGGAAATCCCTTGCCTCCGTTCCACAACCCACCTAAAGTACCCGTTGGAGCTGTTTCGAAAGATCATCTCGCCCACTGCATTCAAGTTCACCAACGATGCCGGCCGACAAGGGTGAGCAGCGGGGGGAGAGAGGCATCGCCAAGCTTCGGGGAAGAGAGGTACAGACGAAGGACACCCAACTCGCCGCCGACGTATTACGAGGGCGCGCGATACCTGGCGTGTCGGCGCCGTACATAGTGTAGTGGCGGTGGGGTCGAACCTCGGGTGGAGATGCCTGCAGCCCGGTCGTGGGCCATCATGGCCATGGGAAAGCCTTGTCTACTCAGTACTTCCTGGTGGAGCTCAGATTCGCACCACCAGTGCCCAGCAACTCCAAACGTGCGCATGGGCATGACCGATGCAATAACTACTGTGGCGCCAACCCCTGTCGGGCGATCCATCGCGGGCATCATCGATAGTTCCCGAGAGAGAGAGAGAGAGAGAGATACAGCAGTCCTGGGCCCAGGGCGAGGCGTGGCATCGATCAGTGTCGACGGGTTGACGCGAAACGTTGTTACGTGCTACAAATACGCCTGAAGTGAGTTCGACCGATTGAGTGGTTGACACTCAACTTTTTACGCTGCGTGAAACGTTTATTAATAGCATAGGCAGCAGTCGCACTTTTTTTATTTTTTGTTTAATTTCAACTTCGTTTCTCGCGATCGCTAGGGGTTCTTCTGGGATGCCAGCGCAATATTCTACAACAAACAGTAGCTGACAGCAAACGTGTCGGGAGACAGCACTTTCACCCCTTCACAGACAGCAACTTTGCCTGCCTTGACATGCCTTGACCGACAACAAACTACTCGGGTTTAGTGTGAAAGAGCCGGCCCTAAACCCTTGCCAGCGCACGTTTTGCCTTGCTTAACATGTCTCCTGGCATATTTGACTGACAGTGCTATTACGGGGGTCCATAGTTAACAGGACCTATGGTTTACATAAAAACCTATATATTTGCCTATTTTTACTAACAAAATTTGGTCCCGTTAACTATGGACCCCTGTAATAGTATGCAGTCCACACGTACCAAGCATGATATACTGGATTACCCTGGGCGGGTGATCGATCCATCTTCTTTGTCATCGTCGAGGACACGAGTTCGAATCTCACTTCGAGCATTTTTTTTATAGAAACGCCTGGGCTTGCGTCCCGGTAAACATGCCCCCCTGGTCCCCCAAGTGTTGAAACGAAGCGGGTAGGTCGGCGTACGGCTGCATACCGAAACGACGCCCCAAATATCCCGCCGTTCAGAGCGGGGGGGGGGGGGGGGGGGGGGTTATAAGGATTACCCTGGGCTGGATAATCGATCGATCTTTTACCCCTACCACTCTGTCCCGAAATACAAGGAGCTTTTATACAATAATATTCAATATAAATGGTTCTTATTCTTAGAGATAGGGTGGCATATCTCAGCAGGAAATATCTTCACACGTGTACCTCTTACAGTAGACACGTGAGCTCGCCGAGGGCGGCAAGGGGGGGGGGGGGGGGGGGGGTCGAGATGCTGCACCCGCATGCGGTCGTTCCGGGGCGCTGGTAGGTCACATTCCTATGACAAACGCACCGCCTCGTATCACAGGTTTGCTTCGTTTTTCAGGCCAAAATGAATTGCGTGCAAAGCGCGAGACGTACGTATTAATGGGCGATATTGGAATATGCCGTGCCGGTGCACCCTATGTTCGTCGCGCGTTGCTGCGCCTGGCGCGATGAGCCTATCCAGGTGCCAACACCGTCGTCGTAGTCGCCGACTTGTCGTACAGTATACATGTGGTACTCATGTCCGACTTGCGTGGGATTCGGTAAGATCGTACTGTGATGAAGGACGTTGAACACATTCATTCACAGGGACGTTTCCGGGGGTCTGTGTGAAAATTCCCCGCCACGCGCCGCGAGAAGAAGACACCCAACGATATTTCCAAGTGTTTTGCCCCGGAAAAGTTCACGCAGTTATAACGGAACCCCACTTTGCCGCAACAAATTGCTTGGAACTAACGTTGATCATTTTAGACCTATGTCAATGGAAACGCGAAGTCCAAAAGTTTTCTTTCAAGTATATTGCTTTTAAAAAAAAGCCAAAAATATCCTCGTATCGCCGCTGTGGGAAAAAAGGGAAAAAAATGTTTGATTTTTTCTCCTTCTTTTTTCTAACGACTGCAGGCGGCGCGATTTGTTTTCTCTCGTTACAAATTGTCAACACGCTGATAAAAATCAGCTCGTGCGACGATGGACACTCGATCTCGATATAGATTCAGCCCACGGCCAACCCGCTTGGTGTCGGGCAAGGCCAACGAGTGTAGATGACGGCATCGAAGATAGAAAGTGAATACATGCTCTAGGGGGCGAGAGCTTGCCGGCGGCGTCCTGCGGTATCCTCCCAAACCTGAAAAAAAACCCTGTTTTTTGCCATTCGAGACGGATCGAGAAATTTTGTCTTCTGTTTTGTACACACCAGCGGCTAATTGTTTTTTGTCGTACGCCTGCCCAGCGCCCGTCACACGTCACTGGCCATTGTGTGAACACGGTGACTCAAGGGTGGGTCGGAGCCCCTAACGAGCGCATTCCGTTCAGAATTCATGACGCAATCGTTGGTTTTGTCGGTCGATGTCTGCCGAGGAGTAGGAGTCTCGCCGCTTCGACCCAAACATCCGCCTGAGTTTTTCTGAAGCCGACCTTGGCCCAACATCGGCCCCAGATTGCTTTTTTCGAGCTTTTCCAAAAGTTTGGAACTTTTTTTTTTTGTAAACGTACCCATAGGAAGCGTGTCCTAAACGTTTTGACGAGTATCTTGGAATTCAAACTTTTTATGGGAACTTTGCGTTTCCAATTGGCATAGGTCTTAGCAGCAGAAAAATGAGAGAAAAAAAGGAGGATTATCGACTGTGTATCGACTCTTTTCTCAGCAGAACCCACGCAAACGAGGCGTTTGCAAATATATATATATGAATGAAGTATCATATGGTATACATCACGTACTACGACCCGCGTCAGGATCGGCTATGTTCTTTTCTTAGGGTTAGGGTAGCGCCAATCTTCTTTGGTCTCGAGCTATATATCATCCACGCAGGCTACGAATACAAAACTACTTCGTGTTTAAATCACCCTCCCCATGGTCTTCGCCGTTTCACCTTAATCGATACTCTTATGAAGAGTAACCGGCCACTCCCCCTCCCGCGCCGACGACAGTGATGACAGAGGCAAAAGCAAGTGGGGGAGGCGACGCCGACAACGGACGGCGCTTCACCAAACAGAGCAAGACCGCTGCGATGCCCCGGCCGGAGCTCCGGCGATTGAGGGGACTCGCGGACAAGAGCCGAGGAGGAACAGGGGGGCGGGGGTGAGCGCTCATCCCTAAACAAAAATGTTCTGACAGCAGTTGGCACCGTTGTTGGCGTCGGGGCAATGTTGATACACACCATACAGTAGGCTCAGTAGGCTACTGGCAGGCTCTGTAGGCTACTGGCAGCGTATATAGAAGGGAAGTAAAAAAAATACTGCGATGGTACCAAAAGATGCTTAGTCATCGTATGCCAGCGGTAATGCCGTGCCGCTGGCACGAGACCGGGACTGCACACAGCAGGTGTATGTGGGCACAAGTGGAACGGCGGCTGCTCGTAACCACCCGCCTATACCTGCTTGCTCTGTTAGAAATCTATCGTGAAAAGCGCCGTGCTCGTTGGGGTTGTCAAGATCCGGAAGCACGATGACTACGCCAACGAGTACCAGGTACACGAGTTTGAGGAAGGCCTGAACAAGTAAATGGAGCTGAGAACATGTCGGAGGAAATAGCTAACCTCTCCAGTCACAGCGAAAACGTTCAGACCCCATAGTACCCCTCCCCGGCCACCGGCGCCCCCCCCCATATATTGCACCTCTAGACCCTAGACCTGCCTGTTGCCCCTCCTGTGCGCTACTATGCGTAGAACCGGCTCGCTACCCCCCCCGTACAGCGTTGGTGTTTCTCGGCCAAAGCCGAACCAGAAATGCGTGCTGAAGCAGATCACCACGGTTAAACCTTTCACAAGGCTGGCATCAATTTTCGGGGACGGACCACTTGGAATTAGAGCAGAGTCAGATTTGGTTTTTTTTTTTCAAGGCGGACGCGTTCTGCGATAAAGGTAGCACATTCCCGCCAAGTTGTTTTCTGAATGACGGGGCTCCTTAACCTTTTTAGTACCGCAGTCCCGTTTTGGGGACAAATCACTTGGAATTAAACTGGTTTGTCCCCAAATCGGGACTGCGGTACTATAGGGGTTAACCCAAAATCGTCGGAATGCCAATCTTGCTCCGAAAAATGACGTTTTCGTGTACTTGGGTCATGGGGTTATTCATCGGGTTGCAATTTGATTTTTGCTGAAATCAGTTTTCGGGTGAGGTGTGGAGCTCCTTAAGGTCAAGTGAGGAGCCTCAGAAAAATAAGGGTGAACCTCTATCGTAGAACGCCTCCGCGGAGACATGCAAACCTGTGCACTGGAATAGAAGGGTCAAGGACCAGCAGGAGGTTCGTAGGGGAACCTGCTGTAGGGTGACGAAGCTCCGGGCACGGTGCGGATGCGACCTCTCTCGCGGGGTTGCGCGGGGATCGTGCAACGGTAAGCGCCGTTGAACTTATGAGCGTGAACACTTATCACCGACAGGACTTCTCAGCCGTGACGACTCTCAAACTACCCAATTATCCCGAATACCCTTGGATCCGATGTCTATTTTACTACTTCGTGTAGCATTACGCACTGTTACTGCTCGGTTGTCGTCCGGCCTTTATGTGCAGCATGAACGAGCGTTAACCTTGATCACTAATGAGAAGCTCCCCGAAATAAACTAAATCAAGGGACACCAGACACAACTAAAATGAAGCCATACATACGCACGAGATCTTACTCCCTTCTGTGCGTGCCTGCTTTCCTGCTTACTAGTCTCTATAGCACCTACTCCGACCGCATTCGTGAATAATGGGATCGTGAATGTATTAGGCTTGCAGTAGCTCACATTTTTTTCTCAAAGTCGGTTGTCGGGTGATATACTACTTGTAGCAGTAAACAGTTCCTCGATCGAGGACGCTCACGAAAATTAAGGAAAATCGACCCGTACCGTTGCCCGCGTCCGGCGTCGCTCTTACGCTCTGCCTTCACACCTAGCATATATCAGCACATAGCACGGTATACACAAATGATAGCTGCTGTGACTGACTACAAAGCGTTGAAGAAAAATGCGTAGCGTGGCGGTTCTCGAAAGCGAACGATATTTTTTTGTACGGTTTCCGGTGCAAGGGCGTCTTGTAAGAAGCTGCCGCTTCGGCATGGCGTCTCTCGCCTGATTATTACCTATCAATGTTAACCTTTGGTTCTTGGTGCTTAACTTTCGACACCCGCCCGGAAATTCGCCGGGTGATGCTCGCCAAGGGTATTTTTCAAGGTGGCCGAGAATTTTGGAGTTAAAACGCTAAGGGCCACCCGTAGCCGGTCAGAGGTTACGTCTGGAGATGTATTTTAGTGTTCAACGTTGAAGCTCGTGTTGCACGTTGTCGGATGGCCATAGTCAACAGGAACAAATATTGAGAGTAAAAATAGGTGAATATGTAGGTTTGTTGTGTGTACCGTAGGTCCTGTTTACTATGGCCCCCCGTAATAATATTCACAAAATGCTTCCTGCTTGTTTCGAGGCTTCTTCGTCCTTTTTTCGTGATTGGCACTTACTGTGTACATCGTCAGGTGGAAAATTTAATAAGACTATAAGACAACTTCTAATTAATGTAAGTTAAGTGTAGGCAAGCAAGATGTGGCCCTGGGATTTCCAATGTCAATATTGTGACCGGCCGTTTCGTTGGGTCGCGCTCAACTCATGACATTTCAATGGCGTCCTGGGCGCGCTGGGCTACGATTCCCGACCTGCCGCGCTATGTACGCTTTTTTTTGCTCTCCTCCATCGTTTTGATTTGATGGGCGTTTCTACGACGAGGTCTTTCCACCGAGTACGTGCTGACCCGGCCGAATGCCCCTTTATCACAACCGCACCGCGCTGCATCGTCCCGTGTCGTCGGGTCGCGAAAGGGAGACATCCGCATCGCGCTGCGTTGCATAGCAGTTTTTTTTTTTCAAGAAGTGTACAAGAACACCGTATGATTCCCAAAACTAGCACCTGCACCGCACCAGACCGAACGTTACCGCACCGCACGCGCCGCACCGCACCGTCGCACTATAAAGTGTACAGTTTCGCACCATATCCTACCGTCGGACACGCCGTTGAAGAGGCCTTTCCTACTGCCGAGATGAATCTGAGCCGCGCATCTTAGGGCACGAACGTGCAAAGCATACTACCACGGGGGACCATAGTAAATAGGACCAAATATTGACTAGCAAAAATAGCGAAGTATACAGGTTTTTGTGTGTACCGTAGGTACTATTTTATATGGTCCCCCGTAATACGTAAGTGTCACGAACAACCCCGACCTTTTTGCCGGAAGAACCCCGACCTTTTTCACGGTCGACGCGGTCGAGTTCGGTCGGAACCTTGAGGCCGGATTCTACTCGTGGGCCACTGAAGTCCCTGGAGCTCGAAGAGCGTAAAATTCGTGTACATTGGGTTTTGGTGCCCCCCATCCAAAGCGAAAGCGTCCCTGTCCCTCTTTTAGCCTCCTTGACCTCTCTGGCGGTTTTTAGCGCTGTCTATCTTCCCCACCTGCATTCGCTACTGTGACTGATCTGCCTTGCGTGGAAAAGCGCGTTATCGTGGCCCGTTTGCCTTCACAGCGATGGCGTTTTCTCGCTCGCAAACATAACCACGAGCGTTGCGCCGAAGAGGAATAACGCGGTTTTAACTCCGTCGCGAAACACAGAAACCCACGTTTGGGGGAACCAATAACTTGGAACTAAAGTCATATAATGGAGCGGAGTTGTGTGTAGCTTGTGTTCAGTGAATAGAAGGAATCAGAGCCGGTCGGACGGACGCGGCCGTTCTTCGGCCAGGTTCGAACATTGGGTTTTATTCAAATTTCAAAATTTCCAAAAATTACCGCCAAAGACTGCCGGTAAAAAGGAAACAAGGTCTTGAAAGAAAAGTTCGAAATTTGGAAAAGTCGGGGAAAAAAAAAACGAGGTTTCGGGTAGGATGCTCATTCGATTTCCCTCGCGAGGTTGCGCGTTGTTGTTGTCACTAGCTGCTGTAGCCTGTGCTGTTTGTTTGCTGGGTTGCCGTTACCTCCCCTCCCCCCGACGTGCTCCGTCCCGGCATTGTAGGGATGCGAGGGTCTACGGTCATACGACTGCGGCCATGCATGACATTAATACACCCCACCCCTGTCGCACAAAATGCTGAAAACGATCTACAAGTATGTGGGTTTCTCCGAGTAGGGGTGTTTATTTGCCGTTTTGCGGAGATGTTGGGCCGTTTTGCGGAGACTGCTGCTATACAGCACCAGGCGTGAAAGTAGGTCTCTGGCATCGCTGGGGTCGCTCGCACGCGAGCGGGCTGCGTAGACGTTGCATGGGTGTCTTATTCATTGTTCCACGCCCAGATGTCTTCCGACAGAAGCGGCGAGCGGAACCATCATACATGGCAGGCAGTAACTATCCCCGGCATGTTTAAAACGGGGGGGGGGGGGGGGGGGGGGGGGGGGGGGGGGGGGGGGGGGGTGGGGGGGGGGGTGGGGGGGGGGGGGGGTACTCTTTGTGAACCAGAAGGCCGCTAGACACCACCACAGGCTCGGCGTGCGCGACATGCTTAATGCAACGGCAACTGTCGTGATGGCGTGTTTTGGCCTGACAATTGCCGCTCAATGCCGCCATGCCTTTTCGCGGATTGTCCCTTCGACAGCGCCCAATCGGCAACCGAAACTGACGAACAAGAGCATTGTTCAAGATGGCCCAGGAATTGCGCGCCGGACGAACGAGAGTCAGGACCGGTAACAGCCGAACAAGCAGGCAAGGAAGGATACGATGCACCTGGTGTTATACTTGGAGCCTTTAAATGAGCTCTCGACGTTGTGACTACCCTCTGGAGTTTTTGGTGATTAGGATACATATATATATACACTTTACTGCTGCATGGCCTTTTTAGACGTGGCGACCCCGCTTCTCGCGACGGCAGTACCATGATGGGGGTATGATAACGCCTTCTAGGCGATAAACATATTGTTGGCGGCTGGACCCACCTTCAACTATGGAACTGCCCGATGCCGTTGGGACCTTACATGTGTTTCCCTGTACCTTTTCGGTATTCAATACATAATGGCCGGCCATGGGGTTTCACACCGGGTTTATTTGCCTTTTTTTCGCTCAATCAAAAGACAGTTTTTTTGGGAAAAAAGGTACTCATCCCACGGTGAAGGGTTGTACGTTTTTTACTTCGACATAGTCTGACCGGTTGAGGCCCTCAAGCGAACACACGATTATGGTGATGGTTTTCCTAGCGGATTCGGTTTAGGACAAGCCCATGGAAGCCTTGGTTGGGTCGCGTGAACAAGCGTCTTCCGAGTCGTGTCTGGAGTGGCGCTATGGAGCTCCTCGTGTGAGAGGAGACCCCAAAAACATAAGGCACCGCCCCTAGATGAGCATTGCTCCAACGTAAAGAAGCCACCCCTACCGTAGCACACGTGAAACGTTTTTTGCTTTTTTTATTACATCTCCTCCACCGTTTTTCTACTCTTGGTCGGCATTTTTTATGTGGCGTGTGTTCCCTCCGTCCCCAGCGCACCGTCCCGAACTTAAACGCGATCGAACATAAAGTCGTATCGCAGCGCATTTTACTGTTGCGGAAACAAAGAAAAACATGGTACGATACCGAAAACATTTGTACATCTTCACCGCGCCCGCCCTGCGCCGCATGCTTTGTCGTTTAAAGAAATCCGCACCGTACCGCACCGTAGGTATTCACTCCGCTGAGAAAGCGCCTGCCACGATTTGAGTAGGTCTGAGGGTAGGGGCGCGGGGCGTATTCTTTTTCATGCATGGCTGTAGTCGCATGGCCATGAACCCTCGCATCCCCACAATGCCGGGACGGAGCACGTCGGGTTTTCACTGACCAGGCAGGCATTGGCTGCACCAAGCGCGAAGCGCCGTGAGGTGTTGGCCGAGCCGCGTGAAGGGTGAGCTGCATCCTACTAAGAACCGCTTTTGAGGGGGACTTTGTTGCATATGGATGACAGCGTCAATGGATTGATTAATTTCCTGGTGAAGCCACTTCCAGAGACAGCAAATGAGATTACTATGTAACCGCCTCGTGGGTGCCTTACAATATACACACTACGCGATACGATCATCCCCCTTGTGCGGAGTTAAGGATCTCCCAAACGATCTAACTCGACAACCACCCGTGGTGACCGCCAAAAAAAAGAAAGGTACCCTGGCTGTCTAGCTCACGCAGTGAGAGGCGTGATTTACAGCGTCGGCGCCAACCGATGCCAACCCAACCTATATGCACTAGATGTAAAATAAAGGGGGGGGGGGGGGGGGGTAGGGGAGGGGAGGGGGGGTACTGAATTTCGCCGCCGCGCCCGGTACCATACAGTCGAACCGTGCATATCGTGTGAAATGTCGCGACCCGCACGACTTGGGCGCACAAACGCTGTAAACACTCTCAGTATCGACACACCCATTTCGTCGAATTCACAGATGACGCGAAGGCCCCGGATTCCATGCACGGTTCTCGGTGCAGGGTGAACTGCAACCGACCAGCAGTACTCGCCCCGGTCATTGAGGTGTACAGGAGGCACCGTGGCAGCGCCGCGCAAACCGTGTCGCCATCCATTTATATTTATTTTTCATTGGCGACAGAAAAGAGGGTATTCACCCTTTTCGAGCGCGTGTGAAGAGACCGCAACAACCGACGAAAACAAATAAATGCGATGTTGAGCAAAGGCATCTGTGAAAGGTCGCTGTGCAGCAGTACAAGTACGCCCATGCTTCCGCGCGTGTCGCGCGGTTCCAAACGCTGCCTTTACCCGGAGAATTACCCACCCGCAGCTTCGTGCGACCGGTTGTTTTTTTTAATATTTGTTTTTGGTGTCATTTGTTTCGCTTTGAAGCACGAAAAGGATTAACAGTAGTTTTCAATTGTTCACGCCACCCTATATCCCCTTGCCGGCGGTAACTTACCACTCACGAGTACATCCACATGCGCAGTGGAGAGCGAATGCGGTGGGGTTGTTCGCGATTGCAACCTGGTTATATGGAGTGCTGTGTTGCACTGCTCTGAACGTTCCGTCATCTGATGGCGAAAGCGAGAGCACCGAGAACCGTAAGATTTCCGACCTCCCGAGCACGGTTTAGCCACGCGGGAAACCAAGAAAAAAAAACGTGGTAATCTGAACCGCAAGCCGTCGACCATACATAGCGTGACAAACAACTTTCTAGAAATACAGTTGCCCCATATCACACGGTGACAGTAATAAAAAAAACAAGGATCCATATCTCACGGTACGGTTCTACAACGTAATATGCACCAGGTAAACCGCATCGCACTGCATCCTACCTCCCCGCGGCGCACCGCACCGTACGATTTAGTTTGAGGTATGACACCAGTAAGTCGGTGCGCTTCTACATCGCGACAAGTCTTGGTATGGAGATTTTTTTTAAGGCGATTGTGGTTCGATAGGGTTCTCCGAACAACGGTAGACCTTGTCAGTTGAGGGTACTCTGCGATGAACGGTACCTGGCATGCTGGTTTACCTTTGGGTTGGGGTCCAACACTAGCGTAGTACTCCTGCTAGAATGATGCCATTACATCGCACGTGCTGTCCCTCCTTTTCATCGTCGGCAAGTATCGAACACGCGTGACTTCACCGAGCGATGAACTCGCAGCCTTTTCAGGTTGGTGATGTAGATATGGCTACGTGCTTCTACTACTGCTGTAAGTAAAAAACCGTCCCTACCGCGCGCCCTGGATAATCAAACTTTTGCCCGACCCGTGCTTGCTGTTGACTGTGCGAAAGATGAACACGGCGGTGCACGTAAGGCCCGAACAACACGGAGCTACGAGGAAAGAGGGCGGTTTCACCCCGCCCGCCCAGCCTCATGTAAGGTCGACCCCCCGTTTCCTATTTGTGGGCTTTGGTTTAGCTGATACAAGTCGAGTAGAGCGATCATCCGCGCGCCAATCTTAGAACAGTGAGAGTCCATGCTTACTGTAAAGATCGTGCTAAACCAGACAATCACGACCACGAAGAGCCATGGCCAGCGGCTCGACAGGAACCAGACGATCCCAATGGCACGACAAGTCGCTCATCGAATATCTTTGCTCATAACTCTCTCTCTCATTGCTCCTCACACCGCGATCACTCAAGGCTTCCTAAACCGCCGCCAGTCATCACGCGCTAACACCTTGCTTCTGACTGGCCGAAGGCCTGGACGATATCCCTGTAGATCTAAGGCAGTGCGCAGACCAGTGGGAGAATCACCCTCCCGTGTTTCGTGTGTTCTACGCACCCAGTGCCAACTTCCGGTTGTCAATAATAGGAAAACTATTGACATCCGGAACGGACGTGGCAGGGCCTCGGGAGGACGGCGCGCAGCGCATGAACAGACGCAACCGTGCGTACAGTCCTACAAACAGTCTTCGTACATTGGGATGAACGCTTCCGGCGGCACTGACGTCTGCTGCGGCTATGGTTGTTGACAACACGGATGCATGATAGAACGACGAGGAGCACACAGAGCACTTACGCGCGGCTAGGGCTGAGTCCCAGGTGGGGACTGAACGTGGACACGGGTGGGGCTTGGGCTGGGACTATTCGGCGGGGCTAGTATTTTGGGCAGAAGCTAAGTATATTTGGGGGATGTGATTGGGGTGGTGTTTGTGGCTGTGGTTGTGGTCAGCACCGGGGTTGTGACTGGTGCTGCCCGCGTTGACCCGGGTGGCCCTTGGGGTGTGGAGGTGGCTGAGGCTGTGGCTCCACCGGGGTCAGGTAGTTGTTTGGAGGTACGAGTGAGACTGGAGCTCGGGCTGAGCTGAGCTTGACTGTGTTTGGGGCTTGACTGTGTTTGGGGCGGACGCTGTGGCTGTGGCTGGAGATCTGTCTCTGGCTAGAGTCGCGGCCTGGGCTTGACCTGTGGTTGAAACTAGAGCCCAGTATTGGACTGATATAGGACTTTGGTTGTGGCTGAAGCGGAGGTCTAGAGCGACGGGCGGGGGTAGATGTCGGGGGCAGAGCTGAATTATTGGGGGGAGCTAGGACTCGGGTTTGGGTTGCGGGTTGGGATATCACTATTGTGGTTGCTGGGGCTGGGGCTGGGGCCGAATACGGAACTGGGGCTGGAACTAGGGGTAGAGCTGGGTCTTCGTCTGCGGCTCCGGAAATGGCTGGGGCTTGGGTTGGGCACCGATCTGAGGCTCGAGCTTGAGGTCTGGCTTGGGGCTGGAGGACGGGCAGGGCTGAGACTGCCAGTGCCAGAGACCGGGCCTTGACTGAGGCTGCTGCTGTGGCTCAGGCCGGAATCCGACCTAACGTTGGGATCGCGGCTTGAGCTGGAGTGAGGCTCGAAATGTGGCTGTGGCTGATGCTTTAGGTCGGACCGGGACCAGGGCTGCTGCGGGGGCTAGGGCTAGGGAGGTAGTGCGAGCTGCGGCTGGGGTGAAGCTGAGGCTGGAGCTGGGGGTAGGGTTGGAGATTTTGATGTGACGCCCGTTGGGGGCGGACCCAGGGTGGCGACCGAGGCTCGGTAGTTGGCTGTCGTGGGGGTTAGGCTTTGCTTGGGGCTGGGTATAAAGCTAGAACGAGGGCCCGGGATGGGGATGGGACTGGGCTCATGACTGGGTTGGGGCTTTGGCACTGACTGCGGCTGTGGCTGTGGATAGGAGGAGAACCGGGGTTGCAGCTGCGGCTGCATTTGGGACAAAGGCTGAGCTGGGGCTGGGACTGGGGCTGGTTCCAGGGATGTGACTGGGGCTCGGGATTGAACTGCGATTGGACTTGGGCTGTAGCTAGCGATAACTGCACAGCTGGATCTGAGACTCAAGGTGAGACTGGGGCGTGACCTGAGTATGGCGTGGGGTAAGTGGTTGTGGGTGTGCTGTGGGTTTGGTTTGGACAGCGATGCACATTGTATGACTTTGATACGGATATTATTGCTCTCATTCTATGGGCTGGCTACCCATCGGCTGCCCGTGGGATGTCCATGAGGCGCCCATGGGCTACCGATGGGCTGCCGACGGAATATCCATGGGTTACCCGTAGGCTGCGAACGGGCTGTCACAAAACAAACATGAGCTGCCTATGGGATGTGTGTGGGGTATCCATGGAGTACCCACTGGCTACCCATGGGGTGGACCAACCAATGGATAGCCTACCCATGGGCTACCCATGGGGATATGCCACCCATGGGTTACCCATTGTCTACACATAAGCTATCTTTGGGCTACCCACGGGTACCATCAAGCCTCATGGGATGACTACCCACGACCCACATACGGGTGAACCACTGGCAACGCATGGATCGCCCATAGAGACTGATGGGCTGCCGTAAGGCCCATGGGATGCCCATGGAATACCCTTGGGCAATGCACGCAAGGCCGATGGGGTACTCTGAGTTGCATATCGTATATCAATGGGATACTCGTGAGCTACCCACGGGCCCACAATCAACCCACTCGCGACCAATAAAGGATCCGTGTGCTGCAGACGGGCAACCCATGGGCTTCTCACGGGCAACCCACAGGCAGGAAATAGCATACTCACGGGCGACCCATGTGCCACACGTGGGCTACCCACGGGCACCCCGTAGTCTCCACATACACATCCCATGGACTACCCAAGGGCACCTGGTGAACTACCCATGGGTACGACGAGGGCTACCGTTCCCATGGGCTACCGATGGGAACATTTTCAGGGTTTATGACGGTGCGGTTTCTCCTATTGGTTCAGTGCGGTTCGGTGCGGTTAACCGCACCGCACCGCACCGTAGGATTTTGCATCTTGAAAACCGCACCGCACCGCACCGTGAGTTTTGCTATATCGGAAAACTGAACCGAACCGCACCCTACTGTAGGGCGTATGTTATAACCGAACGGCACCGTAGGGTTCATGACATCTGAAAACCGCACCGAACCGCACCGAACGATTTCGAGTTGCTTTAGACCGCACCGAACCACATCGTAAGATTTCAGGCTACTTTAGCCCACAACGAACCGCACCGTACGATATAGGGTTGCTATAGACCGCACCGAACCGCACCGTAGGAATGCCACCGAGAGGCACCGCACCGTGTGCATAAAGATATGGCACCAAAAACCGTTAGATCGGTTTCTTAATAATGCGGTTAACGTAAAACCGTAGAAAATTCGTGGTTCCATCGACCGCGGAACGGTGCTATAAGGTCACGGTTTCGTACGGTTTATGCTACAGGGTTTATTCATACGGTGCACCGCTGAGAAACAGTGGGGAAACAAAAGTTTCTATACGTAGTGCTTTGAGATTCATATTGAGAACCGTGCCGAACCGTGTGTTGGTACAGTTTATTCATAGATAGAAATAGCGGCGTTGTACGCTTCCCCTTCGGGGACGCCCGGTAGAAAAAAACGTTCGACGGGGAAACGCGCGAACCGCACCGTAGAAAGTAACACCGAACCGCACCGTAGGATTCCTAATTTCTGAAAACCGCACCGACACGCACCGAAAGATACATGAAAGCCCCGAACCGCAGGATATATCCTTTTCGAAAACGGCACTATACCGCACCGTAGGATTTACGAAAGCTGAAAAACGCACCGAACCTCACCGTAAGATTTCCGATCTCTTAAAGCCGCACCGAACGGGACCATAGGATTTTCGACTTGAAAAACATGCACCGTGCACGGACGGATAACTGTGAATCACCCTGAATTTGCTTTAAGGTACCCGACAGTACCCATAGACTGCCCGTGGGACATCTAAAGATTACGCGTGGGCTGCCCATGAGATACCCACGGGCTACCCATGGGATGCCCATGGGATTCCCGCCGGCCGACCGCTGGCTACTCACCGGCAATCCACGAGTATCCCATGGGTTACCTACAAGCGTTCCACACGAAACCCATGGGTCTACCCAGCAGAAAATCAAGAGCACCCCATGGCCGACCCGTGGGCTCGCCGTGGGCCACCCACGGGTAACCCGGTGCAACCCATAGACTACCCATGGGCAACCCCAAGACAATCCAGCGTCTACCCACGCGCAAACCGCGAGCATGCCATGGGCTTCGCGTGGGCTGCGCACAGGCAACATGTGGGCTACGACAGGGCAGCCCATGGACTACCCATTCCAGCGCATGAACTCCTCATTCCCTAGATTTACCTAGGGTAATCTAAAAGCAAAATTAATTTCCTGTCCTAACGGAAAAAAAAAAAACAAAAAAAACGGTACACCAGCGTTTTTTTTGCCAGTTTACGGTACGAAAAACTCAAACCAGGCCATCACGGTACACCAAAACCAAGTTATATGACATTTTCTGTCAAGGTATATCGTTTTTTGGCGAAACATCCATGTCCGTCCGTCTCACTTGCGAAAAAACCTAAAAACGATACACCATCGTATTTTGGCATTTTACGGTACGAAAAGTAAAACGAGGTGATTAGGGCACACCAAACACAAATTATATGACATTTTCTGTCAAGGTATACCGTTTTCTGGCAAACAAACAATGTCCCGGTACAGCTTATATTTTCGAACAAACAATGCGTTCGTCAATAGAAGCGCCTTCTTGTACTCATGTTCAAACGAACGTACCAGGTACAGTTATTTCGTTTCGTGCGCGTGCGCGCAGTCCGAACACGGTAGCGCGGGCGAGCCCGGCGCCGCCGCGGGTGTCAACGGGTGCTAGCAGGTAGACGGGGTGTTGAAAGGAGCGCCGTCGCCGTTGGCATGGCTAGGCGTCGCGTGTGTCTCGAGACACGCAGGAAGCACGAATGGGCTCTGTCTGGCGTCCTTCTGAGGCTCCGCTTGCACGATATACGAGATATAAGGGTCGTTTTGATATGCGAAATAATATTCAAGCGGTGCTTATTTTGCGACCGAACTAAACTCCAAAGAGACTTCAATGCAGTTTGAGCACCAACTTTGTCGAAGTGGCGAAGAAGGGCCACGGTGAGCACCGGGCTTCACGCGAGGCGGGCGACGACGCTCACTGTGGCAGAGAGAGAGGAAAACTTTATACGGACCCAATCGGTGGTGAGGTGGCCGCGAGACGGGCGGGCGGCGTGCAAGGCTAAGAGGGAAGCTCTGCTGTTCGTTTTTTTTTCTTTTTGACCGGTGGAACGTGTTCCAATCAGGCAGAAAATTATTACATTAGAGGAGACAGGGTTTTTTTTCCCTCTCCGTGCTTTTTCGCAGCGCACGTGTCATACGAATAGCCCGTAAACATCGTGAACTCTCCGAATGTTCTACGTGCACAAGTACCTGTATTACAGTACCAGGTATGTGTGTAAGTTTTATACGTGCAGTGCTGTCTTTTGTGTCGAGACGACATCCGACAATGTGCGGCATGAAAGAAGAGTTTCGTCGTCCATCACTCATAAAAATGATCCCAAGACCAATGGCCACGTGGCTTGCACGACGGCGTTCGCCAACTAGACGACTCCAAGACGAGTAATTTATCGCAGATCTCGTGCCTGGCGATTGGTACCCCTGTCGTACTCAGCAAACAGCCCCAATACGCCCTTCTCGGCGTGACGAACAACGCCGACGCGGTAGTCGTGGACATCGAGCTCGACACGCGAGAACCATACTTTCGTATTAAGGTCACCGGATATCATGTCGTCGAACTACAGTATCCACCTACGCGAGTGCTCATCTACATCGACGCCGCCGACAGAGCTGGGCTGAAGTTGGACGGGCTCCATCGAGGTGTCATCGGCTGCTGTCCGGTTAACAGGAAGTTCTCCATCGTTGGTAAAGGCAGGCAGAAATTCACCACCAACAGAATGCAGGTGCCTGTGTCTCTTGGTATTCTCTCCTCAGTCTATCGAACGCATCCCTAAACTTGTGCTCGACATTCGTAAGCCAGTAGACGGCTATATGGACAGCGCGGCTGTCTACGTCGCTCTGTCCCGAGCGACCGATGCCAGCAAGCTGTTCTTGCTGTCGCCGGTTTTACTCTCGACAATCTGACCCATCCACAGGACCACGATGTAGCGGCTATTATCGACTACCTCGAATGCCTCGACGAGGCTACACTACTAGCCTTGTTCTTGGATGATTCCTCTACATTCCGACAGGCCACGACAAGTCCTCCGGCTAGTTACACATCCTAGGACAAACAGACACCGGCTCCATCCACCCTTTACCTTTTCTGCCGCCCAATGAGAACAACAATTGCTTCTTCAACACCGCCATCGCCTCCGCTATAGCTGCTTGGGAAGGACATCCTCTCCCCAACCCAACCATGGCAACACCCGCTGGAGCAATCTTCTTCTCCACTCTTGCGGCTGTGTGTGCCTGCATGTTCGACGGCAAGCCTCTCCAACGCACCCTCTTGGTAAGTTCTTGCTTGTTTTGTTATCTACATCTCGTCGTAATAATACCCCCCAATACTGACCGACGCCCGCAAGTACCCGTATATATACTACGTCGTGCTTTCATGTGTCTTCTAAACATTTTATTGTATCATTTTGTGCGGTATGCGTCGCACTCTTTTCGGAACGCAGGGTTCTTTGGCTCAAGCACGTGACAGGATCCTTGGTAGTAACGGCCTACCGGGCGCAGGATCCGTAATGGGAACGCCGGGCTCCATATACGAAGCGATCACCCTTCGACCTGATGATCAACTCCACCTCAACAGCGGATGGCCAGGTGACGTCGTGGAACGGCATGCTCGTATCATGTACACTCGGACGGCGCTCGGCTTCAACTGGCACTATACTACCGATTGCCATAACGAGGACCATGGCCATATCGAGATAACCGCATCCCAATGTGCACGATTGCGAGATCCCGCACCAGCCTTGATTCCGCACGGACCACCCCAGTCACTCCAGGATGCAGTAAATTCCTTGTTCCTGACCGGAGCCGCCTCCGACTTCTCATTTCCTGGACCTGCTCCGTGCCCCCCCTGTGACGAGAGCTAGCTGCGCCCGGCACGTCAGTACATCCATATGGTCGATTATTCCTTGGAGTGCGGGCAACGCCCCAGATCGCGTTTTCTTTGCGTCTGCACGTGTGGACATCTACGAGGACGCCGGAGAGCCGCCGGCACCATCACCCTTTTTGATGATAGGCGTTGAGTACTGCCTCGTAGCTATCGTCTACTCCATTCGGAACCTTTTCGTGACCCAGTTGCGTTCCAGAAGTTGGTGGTTGAAGTACGATTGTATACTCGGGGGGAGAGTACTACGTCTTGCGACGATTTCGACAACGACTGGTAACATGGTTGCCAGCATATGTATGTCTACCTTCGAAAGTATATGACCCTGCCTGTTCCCCAGGCACAAACGACAGCATACCGTAGTGCTAGCTACCATGAGCGCGCAAGCCAAGAACGCTCGGAGATAATCGAGGCAACTAGACAAGGACCGATCACGCCTCCGCCTTACCGAAGTCCTGGCCACTACGAAGTGGGGAACGCAGCTGTGCCCTGCCGACTCGAGTCCGACGTACCGCCGCCTTGAGCGTCTCACGTGTTCTTCACATGTGTGTTGAAACGTTTGGATTTTTTGTGTGATGTTGCTTCTCGATTAGGACTGCCTGCCTTCTTCTTTCCCTCTTTTGCTAGAACGCATTTGGCAGAAATGTTGCACGGCGCGTCCAGCCCTTCGAGTTCTGCGCAGCCACATTTATACTATCTGGTTGGTCGACAGAGGTGCATGTACGTAGCGATCATCAGCGAAAAGTCTACTTGTATGCCTTTTGTCATCTTGGACTTTGCTGCAGCGTTTTATTTGGTATGGGTGTGTTCGCGACACGTCGAGGTCATCGCAATCTGCGCGATGCAACTGTGATATTATGTTTTTGTTTTTTGCTTCGAAATAGCGGCAACAGCAGCATCATTAAACAAGTAATATTCTACGTAGCAGTATTTACGTCGCGAGAGAATTTCCATACCTCCGTCCAACCTTTTACTATATGGTGACAGGTAGGGAACAGCAGGGCAACCCTTGCCCTGCTCTACAATGAGTTACCCAAAAGCAACCCATGGGATGCTCGTGGGCTATCCACGGGCAACCCCTGGGCCACCCAAAGAAACGCATGTGCTACCCATGGGCGGCCCATGGGCTGCCGATGGCATGAACAAAGCATGGGAAGTCCATGGGGTACCCATGAGATGGCCAACGAACACCTATTGCATACCCATTCGCTTGGCGTGAGCTCCCTACGGGCAACCCATGGGTTCTCCAAGGGCAGCCCATCGATTCACCACGGGCAACCCATGGTTTTCGCAGTGGTAACCCGCGCGCAGCCCATGAGGCACCAAGCAACTATTGGGATATCCATGGGCTACCCAAGGGCAACCCATGAGCCTCTCGAACAACGCACAGGCTGATCAAGGGCACCCCATGGACAACGCATGGGCTACCTGCCGGCAACCCGGACAGCCAATGGGATACTGGCGGGCAACTCGTGATCTACTAATATGCATCCCCTGAACTACCCGCGGACTACCCACGAGCAATCCCTGAGCTATCCGTGGTCTACTTACTGACAATCCATGGGCTACCCACGGGCAATCCATGAGCTACCCTCGGGTACGCCATGTGCTACAAATCCACGGCAAACCCATGGGCTACCGATGGGAGACGTTTGAGCTACGCGTTGGCTACCGACGGGCTATCCATAGGCTACCTACGGAAAAACGATGGGATAACCATGGGGTACTCGTGGGATACGCATGTCATACTCGTGAGCTATTCATGGGATACCCATGGGCTACCCATGGTATACTCATGGTATACCCATGGTGTACCCAGGTATAACCGCTGGCTACTCACGGGAAACCCACGGATAACCCACGACTAACCTATGGGTTACCTACGGGCACCCCACGACCAACCCATGGGGCTACCCACGAGAAATAGAGGCATCCCATAGGCAACCCATGGGCTCCCTGTGGGCCATCCACGGGTAATTCGATGGCAACTCACGGACACCCCAGCGGCTATCCACGGGAAAACCACGGCGAGCCATAGGCTGCACGTGGGCTCGGCACAGGGAACTTGAGAGCTACCCACAGTTGATCGATGGGCTACCTACGGGAAACCCACGGGCAACCCTCCCGAGGGGCAACGTTTGGGCTATCCGTTGGTTACCCACGGGCTATTCGTAGGCCACCCATGACAAAACCAGAGGCTACCCATGGCCTACCCATAGCACCCATGGTATACCCATGACGTGACCGCTGGCTACCCACGGGCAACGTATGGGCTACCCATGAGCAACCCACGGTAGCCCATTGGCTACGTACGAGCTACCCACAGGTAACTCACGGGCACACCAGGGGCAATCTACAGGCTTCCCATGGACCATGCATGGGCAGCTAGTGGGAAACTCAAGGGTTACCCACGAGCAATCCACGCCCAGCCCAGTGGCTACCCACGGGAAGACCAAGGTCGAGCCATGGGCCGCACGTTTCCCACGTACGGACAACTTGTGGGCTACGAATGAGAAATACATGGACCGCATCGGCTACACATGAGCAACCAATGAGATACCCCTGGGCTCCCCACGGGCAACGCCCGGGTCATCTATAGAAACGCATGGGCTACCGATGGAATTCCCATGGATCGCCAATGGGCAAAACATGGGAGGCCCATGGGATACCCATGGGACGCCCATTGGATGCCCATTCGTTGGCGTGCGCTCCTCACGGGTCAGCCCATGGGTTCCCCACGGGCAACCTACGGGCAACCCATGGGCTACCCACGAGGGACCAAGTGGCTATCTGTGGACTACCCCAGACAACTCATGGAACGCTAACGGGCAAGCCATCGGCAACCCGTGGGCTACCCATGGGCAACTCATGGGAAGCCCATGGGTAGTGGGCACCGCATGGGCTACCCACAGGCAACCCATGGGTTTCCTATGGAGAACCTGAGCAACCCAAGGGCAACCCATGGGCTACCCACCAGCAACCCGTGGCCTGACTACCCGGGGGTTATCCACGGTGAACCCATGGGCTTATATCCGTAGGTTACCCACGGGCAACCTATGTTACCCATGTTCATGCCGTGGGCTACCCACAGACATTCGATGGGCTACCCGCAGGCTACTCAGCTTGTGCGGTACCTACGGGAAACCCATGGACGCTCCATGTGCTACGCACGGCCAACCTGTGGTCTACCCACGGACAACTCTTGGAATACCCACGGGCTACCCGTGGGCTACCCACAGGCAACGTACGAGCAACCCATGGGCTACCCACGGGCGATCCACTGGGAACTCATGTTGCACCCGTGGAATGCCCACGGGCAACCTGTGGGTTCCGCACTGGAAACCGATGGGATATTCATGGGCTATCCGTGGGCTCCCCGTGGGATGCCCATGGGATGCGCCCTGGATGCCCCTGGGATACATGCCGGATGTGTCTGTATGTGCTACCCATAAACTACTCATGGCCTACCCCCGGGCTACCCATTGAATGCCTATGAGATGTCCATGGCTGTGGCTGTGGGCGTGTCTATGTTTGTGTCCGTGTCTGTGCCTGTCGCTGTGGCTGTGGCCAGAATCATCGTCGCGGCTTGGGCCATGGTGAGAGCCGAGGCTATGCCTCGATCGTGTTCGGGCCCGCAACCAGATCTAGGGATGAAGCGCTGGAGCTTAGGCGGTGGCTGTTTCTGTACCCTAAGCTATGCCTAGACGCACGTCTAAATGGGTGTGACGCTGAGGCTGACGCTCGTGGCGACGATTGAGTTGTGGCCGGGCCTGAGATGGTGGCTTGAGGTGAGGCTGGACCGTTAGGGTTAGGGCTGTGGCTGTGCTGGTGGATGTGGATGGGACCGTTTACGGGGCTGGAATTAGGGAGGGGCTGGTGCTGGGAGAGACGGTCAGCCTGTGGCTGTGGGTATAGTTGGGGGTTAAACGACCTTGGAGTTGGGGCTCGGTGTGCAGAATGTGCGGGGGGGTTGGGATGGGGTTGGGGCTAGAGGGTGACTTGTGGCTGTGGCGTTGGTTGAGGCCGGGATCACAGCCGAGGCTGGGGCTGTGGAGTTGACTGGTGTGAGACTTGGGCTTGAAATGTGACTTTGAGCGCATCTGTACGTAGCTGGGCCCTGCTAGGTGGGACTGGGGGTGCGCTGGGTCGGGAACTGGGGCTTAGACTGCAGTGAGGCCGAAGATGCACACTATTTAAGTTTCTTGTGTGGACGTTTTCTCGAATTTCACGGGCATGTCATGGACAACCCACAGGTAACCCACGGGTGTCTTATAGGCGACCCGTGGGTGACTCACGAACTAGCTATGGGCAATCAACGGGTTATCCATGACCGCCCCACGGATTGTCACCTCCGGCGAACGAACGGCCACTCATGGACTTCCTACGGACGACTCATGTGCGTTCCACGCAAAACCCCTCGGCAACGCACGGACAATCCGGATAACTCATTGACACCCTGCGAACACCCTATGGACTGTCCCTGGACACGCCATGAGCGACCCATGGACACCCCAAGACACCCCACGGACATCCCATGACACCCCACGATCACTCTATGGGTGACCCATGGACACCCTACAAACACCACATAAGCTGCCCACAGACACCCAGCGACACCCCACGGACAACCAACGACACCCCACGGACACCCATTGGGAACCCCATGGACACTCCACGGACACGCCACTGATACCCAATGGGAGTCCAATGGATACCCCACGGCCACCCGATCGACAACCCCCCGACACTCCACGACACCCCACGAACATCCCACGGACATCCCAAGGACACCCAACGGACACCTCACGGACACCCCACAGACGCTCACGACAATCCACGGACACCCCACGACACCCCGTGGACACCCCATGATACCCCATGGACATCGCACGGACATCTCTCGGGCTTCCCTCGGACGTCCCACATCTGGTGGCCTATGGGCGACCTATAGGCACCCCAGGACACCCCACGGACACCCGACGGACACTCCACGGACACCCCATGGATGCCCAATGGACAACCCACGGACACCCCACGGAATATCCACGGACAGCTCGGACAGCCCCCTTCCACTCCATAGACACCGCACGACACCTCACGAACACCCCACTAGCGCCCCACGGACACCTCACGAACAGCCCTGACCCATGGACACCCCGCGACACCCCATTGACGCCATAGACACCCCACAGACACCCCACGGACGCCCCGTGGATGCCCTATGGATAACCCATAGAAGTCCCACGGACACCACCCTTACACCCAATGGACACCCCACTACACCCCACAGACACTCCATTGGCGCCCCACGACAGCCCATAGATATCCCGTGAGTGACCCATTGGCAGCCCACTACACCCCATGGGCGCCCCCTTGGACACCCCTTGGACACCCCAGGGACTACTCACGGACACCCCACGACGCCCCACGGGCACTACATGACTCTATAACACCCCACGGAAACCCTATGCTCGCCCCATGACACCCCACGAACACTCCATGGGGGCCCCATGGACATCCCACGGACACCTCATGGGCGGCTCCCGGGCACCTCACGACACACCACGACACACCACAGAAACCCCATGAGGGACCCATGCTCTCCCCACGGAGCACCTCATCCGTACATCACGGACACCCCACGGGAAACCCCATGGGCTACACATGAACAACGCCCTGATACCCCACAAACAACCCCGCGTACAACCCAAGAGCTAGTGTTGGATGTCAGGTCGAAAGTTTCGACATATCGAAATATCGAATTTTCGATATATAGCATTGAACGTGTTTTTTGCACTCCATCCCCTGGCATCCCTGCGGTTTTCACGCGGATATTGAACACAATCCTCAATCTGATCTATCCACTTTTCGAAATCGAATCGATGAGCTTTTCTGTTCATCGTTGTCGTGTCGAACTCGATTATCGTTCGATATCCAACACTACCCAAGGTCCCCACACGGAAAACCACTACACTCCACGGGTACCCCACGACACCCCTTGGACACTCCATGGGCGGTCCATTGGTACCCCACGGACAGTAAGTCGACCTCCCATTAACGCCATGGAGGGCCTGTGCACCAAGGGTCGCCCATGGGACGTCGGAGGGAAGCCCGTGGGTTGTCTGCTGGCAACCCATGGGGTGGCGGTGGGGTGTTATTGGGGCGCCCGCGGGGTGTTCGTGGGTTTCCCATGGTTATCATGGTCAGTGCATTGTCCGTGGAGTGTCGTGGAGTGTATGTGGGGTATCCTTCGGTGTCCGTGGGTTGTCCATGGGTCACATATAGGGTATGCGTGGGTAGTGCGTGGTCGTCAAAGGACCTCCAGGGTACATCGCCAGGCGTTTCTAGGTGGACCTGAGTCATGCGGAGGGTATATCGGATACTGCTGCGTGTTGTTGTAGATAGTCCGAACACACAAGTCACTCTGCTTATGGCTCTGTCTCTACAAAGGAAGCAATCCACCATACATACTTATTTTGGTCTCCCCCGTGAGTGCGTCACCTGGCTAGTTCTCTCACTCGAGTACCTCGGCGATGCTGGCCCTAGGCTGAGTGATCTTGTACTCCTTGACCATAGTTCGGCAGAGTTTGCGGGCCGATTGTCAGTACTCGGCAACTAATATCAAGGGTTAGGTTTGGGTTTGTTCTGAGATCCTTACACCATCAAAACTACCGAAACCCAACGTGCCAGCACCAATAACCCCCCCCCCCTATTAGTAGGATGCAGCTCACCCTTCAAACGACTCGCCCAACACCTCACGGCGCTTCGCGCTTGGTGCAAGCAATGTCTGCCTGGTCGGTGAAAACCCGACGTGCTCCGTCCCGGCATTGTAGGGATGCAAGGGTCAATGGTCATATGACTACGGCCATGCACGATAATGAGTACCCCCCCCCCCCCCCCTCCACCCTCCGCCCAGTCCCCGGCGCTCGTCGCTCCTTCTTTTGGGTCCGACATTCTCCACTTAGTCAAGAATTACACGGCGTTTCTCGACTGGGCCAGTTGCCCTCACTACGTTGTTTTCTCGCCTGTTATATAGCAGTGTCCTTCTTGGTGTGCTTTAATCACGCCGGGGGCGGGCCCCTCCTACCTCATGCTAGTGAATAGAGGAGCGTTTGGGGTTGAACCCGCGGATGTGAGTGCAAAAACTGCAATTTATAGCCCATACAGTCGCTGGGCGTCACCAAACTGCCTAATAGTCGACGCGGTTCCGTCCAATGCCGACCCGAGTTCGGGGGCCCACTTGAGGGAATAACTCTCAATAGTTGGGCCTGTTTACTGCTGGCGGAGCCGAGCCAGACGCAACAGGCTACAGGTAAGAGATGCAGGAGAGAGAGGTGGGGGAGTTGTGTTCGGGTGTGCTTTGATCGTGCAGCTTCGTCTCGGGGGCGCGACAGCAATATTTTTTCTCTCCTGTAGCTGTGAGGCTTGCGCACGAAGGCGAACTCTTACGCGTATACGTGTTTGCGTGCGAAGATGTCGGCGTTGTTGAGTTTTATGGATCCGGCTGCAGCATTATTGTGATATTCGCCTGGGAATGTGTGCCTGTTAGTTTCTTCTTAGGGCTTCGAAGGGTCTTTCTGGCATATCCGAAATAATCGTTGTGGTAGTGCAATTACCCAATGTCATGAAAATATGTTCCCATGTACGTACTCAACGCCGACACATGCGGCCCCTCGTCGGGGGAAAGCTGCAAGAGCATTGGTGAAACAAACGCAGCCGTAAGGCGTCTATTGGGTGCGCACGGGGGCAATTGAGTGTTCTAGGTGTCAACTAACTGTTGTAGAAAACGCATGCAACACCACGGTAGCTTGTACCACGTACCAGGTATACAGTGCCGCATGTTGAAGCTTACGAACGATAACATTGGTCCGCCTCTAGAAGCGTTCGCAGGACTGACACAGCTGGACGGGGTCGAGGTGCACTAGCTCTGTGATACGCATACAACAACCATTTTCATTACTAGCTTGACACAAAGAACGTCGCCAACATTAGACGGGCGTGGGATACGAATTCCCGGTTTCCCGCTGGGAATCCCGCAGTCCCGCTACAACAAATCACTTTCACGTTTATGACCCCCCCGCACATCCCCAGACGCTGTTGTCTCTGTATCATGTTACAAGAGGACCGTAATCGAAGGATATTTAATATTTATGGGGCACATCGCACAAGCACGAGTCGGTCCCACGTTCTGTGGGCATCGAGCAGCGAATTTCGTTCCTCGGCCGTGCGGTGTGCGGCGGAACAATCTTGGCAACGCATCACGACGTCCTATTGTAGTGCACGTTGGCCTGGGAATTACCTGGTACCTGGTATGTGATAGTGTACCGAGATACATTGCTGTGAATGCAAGAGAAGGGTGGCAATGCTCAAATCAGGCCTGTAGTATTCAGGCACAGGACGACGCACTACCTGTTTAACGCTATTCTAATGTTCGGTTTACAGCTGTTTCTTCTCCCGTAGCTACTGACTACGACACTCGGTGACCGCCTGCTGCTTAAGACAACAGCTCAAGGTATGATCACCGACCTATGCGAATCCACGTACGTTGAGTGCCAAATTAGCGAATAAATAGAGGCGGTCACTACCCCCGATGCTTTCCCGTATGCGGGGAACCATTGGCACCGTACTACGTTCCCTACATCCTCCCCATCGATATTTAGTGGTCGAAAACCAAGTCCAGCTCTCACGCCAATAAGTATGCTCGCTTTTGAAACACACCCAGCTTACACCAATAAGCACGCTCACCTACGCAAAAACATCACACCTCGAGATCCAATACCTACTATGAAAACGGTGCACATAAACTCAGATGTATATATGTACCGCCGAGCCAAGATAGGGACCACGACATGCGAAAACGGTTACTAGGCATATGCAACGTTAGATGTGCTTGTCTCTCATGAGAACTTGCGCCTCGGGATCACACAACGAATCAGCGGTGCAAGCATACCTCGCCGAGAGGGCGTTTCTGTAAACCGAGCCAGAACACAACTAATGACCCTAGCCATGCTCGTCCCATTTTGAGTGACCTGATAAATCACTGATTACCATACCACTATAACGACGTAGAAGCGGCAACAACAAAAACCGTATCTATCAATGGGAATCCTGTCGTTTCTTCCTGGTGGTTTTCGTTGCTGAGCCTCGGCTCCCAACGACCCGTCTCTCTCCTTCAGCACGCTCTCGCTGTAAATCTTTGTTTGAGTACTAGCACCAAAACCAAAGGTCACGACTCGAGCATATATACGAGATTGTCTGGGCCCACGCGCCAGGACCTCGCCCCTTTTCTGCGAGTCTCTATTGAGAGGAAGATGGCGCCCACGAGTCATGCCGTCGAAGCGTCGGTATTGAAGCAGTAGACGGGTCTCCGCTGCTGCCGCCGTGCCCGTTACTCCTCGAACACGACGGCGCCGGTGTGTCCTTTGAAGTTTTATCCGCGCTTCGGAAAATCCACTCATCGACAATTTTTCGGACTAGGCGGTCAGCGATGAAGGCGGGAACGGGGGTCGCCTTGATCAGCACTTGCATATCGGTTACCTGGGCAGTGATTAGGTTAAGGCGGGAAGGGGAGATGACACACGCACTGGTTCAGATCCCCAGGGACGGCGAAGTGACCCTCGGTATGTATCCATTATATCTCGTGCGTGTTGATTTGTCCATACCAGCGAAACGCTCAACCGCCCTCATTGCCTTGTTCCAGTAGACGGCGCACATGATTAAGGACACGACGCGTCCATGATTATACCCTACCCCCTCGTTTCCATACAACATAGGTCCCCAACTTGCATCGTGGTGTCAGCTTGAGAGGCCGATGCATTCCATAAACGAGGTAAATTGTATGTGAGTAGTCTCGCAGGCACAGGGCGGTAAGATCGATAATGCATCTGTTGTGTGAAAATGAATACCAGGGATATGAAGTGGGAAGAGCGCTGGCCATGGCCTCGTGCTAGATGGAAATGAGAAACAAGCAGATACGTCTTTGGCCTGAATCAACAATCCATACATGGCCCCAGACCGCAGTATACCAGCACTTGAGAGTCAGCACAAGGGCCCTGCGGTCGTGAAATCGAGCACGGCCTCCTAAGGCAGCTGCGTGAAAGGATTTGTGTGATGAAAACGGAGACCGGCAGTGAAGGGAAGGGATAAAGGTATGCTGTGGCGGGTGGGAAGTCCGTGCGGCGCTCCCTCAAGCAAGATTCAGCACAAAAAAAATCCCTTCGCCGTCGCGCGTGTCACGCAGGACATGCTCATAGTAGTACGCAACGCCTAGGAGCAAACGCCATGGGAAGTGAAAGATGGTTTATAACCTGATGCGACCTTTTCGCGATTGTGATTACCTCTTATAACTGCATCACACCGACTTGGTTTGCGACCCTTATGAATCCAACGTTTGAAAGGGACCTGGATATTTCCTAAACCGACAGTATTCTCATTGTTTTCGGTCTTTGCTGCAACAAAAAGGTTGATTCATAAGCATGGCACATTGATGTTTTCCTATCGTAACGAACACGAACTATCATTCTACTGTGCAAGGCTTCTGTTGGGGAGAGCCCGCCTGTAAGGAATCCCTTCCGGTCCGGCATCTGCCAAAGGTAGTGTCTCTATGGCTCGAACTGCGACCGTATTCGCCATTGTCAAATAAGTTGTTCGCGAAATGCAAGTGCTCGCAGATGACACAACAGCATCGTTATGCCGACAACAGGCCGCAACCGATCGGCCGCCAGGCCGGTAGCAACAACAGCACCAGACAGAACCCTAGTGAACACACCCACCGAGATGTAGCGCGGGCAGTTGAAGGACAAGTGTCTCTTGGACGGCGAGAGAAATGAACCGCTGGGCCTCTTTATCAACAAAACCGGCCGCCCGTCGACCCCGCAGACGGTGCTCGGTCCCTGGAGGGAGAGCTTGAGGGACGGTCGCTTCTCGTGACGAGACGCGCCATCCGAAAGCCGCCAACGAACGTAGGCGTTGGTCCATTGCATTCGGGCTTTTCCCATGCACCTTTTTTTCATTCCGTCGTGGATGGATAAAAACGGGCGTGTGTGAGAAATGGAGGGGGGGTAGGAAGGTGTAGGGTTGGAAGGGTATCGCGTCATTATTCGTCGATACAGTCCTACAACAGTATAGCAGGGATACTAAAAATGGGAGATACAACAAAACAGAATAAAGGGGCGTGATCTGTTTGTCACCGCAACCTGGGATGCATTACAGTAGTATGGAAAATGCGAGAAGTGGTAACGCCGTGGCCGTTACACCTCCACACCTTGCTCTACCGAGGGGGCGCCCCACCCACCGGTTCTGGGGGTTCTATTTTCGGCTTTGCTAAGTGACACAAGCTTTTTGAAGTGGTGTTTCGTGGCACTCACAGAGTCATGCCGACGAACGCGCCGAGGGATTGAAATATGGTGTCTTCGTCCTTCATTCCCTCCCCAACCACTCGGTAGGCCTGTGAGAGGGGGGGCGGGGGCGGGGGGGGGGTATGGATTGCCGCATTCTAAACGACACCGTGGAAATTAGCTCAAGAGGTAGTCCTAACGCTTGCTGGAAGAAGAAGGGAAAAAAAACTCGACAGCAAGGGTAGTATAGGCCTATACGCAAGAACTAAATAAACGGCGAGATGGCGCAACAAGGCATAGTCCGGAGGTGTACCGTTTATCAAACATTGAAGCATCGTTAAGGCTCAGACGAACCACGGCAAAAATCCCAGCACCAGACACGCGCCCCCAACGAACAACGCCTCGACTTCCCCAGAGACAATGTATGCCATATATAGCTCCTCGATCGACCAGCCACCACCCAAGCTTCCATCACCAAATCATTCCCCCGCTCCCCCGAGCCCCGTCCCCTAGAAGCAAGCCTTAGGCACGCCACACTCAAGAGTAGCAGCAGCAGCAGCAGCAGCAGCAGCAGACGCTGTAACGCACCTCGAGAAGCACGGCGATGACCACGTTAAGTAGAAGAACCACTTCGAGGACCTGATACACGACCACAACTACCGGGCCCACAGAGGGCTGTGCCTCTAGAATCTGAGAGTAGAATGTCTCATACTCCCCCAGAGTGACGCGAATGACGCTCCGCCACGCCCTCCCCGGCGTGGAAAAGTCATCGGAGCGGGAGCCCACGAGGAACCAGGTCAGGTTCGTGAACACCAATGCCACCTTGTTCGACGGGGGGGCGCGCGTGATCAGGACCCACGCGGGGAAGCTTAGCACACGGCCCGTGGCATAACTGCAAAATTATCGGGGACTACGGTATACGGCGATGCCTGTTTCATTTTCCCACAGTAATAGCGAATGTTACAGCTGGTGTCGAACTATTGCATGTCAGTACGCATTGAGGGTAGGGTGAGTGGAAGGCTATATATGTGTAGTCCATCTGTCGCTGCCTTGTTCTGCGTCTCTCTCTCGGCTCAGCGTTCCGAAATATGCACCAAAACGACCACAACACCCTTCAAAACCTACTGTAAGCATTCACTGACCGCCATAACTCTCTGCAATGCCTCGCATGCGATTAGACTTGAACCCTAGGCAAGATGCATGGGTTGCGCCCAGGGGTGCTGACGTTTTACCCATAAAACCCCTGTGCGCGTCTTCACTATCAGGGGCGGCGCATGAAGAAGAGGCGGCCGTTAAAGCGGGATCAACGAGGTGCGGCATAAACAATACGCAAGTCGCCCTGCGGTAGCTCAAGCACGCCTTGCAAGCCGCACTCCTACTGGCCGAGCGCCATCACGATCGGACGCAAAGAAGCGATTTGTTCCGTGCAAGGTCGTATCGTGAGCGTAGGGCTTAACAAGGCAGACATCATATTGCAGTGGAACGTGATATACGTAGCACGGCTTCCTTCTAGCTACGTCTTTCCTTGCGGGACAAGAGATTTCAGAACGGGGGAAATATGCCCAGCTCGCACGCGTATGGGGTTTATTCTGCATGTACCCATTCGCATTCGCGCCAACATCATATGATACTCTCTTGTCTGATAATTTGTTCGGCACTTGTCTGCTTGCAGTACGTCGCCCTCACTCCCCTATCCATGGTTTCTACATCCCATGCTGTAGTTCCAGGTTCCACGAATTATGCGCTCGGATTTCTGTATTTCACCTTCGTCCCTTCACGTTCTTCCACAGTTCTGGCTAAACGCCGCGATCTTTGGTCCGTGTGTCTCCCCACTGTTGAAGCGACCACACTTCACTTCTCGCTTCGTCTGCTCGTTTATGCGTTCAATTCTACGCCTGCCGGGCCCGCTCTGTAACCTAGCTTCACTCCCCCTCACTCTCCCCATTTTGCCATATGTGTCGTGTTTGCCTGGTGATTGCGTCCTAACTACACACAAGAACAATCGCGTTGGCCCGAAAGCAGTGTTTACACCTGTGAACGTAAAACACGCCTCCCCTAACCCACGCGCAACGACTCCATCCTGTTCCTGCCGTACACCACTGGACTATGAGCTCGAGGGAGGGGGATGAAACAACTCCTTCTACCATCGAAGATATCGGGCACACACGATGCGCACGGACGCTCGGCACATCAAACTACCAGGAAGTTGATATATACAGGTGGGATAAATAAAGAGACGCGAACGCCTTGCCCTGGGAGTAGAATACCAAAATCGACCGTAACTCGCAGAGTGCTTGGGGGCAAGCTCCATGCACACCACTGGGGCCATAGGGGGCACAAAACCGCTTAACTCACCAAGAATTTCACAAAAAGGAAGTGCTGCAGATGGGTGCATGCTCCGCTCAGCGTGTCCGCGACGATGCCCATGCGCTTGTGAAATGTCAGCATCTGTGAGCGCGCTCAATTCGTACGTGAGATTTCGGTTGGCACCACCGAAGTCTGTTCAGCATTTGGATATAAAATTCATGCACCCACGATGGCACGACGCAATAACCAGAGAGGAACACACGAGGTATTAATAGTAAACCAACACGAACAAGCCAGACGCTGCCGAGTATGTCTCACCGTTTCCCGACCCGCCATGCCCCGTAGTTAGGCAGCTCGCGCCACCGCGGGACGCGAGAAAAGCACACGTGTGTTTGCGACATTTGCGCCGGCTGTATTTGTTTTTGCTTCGTTGCGCATTCCGTGCGCCTAGCATACCAAATGGGTACCGGTGGATGAGTTGGTAGGTGTATCGACCAAGCGCGGGAATATGCGCCCATCAGCACTATACCCGCTGCCCCCTATCATCACGTTTTCGTTCATCATCGCACCCACGCGAAAATATATACCGCTCAGCAGAACGGCCTCGGCGGCAGAGAGGAGATGTACGTGATAGCCAAACCTTTCACATGGCCACACCGTTCCTTTTTTTCATGTGAACCCACCGTGAGTAAGCGAATCCGTAGGTACATGCTACGTGCGTAGTGGAGCTGCGGCTGCTTTCGCGGCATTTACGTCTGAACAACATTTCCCACCTGAAAGATCCAGCGGTAAAGTCCGGCCATGGTCGTGAGCAGAAACACGAAGTAATAGATGGACACGAAACGCGCCACTCTGTTGAGGGTCACCACTTCATGGGACAACTGTCGTGCGCAGGCACGTTCACCAATGTGCCGAGTCAGTAGGGAAGCGAGGGGGGGGGGGGGCAGGGGCCTTACACGTGAGGCACTGAACATGGCGATCTTTGAGCTGATCGATTCATAGGCGTCGATCCACGGAGTTCTTCACTACGTGCATCGGAGGCGGGGAGAAGACGGTGCCAATGTCGTTTCTATCCTCCAGTGGATGCCTAAAACCTAAGCTTGCGTTTAACATCGTTTTTGACAGAAGGCAATTATGTCCGGAAAGGAGGACTTTTGTCAGAAGTACAGCACCGTCGACAGTGGCGATTGATCGAACGCTAGGTGCCGCCTTGTCGGCAGGCAGCACTTCTCTGTCCCCGTCGAATAAGCTTGCCGGACACAACCACTACCACGCACACATACCATTGGTTAAGCGCATGCTTGCACGTGTGAGTAAGTGCGTACGTTCTACTTACCGAGTCAATGTTCGGCATTTCGGTCATGGAATCATCCCTCTCAAATATGGACGTACCGGAAAATCCAATCGTCCACACCTGGTCATGGAGGGCGGGTCGACAGAGCACAAATATGCGACCAGAGAAGCAAACGCTTTTTCAAAAATGTTTGGTGGGGTCGCCGTTGATGGGCTTTATACTTGTTCGTATCACAAGAGCATGTCATGGACAAAATACCCCCATCAAGTAGACGTACATAACGCCACGGAGTCAAAAGCAACGACGAGGCCGCAGGGCAGAGGTCGGGGCGCATTCCCTTCGTCATTGTATCGTTTGGGGCAACATAATATTTCCGGTGTTCATCAGCGACGACAGAGTTTCACAGATACTACAAAGGGTTTCCACTCCTTGCCAATGCCGCACCCATGATTTGTGTTGCACTGAAACCTGATATATATTAATGAGCCATTCGCTCAATCGTGATCCAGACAACCTTCGGCACTGATAGCTTTCTCTTGACGTGTTGACTCCATGCGAAATTTGCCACATATATTCCCTACCTCTGTCTATCCCACCCATCTGCTAAAATTACGATGTAGATTTCACTACTGGCTGTTAAGACAGGTGGTGGATCGTCTAAACGACCAAAACCAAACACGCGAACGCACTCCTAGACCAACGGACGGGCCTCCAACTCATTCGGCGAGCGACGAAAAAAAGGCGTGAAATCCGAGTGACACCGGCTTTTTTTTTTTCCCTGCAGACTAGCAAATTCGACGAATGTTTACCGCTGGGATGCACATGACGACAGTCGAACAGGGCGAATGAGGGCGACAACGCCTCTACTTACCAACCATAGCAACATGTTGACGAACATCAGGCCAAAAAATGTGAACCCACACACGCAGTTCCAGCAGTTTCCTGGCGCCGGAGGGGTACCAATCATCGGAGAAGGGGTTGGGGGTGTTCAGCGCGGCGTTTTTGTCGGGATCAGCGACTGCTTGACCCTGCGGGTATTATACGAAAAGGAGGTACTCGGCGAAGTGGCGGTGACGAGGTTCTGTTGTTTTTCGGGGGGTGCAGTAAAGGGAGGGAAAGGTGGTCCTCAGAACGTGAAGATAACTTCTTTTTTTTTCATTAAAACGAAGGACATGTAACCGCTGGGACGGCCGTTACGTGTCGCTTCAACGAAAATAAGACATCGCCTCAGAGTTAAGCGCGCGCATGCCGTCGCTCGTACCACCCACTCGCGGGGGCACGCCGCCACACATGTATCTACCCGTTCGACCAAGCGACATACAACGCCGTTCCAAAGTAGGACTTTCACCCGTGCGCTTGGCCTTGGAGCGCCTCAGATGCCACCACTTATTCATGTCGTGCCGCAGCATCCCGACGAATAAGCCCACGAAAAGCACGAGCGAGGCCCACCTCCGCCTGCATGCATGCGTGCGTGCGTGCGCCCGTGTTGGCAGAGCCGGGGCATGTTAAACCCAACGGTGGATACCAGGTCCCACATGTCAGGTCGCAGGTGTAGGTAACACATGCCGGCGGTAAGAAGGCGAGGACTGTATCCTGCAAAGCACCACGTGAAAATGTTCCAAATAGGGTGATCTATTAATAGCGAAGCTTAACGGCCGCTTATTTACCTGTAGCTCGACCCTTCGGTATCTCTCTTCAAGGAGTACGCTGATATGCTCTCCGAAACGGTTACTTTGCCTCCTGCGGTAGTATATAAAACGCCCGTTCACACGGGGTGGACACGGGGGTTTGAACAAGTAAGGGTGGAGAGGACGAAGGGAAGGGGGGGGGGAGTGGCAGGGGCGTGGAATATTCAACGCTTTGATCCGGTCTCTAGCCATGAGATAAGACTATCAATGCCAGGACTGCAAAGCGATCAAACCCGGCAACGACAAGATGTTTTCGAAACGACTTTTGCCAGTTCCACCGTCTGCATTGTTCATCGGGCAACGTGTCGAGTCGATGTGTACGCCATCTTCACATCAACAAATACATACGACAAACAACCGTACCATAGCAGACTCCAAACCTATCCCAAAAACAAGTCACGCCAGAGAAAAAGCAACGTACACCAGGCTTCGCCACACAGGTACCATCTTCAAAGCTGAAGTCGACGGAAATGGAGCCGAAGGCCGACTTCTGGTGCCCATTGTACGTCACAAGCTGGACCGACACCGACTTGACTTCTTCTGGAGGAATTATGTCCAGGTCCTCCATCACCAAAAGGGTGCACAAACCCCTGTTCAGCTGTTGCGGTGGAGTGTAGGGAGGGGCGGTGATTGCGCCAAGAGTGTCAATGCACCGATGACAAAGGCAAGGCGAAGGGTTGGAGGGTACCACAAGCTTCGGGGTGCGCGAAAACCAAAGCAATATTTGGTACACACACTTTGCGCTGATAAGCGCCCTCCACCCCCCCGGCCCGGTCAAAGACAATGTCAACGACACAAGTCGATCAGCGTAGCCAGGAGCCGTGCAGTTTTTAGGGGAGTATAAGACAACACGAAAACACACGGCGACCGGCTTCATGCTAACGTGGTCTCCGCTTGTGGTAGGCTTTCGCGCTCAAAAGGTACACGTGGCTGCTGTGGTTTTCCGTACATTATGACAAGAATCTTTTGTAAACGGCAGCCGGATAAACTCCAGACATGGTACAGTACTGCCATTGACCGGAGGATGATATCAAAGACGTATACACATCTATTTATATATGTATCCCACAGGAAATAGGGGATGCGTCCAATATTTTCGCACCTAATCTCCGTCCTTTCCCCCTTCGTGCTTGGTGGTACGCTCGAAAAACAATATTTGAGGCAAACCGACCCAAGCAGCGACTGATTTTCCCGTGAAATGGGACTCACCCCCGTATTGTAGCGCCCGGTGTCGATCAGGATGGGGTAGCCCTTAGCGACTAGGCAGTGCGCGAATTCAATTTACAAGAGGCAGTAACGAGCGCGACACCAAGCACGAGAGACGCAGCAGCATTAACCGCAGAATCAAGAGCCGCAACATAAGCAGCAGCTACAACAAAAGCAGTAGCAGCGATAGCAGCAGCAGGAGGAACAGTGGTAAGAGCAATAACAATTCAGTAAAACTAACAGCCACAACAACAACGCAAACACAACGACACAACAGCAACAACAACGCAACAGCAACAACGACGACGACAACAGCAACAACACCGGAAGAAACATCAGCACCGGCATCATCAGCATAAGCAGAGAAAAAAGCAGTAGAAACTGCAGCACCGTCAGCGGCGACCGTATCAGCACCAACGCAAGTCGCAGTAGCAGAAGCAAGAGCAGCGGCGGTCGTCACTGAGCGAAGGAGATAGCGAGGGTGACAGGATAGCATATCGCGCCCATGATCAACCGGGGAAAGCGAACAGCTTCCATCGGCGACAGGCGAGCGTGAAATGGCATAATCGTGTGGGATTCACACCCCGTCAGTAGGTCATTTTCAGTGGTGCAGTACTACATTGCGGGAAAGCAAGGGGAAGAAATAGGTCGCAACCTCGAATTACCAGTTAGCGTAACGGCGAACGGAAGCAAATAGAGGCCCGCAACCCCCAAAACATTGGTTAGCACGATGCACACGCCTGTTCATTCAATACACACGTATCACGCAGGAACGATTAGCATAGTTGGCGCGTACACCAGACCTTGAGTCGCAAAATGTCTTCGATTTCCTGCCGCCTTGATTGCTGTCAGTGCCCTTCACTCGCGTCTCCGGCATGGGGCGTATAGTCAAGTTTGGCGTCTAAGGAAGGCCTGGTACGCGTCAGTCATTTGACCAGGTGTCGAGCAGATGCTACGCTGATTAAACATGCCGGTGCATCCGGGGCTCCTCGCCTCGATTGCGAGCCTCTTTCACTGCAATAGTTTTCTTTAAGAGGAGACATGGAGCTTAAACTCTCGGCGACAGGCGTTTGAACATCGGCCTTGCCCGCGTCCATCTGTAAGGTCTTGTCCGCGCCCATCCAACCCAAACAGCAAAGCCTGAGGCAGGACTGATGACGACAGAACCGTTGCTGAAGTACAGTGTTTGGTTGACAACAACCGTCGTTCTTTGCGGTGGATCTGATCCGATGCTGCGATGGGCGTTGGCTCTGTGTGGCTGAGGGCCAGTCAGTGTGTGGCGCAGTAACCATCGCCATATCAATACAACTCGTTCGAGAGAGGGGAAGTATACAATGAATCGCGTGGCTGGATTACCACCTATCATGGTCACCGACGTCGTGCACGCTTATAGGGCAGGCACCCCCTCGCTCCCCGGTTACAATAAACAGCACGCGAACCCAGCGCTTACCCTCGATGTAGACAACTTCGTTGTCTGGTCGAAGCTCCGCCCAAGCTCCCGCCGGAATGATAGTTTCCTTGTCTTCTTTGTCTGCCAGGCAGACATCGAAGAAGTCACGCGACGCCTGACATCTCTCCTCCGACAGGCGCATCCGTCGCGTGAACGTCACCTGCCGGTGCCAGACATGTTAGAAGACGCACATCGTGCATCCAAACCGATCTTGAGAAGCGTTGTTTGCGAGGGTGATTGCAAGCGTTCACGCACTAAAGGCAAAGGCCTAGCGATTCGCGAACTGCTCTTGAAGATCCATGGAGAGACTACTGAAGATTTATCACACATGTTGAGGGGAACCTAGGCCCTCGTCTTCGTATACCACTGTTGCAGAAGCGTGTAATACGTAATATTTAGACGTTAAGTCGGGACGGCCCTTTATACACCTGGTGCTTTGGTAGGATATATTTGCATGTGTTCCAGGCGTTGCATTTTCTTAGGTTTGCTTGGCCAGCAACGTCTACGGATTCACCATCAAGTACATTGGGAGGATTGGGGGGAAATGACTAAAGGGGCGGCAGCACCAAACATAGTGAGAGGTTAGTAGCCGCTCATGCCTGCTCTCTGCAAGACTGACAGGTCCGGCGAAGGAATTCGTTACCTTTCAAGGTGGATGAATGACGAAGCAGCACCTGCTCCAATCGCCAGTTTACATCAGTGGCTGATAAGAGTTAAGAATCCTCAGAATACGTTATACCTCAAAAAACACCAGCGAACGAGAAACCTTCGCTGGCATGCGCTTGCTTGCGAGCTTGAAGAGGTGGATGCTCTCCTGTTGCTGGGAAGAGTATTCAGCTGATCCGCTCAGAGACGTGCCAACTAGCATGGAGGCTGCCTGCACTGAAGGGGCCCGCATTGCCGTATGGTGGCCGGGGTCGGCAGGCGACGGGGAAGGTGGAAGGGCCCTGGGGTGTCTTGCAGCGATGTGTGGTATCGTGACAACAACGTTAACCCTGAGAACGCAAACTCACCAGCATCCCGCCGATGACTCTATTCCGATCTGCCACGAGCGCCATTGTGTTGAAGAGCAACTGCGAAAAGGGAGATTGCAGCACAAGTGTGATGCAGAACACAGGATACAGTGCGGCGGAGGGCGGGGGGATCGAGCGCGAGGGAACCGATAGTGTTATCGCTGTGTTCGTTTTTATGTGTGAGATGTGAGCGCCTACGAAACGCCCATAAGACACTAACAGCTGCTGCTCAGACAAAAAATAATCGTACATCGCCACCGCACCACTACCCCACCACTACGAAACACGGTATCGATATTTCGTTTTTAGGTGGTCTCGCTAGTAGGTCAGCTCCACCATCATCCTGAGTCTACAAACCAAGTCCGGGCGGGAGGAACTACGAGTGTGCTTGACCTGAGTAATAGGTTTTCACGCGCATACTCGGTCAGTATGCCACAGCAGTGGTGCATACCCTGAGCACCAACGAAACAGAGACAGGGAAATCCACCATCCAAGGTCAAACCGATCGGGCCTAAGCCCTTCCCCCTTTTCCAGTTTTACACTACCTGAGTCGTCGCCGCTCTCGAAAGGAAGGAAACAACTATGTTTCATAAAGCGCAAACAACACTCGGAACCGTCTGGCAGTCAAATGTAAGTGATCGAGCTCTAACGAAGGTGTTGTGACCCCCTGCACCGCTATTATGCAAATGGCGTAGGGTGGCATCTAGCGCAAGACCTGGCTCGAGGAACCGGGGTGGGGCGGTCTGTCGAGTCAGCATACTCTTGTGTTGTCGGTGCGGGCGGAGAGGGCGATAGCGGAACAACCATAAAACTTGGGGGTTCACTCACAGGAAGATTGGCCCTATAACGGGCGACGTTTGTCGTAACTCCCACAGTCGCGTCGAAGTTGCTGCACTGGGTGACCTGTCAGGAGGTGGAAACGATCAGGGGCAAGCGCGCCGAGCGTGCGTTCTGGGCGTCTAACGGAAACCGACACGACGTGTGGGATAGAGCAGGTCATGTAGGATGGGTTGCCGTCCAGACATTGGGGATCTGATTTCTCGTTGTACTCGGGAACTCAACGTAGTTCACATTTTTTCCATATCACGTCACTGCCGGCACCTGCCGGACGAATAAACAGCCTTGATTGAGTGTTGAACACGAATCCTCTACGGTTTGACAAACGATATCGGCGCGTCGTCGGCTAGGCTTTTGTCACGGACAGCCGCGCCCTCGGAGTGTGCTGGGATGTTCGGGTGTGAAACGAAAGGGATGGTAAATCAAACCGTCTCGTGATACCAATCCTAGTGCATAGTGGATTAGATCATTCTACACAGTGCCACTATTATACCCCACCCTTCCGCCCTCCCTTTAGAATTTGGTGCGCTCCTAAAACCCGTCGTTGGTTCGAACGTGGATATGACTTGGATCTGACCTGCATCTGTGAAAGGTGAACACATCCATCGTCGGCCTTACGCTACAATCACAAACACATAGCAGTGCATACTGCCCCTCCTGCCCGCGGCACACCCAAGGCCTCTCTTTGGGCACTCCTAAGGCTTCTCTTTGGACACTCCTAAGGCCTCTCTTTGGGACGAGACACGCCGCTCCCTCCGATTTTAAGCGGTTACGCGAACCAGACGTGGTTACCCCGCGTCCGGGAACCCATAGCCAACAACCCCACAGACCGTCAACTCACATTTTCGATGACGAGATGGCCCCTGGCCGCTGAGACGCCACCCACTGGATCAAGAACGAGAGCGTTGAGCGCGGTGGTGTTGATAACCACCTCGACTGCGGTATCGGAGGTGAACATATCTGAAGTAGACGCCGAAGATACGTCGTGAAGCGAATCGCTGTTATCATGGTCCTCCAGTGAGGTAGACGAATCTTCGTCGAGCGAAGCCGCGCAGATCTCCAGGTAGTTGCCCGTGCAAAAACGCCCGACCTTAGATATTTACAGGGTGAGCACGGTGCGGAAGGTATGGCAAGCTATATGGCATGTACAGTGCGTCGCGCGGGAGGATTGCCATGGCTTGCTCGGCGGAGTGGTGTTCGTTTATGGTGCGTGGGGACCAGACGAACTACCGAGAAACTCGATTTATGTCGCCTTTACCCTCTAGAACACGCTTGCTGCAACAACGGTATGCCGTGTAGGATGGGCCACCCACGATGGAAACATATTGAACTAAACAGTAGTTCAAAGTACTACGGGCGTCGTGCCACAAGGTACGGAAACCGTAGTACGCAGTATATGCCCACGAGACTGACATCGCACCGTATGACACGAGAAGCACAGGGTCAACAACACTGCACTGGTTGTACGTATCGCCCCCTTGAAAGCCGACGAAAAACACGCGTGAAGAGCAGGTGCAGGGGAGAACAGCCTATTACTTTTGTCCCCTTTGATAAACGTGTGAGGAGGTTTGATACTCTCCATAGCATCCCTCTTGAGGTCGGGAACATTGAACGCTGACTCGGTCCTCCGCGCCCAGCACAATACGAACGACTGCTGTTATCGCACATACCGCACTACTATGAAAACGAGAACTACTGAACCATAAATACGCAGCACCGAACCAGCAGGAAGCATTTTTTCTTTCTACGGTGGTACTCCTGTCGCATATAGCAGCGTAGAACCCACCCCGCGTGTTTGATGTCGCGCGCGTGTCATGGAGTCATCCTCGTTGCTGTGTGACGCTTGATCCCTAGACCTATTTGTGTTTGCACAGGAAGCAGCTAGTAGTACCTACCAGTGCTTTCACGATCTTGAACGGTGAAGTTTAGCATACACGGTCTTTTTGAGTTTGGCGTGATGTGTACCGTTCAAACGATCTGATGCTGGGCACCATCTGTCACACAAAGCGCAACTAAAAGTTGGATGCGTTCGACACGGTTTGGTATGCCGCCGTCCACTCCTCGCGGCACCATCCGTTTTAAATGATGTGTCTAAGCGTCACAATCCGCAGTCTAGCTCGAAAGCAGACTCACCAACGACGTCAGCTGGACGAGTAAGGGCTTCGGTATTTCAGAGAGGCCAAGAGTCCCTGTAAGCGGAGCATTGGCATCGAAGCATCACAACAGCGTTGATCACATCGCACGGGGTGACCGTGCATTGCACAAACACTCTGCACCTAAATAAAACCAATACACTGATATTCCATTACGCCTTTCGACGGCCGGTCGTCACCATCCGATTCCACCGCTCTCAGTGGCTCCTCCATCCCAAGCATTAAAATGTCCCCATCCTTCCAAACTCTGACCAATTGTAATTCTATCGAGGCTAGAGACCGTGCAACGCGCGCACATCACCCCAACCTACAACACACCGCCTGCTAATTATGAACCCCGGTCGGAAGTGCAGTGATACGAGAGAGGGGTGCACCCTCCACCCTAGCATCGCTTGTCAACCGATCGCGCACGGCGTACGTCTTCTTCCAGGCCGCGTGGGTTCGCAAGTTTAGGTGCCTATCCCTACGGGCGGTGACCGACGAAGTGCGAATTCCTGCTCCACAGTATTACAACGCCAGAAGGCTAGGAGGCCAACAGATGAGGCCAAATCATGTCCTGCAGCCAAAGGCAGCACGCCCACCAAGAGTATGTGGGGTTTCACCGCCATTTTCCTACAGGCACGCATATTAGTTACCACCTTGTATGTTGCTTCACGCGAGCCATGTATAAGCGTTCCGTCTTCCCATCTACCGGTTCGAAAGGGGAATATCACTCGCAACCGGGCCAACCGTCATTGAACAAGTCCCAGTGTATGCCCTCCCCCCCGTCCTCTCCGCAATACGGAAACGTGCAAGCTTACCACACAAGCCTCGCATTCCTTGGATAGAGCTATGCTGCTGCCGCCACTGCTGCCGCTGCTTCTGGAGCTGCTGGCACTGTTATCGTTACTGCTGCTGCTGCTGCTGCTGCTACTACTGTTGCTGTGGGTGCCCACCACCGCTGAGCGTCTCCTTCCCGGCTCATCCGAGGTAGAGCCGCTGTTGTTTATGGACACTAAGGTCGAATCGGAGATGCTTGCGTCGTACATGTTGAAGTCGCAGGCGTTGCAAATGTCGTCTGGAGGTTTAATGGCGCAAATCGCGCACCGATCTTCCAGCTCTGTTCCGTGATAGGTCTTGAGGTAAAACGCCTGCAAAACCACGAAGTGGAACCGAAAGGTGAGCGTATTTGCAGGCACACCGCAAACACGCGCACAAAGCAAGTGGAAGGCATGTCTTGGCCAGGGGGGTAGAGGGGGGCACCGAGGTGGCACGACGGCTCCTAGAACAAACACGACACGAACTGGAAAAATCAACACGTCTTATCCTCGTAGCTTGACCCATCCCGTCATCCTGCGATGGAACCACAACAACTGAAGGTGAAGGCTAACACGTTCAGATTATTGTCGCTGCCGAGTACTTTAACCTGCCGGTTGTTGAGGCCCGTGTCAGGCGAGAGGACCTTCGTCACTGCACAAAATTCCTTCTATCTCGCAGCCACCTCCTCTAGTACGCCTGGCTTGAGCGTACACACGAAAACCTACCGAAGTAGCACTGCAGTAGCCTACGAGACATCATCGTGGGGGGGCGCATTGTCAACAAGACCCAACTGCTGGAAGGACAAGCGCAGCGGACACAAAGGCCGCTGCTCCTCTGGTTTTAAGCTAATCAACTCAAAATACTCCTATACCAACGAGCACCAAAATACTACTCCTTGGCCAATAAAGCCACACCTGCATCCATTGGTAGATCTCCGGCAGGGAAGTGACATCTGCGTGGGTCCTGTCCTGCCCTGGCCCGTACTTTGCCTGGATGGCAGCATCGCCAGGTAACGGCGGTTATGTGGGAGGGAGGAATGCCACTTTCAAGGACTTGTCGGCGTTCTTGGCACCAGCGAACCGACGACGGCCGCTGATTTGAGCGAGAAAACTGATCGGCCTATGTGCGCTCACTGCAATCCAAGCGAAAAGGTCGATCGAACGTACGAGCAGCCTCCGCACGCACTAAGCACAACGCCTTCTTGGTATGCATGAGTAAACCCTGCGCCGAAAGTTGGAAAAGACGCTCAGCACGAGGCAGTATGTGATCATGATTTCGGGATGAGGTCTTCCACGCGAGCGGTCTAGCAAGATTGACTGGGCTTGGGCAACGCCCCGGCTGATCTCTTCTCGGGGTATAGATGCACTTGACTTCTACTCCATTTATTGACCGGGGCGCATCGACGTTCCCCGGCGGCGGACTTGTGACGGTTACGCCAGGTAAGCGTACCACTCGTTCGCGTATATTACCTAATGCGGAATGCCCGACTTAGGACGAAAACGCGTCAACCCCGTCAACCAAGAGGCAACGTTGAAACCGTGCGGCGTGCAGAGTTACTCAGACATGGCTGGTCTGATGTACTGAGGTCCTACTCGCCGCGATCATCAGGGGATCGCCTTGAACAAACACGAGAAATCCCGCCCGCACCTCTGACGCGCAACGCAGCGCGCGCGTGATGACCACCCTACTCAGTACATGAAATCCGACAGCGGACGATCGACAAATGACCATCACCGACCCCGACTCAAAATGCCTTCCACCAGAAACGCACTCTACTGGCACCCCACACCACAAAAACCGCAGCGAAAGCAGCTACAATGCCGAGATCACACAACAGCCCATTGAAGCGCGACCGTGCACGGCCACCCCATCGATCGCGCGGTAAACCCAAACAACGTCCCGAACGCAAGATCGTGCGTAGTTATCAACCCGCAAGGCTCTCTCACCATGGTAAGGTGGTTCTCTAGCCCCTGATGCACCGTGCGCTGGAACGCAACATCGGCGCCGCTAAACACAAGAGAAAAAAACAGTCCGACGAAGACGAGGAACAGGACGACGCGCCGAAACCCTTGCGCATTTGCGTGCAAGGCTCGTATCGTCATCTCCGCCTTCTGAGCTGGCAGTTGGCGTAGTCGATGTCGGAGTCGGTACCCTCGAAATGCGGCCTGAAACACGGTTTATCGCCCGCGGGGTGAGAGGGTAAAGATAGGGGTGGTGATGGAGGGACCACACCGTGTTTTTTTTTTTCGCGATGCTGTGTTTCGTCTCATGTGTGTCCATGCGCGGCTACCCGTCTGCATGCCTTTCCCTGCTTCAAGCCTGTGACAGAATCATGCCGTTCCGTTGCCAGACCGCACGTCGTATGCAGTTGTCGCGTTAGCCGATCAATGGACACATGCTACTCCTCGCTTGGAGAACTCTGTACTATTGGTATGTAAAAAAATCGACTCCCGGTAAAAATATGAAAGCACACCATACTGCTGTAGGTATACGGCGAACAACGTGTCAAGTACATATGGCGTTCCGACGACATTGGGTAGTTGCCTCAGCTAGGGAGTCACGGCGGTCAGATTTTGTTAGCCCAGAGCCTGCTACCCTTGTCGTAGTCAGCTTCTGAAGATACATCACTCGTCGTGAGCGAGGCAGAGAGCTGTAGTTGAAGTTGATGACCACGGCTTCTCGAAATGGCAAGAAGGGAGGGAGTGGCTGCCGAGGACAACGAACAGAACGCAACGTCCGTGACCGCCTGCCCTTTGGGTGCCAGGCGTCCGCTGTTTATTTTTTATTTCGTTGTTTCGAGTCTGCAATTGAATTCGTGTTGCCACCCTCGAGCCACAGCTCCAGTTCATTACATCAGCGCAGCCCGGAGAGCTTCCGTGCGTTGCGTAGTGGGCAACATTCCATGAGTTGTGTGTCGCTCCTTTCACGGCAGGTTTTAGATCACGGGAAACTTACCGCTGTGTTCTAGTCGAAACCCACCTATGTTTTACTACGTTTCCAGCACGAATACAGGACGGGATAAGGAGATGAATCAGCCTGCTTTGTCTACAGTAGAATTTGTGTTACACAAAAATAAGGGACGGGGAAAATAGGTCAGCCCCGCGGTCTTAAGGGCGATTTTCACGAACCGAACCAGAAAGATAAGCATGCATTTGCGGCGCAAAACCCCTTACCATACCCCCACTTAAAGGCGTGTTCCGCTTTAATACCATCGGAAACACTCCCACCCCACGTGATGCCAGCCAAGTTAGTCATGCTTGTCTGGAGGAAGGTGGGAGGCAGAGCAGTACCTGGCCATATGTGTGTTGTGTTTCACGACAACAATAGTATTAATCGGTCCTCTACAGTCAGCCGACATCCCAAGATTGAGTTCTGAATACTACTAATAATATTACGGGGGGGGGCATAGTAAATAGGACCTAATACGGTTAGTAAAAATATGGTAATATATGGGTGTTTGTATGTACCGTAGGTCCTATTAACTATGGTCCCCCGTAATATGTATTAAATATTTATACTCACCACTTCGGTACCTGGTATGCTCCTACGCTCCTTATGTTAACACGTAGCAGGCGGTCGAACCGCTGTAACAATAACGCAAAACCTCAACAAAGTAAAATGCAGCAACATCACACAAAGAAGTTTCGTGCTGCTGTATGCTTCCGGCTGTGATCACATTCAGCATTTTCGTTGCTGTGGCTTTAAGAGACCCTCGTTGTTGCTTTTGTTTGTCGTTGTCGCCGTTTTGCGGGCCAAGCGTTTTGTTTCGCGTTCACTGTATCATCATAACTGAATGAAGCCATCGCCCAGCTGTGATCGTATATACGACAGGCTCGGAGGCAATGCCCTTCGGCCCAGGAGTAAGTACGGGTATTACAGCTCTAGAAAACCTGTGTTGCTGCTGACGTGCTTGGAACGATCGTGTAGACTTTCAAATAGTTCCATTGATGTCCACATTGTTTTCTACTCTCGTTGTTCAAGGCCCGGGTCTGTTCGTACGACCGGGCTACCCGGGAACACCAAACAAAAAAAAAACGCAGCCTGCCGTGGAAGGAAGAATCAACCAATCGGTGCGCTACGGACGTTTGGAGTGGGGTCGCTTGTTGAAATATTGTCGAGTTTCTCGACTTCTCGAATTGTGGACGCGTGACTCTTCTACTGCTGCCCTGACCTCCACGGTCAGTCGAATTCGAACAAAACCAGTTACAGCCCTAAATGCCACGGCTGCGAAGAGGCTGCGTCAAGGCTCTCCAAATGTGACGCCAGCAGCTGCTGCATGCAGCTGCTCCGGCAGGTGGCCCGACATCGCACCCACAACGTCACAGGGTACTCACCCACGCCCTATACAAAACGGTTTTTCAAAGTGCACTATTACGGGGGACCATAGTAAATAGGGCAAATATTGTTGCTAAAAATAGGTAAATATATAGCTTTTTGTGCATACCGTAGGTCCTATTTACTATGGCCCCCCGTAATACTACAAATGCCAGCAATCGTACATCCGTATCGGTGTGAAGAAGTACTGTATGCGTTAGGATTTCATATTTATTGTCGTTCCTTTTGCTACCTGAGAATGTCCAGCGTATATTCCAATCACACCATCCACATACTAAAAAAGGTTAACTACTACTTGTAGAATACCATGATCTAAAAATACATATGATATCCCTTACGCTTGCAATTACAGTAGTTCGGCATGGTTGGGCGTTTTGAAGGGCACATCTAATTGGGTTTTTGTTTATTGGGTGGGGGGGGCGAGCATATATCGGGAGCATAGCTGAGGGAAAAAAACATTGTAGGATATTTTTTTGTGTTGCTCTTTTTTCATCAATAAGAGTTAAAATTGAGAAAAAATAAGCAGAACGCGTTAAACAACGTACCTTGCGCCTGCAAAAATGTGGTTATGATCGAAATCACGGTTCGAGCGCACGTGAAAAAAGAAAAAATTGACACCCCCCTCCAATTTCCGACCAATACACGCGTATAGAGGAGGGGGGGTATTGTAAGTATAGTAAAGAAGAAAAATGTTCGTTTCCGAACAGAATTGGCATCCCCCTCAGCCTCATTGGTTTGTTTTTCTCGATCTCGCCTGGGGCGCGGGGGGGGGGGGGGGGTACTCATTGTCATGCATGGCCGTAGTCGTATGACCATAGACCCTACTCGCATCCCTACAATGCCGGGACGGAGCACGTCCGATTTTCACCGACCAGGCAGACATTACTTGCACCAAGCGCGCAGCGCCGCGAGGTGTTGGGCGAATCGCATGAAGGGTGAGCTGCATCCTACTGAGAACCGCTTTAGGGACGGATGTTCTTGCATATGGATAGCAGCACTAATGAATTGATTTAATGTCTGGTGTGGCCACTTCCAGAGTCAGCAATGGGTTTACTATGTACCTGTCTCGTGGGTTCCTCACCATATACACACTACGTGATACGATCATCCCCCTTATGCGGAGTAAAGGTTCTCCCCAGCACAAGAATGATCTAACTCGACTGCCAGCCGTGGTAACCGCCAAAAAAAAAAAAAAAAAACGGTACGCTGGCTGTCTAGCTCACGCAGTGAAAGGCGTGTTTTGCAGCGTCGTCGCCAACCGACGCCAACCCAACCTATATATATATAGAAGATCTCGCCGGGGGGGGGGGCGTGGTGCCATTTTCTCATATTTCGTTTACCCAACATGTCATTTTTTCTACAGTGAGTTCATCAAGTAAGTGGCGATGGTTCAGGATGGCTACTCATATGTTTCGTTCCGTTGATATCGTCCCCAAACAAAAAACAAACGACTAACTCACGCTACGAGTGCGTAACTCAAGCCATCGATTCAATACTATCACTCCATAATTTTTACCAGGTATCTCTCTAGGATCACGGGTCAGGGCGGACGCTGGATGTACTGATAATCATGTCGTTGAGTAGAAATAACGGTTGAATGTGAATACATCAACAACAACAACAACAATCAACGACAGAAACAACAAAATCAACAACAGAAACCACAACAATCAACAACAGGAACAACAGAAACAACAAAATCAACAACAAAATACTCGGCAATAGGGGTGGCTATCCATCTAGGACGCGGACCTCATTCGCCACACCCAACGAAAAACAAGAACAAAAGTATCATCGGTCGGCGGTGTAGAGCTTTTGCACAGAGTACTAGCTGTGAGCACGTTCACACCCCCCCCCCCCCCCCCCCCCCCCCCCCCCCCCCCCCCCCCCCCCTAACATCAGAAATACCTCAATTCCAAACATCATCGGCCTACGGTCAACCAAGCAATCAAATGTCTCATTCGTGAAGTCACGAACAGACTCGAGCGGGCACCAAAAAGGAACAATAGCTGTGTGCATGTTCTTTTTCACCGGAAAAAAATGTTTCTACCCATGAATGTTCGTCGCGTATGTCCACTTATTTGTCCGTTTTGTATGTGTCAGGTACGAAGCAAGGGTACCTGACATAATAATCATAATATTCGAAAACGTATCAGAACTGTTCTGTGCCTGGTTTGCTGTTATGGTGCCCCCTAGACGGTAGACCCCACCAAACAGACAGGGGGGGGCATCATGCAAAGGGGAGCGGCGAAGAGCCGGCAGATGATGGGGCAGACGACGGAGTCGACGAAGAGCCCGCAGACGAGGGGACGCCGAAAACTCTCTAAACATTAAGCATAGCAGTGGTAGTAGCGGTAGCAATTATGATCCGCGATCTCTCGAGGTATGACGAGGGGGTCCCCCACCTTGCCGCTTGTAGTAGTAGTAGTAGTAGTAGTAGTAGTAGTAGTAGTAGTACTAGTACTAGTACTAGTAGTGGTAGTACTAGTAGTAGTAGTAGTAGTAGTAGTAGTAGTAGTAGTAGTAGTAGTAGTAGTAGTAGTAGTAGTAGTAGTATCAATAGTAGTACTAGTACTACTAGTACGATTAATAGTAGTACTAGTACTATTACGGGGGTCCATAGTTAACGGGACCAAATTTTGTTAGTAAAAATACCTAAATATAAAGGTTTTTGTGTATGCCATAGGTCCTGTTAACTATAGACCCCCGTACTAGTACTAGTACTAGTACTGCTAGTAGTAGTACTACAGTAGTAGTACTGCTAACTTTGAGCACAGGCTACTATTGGCTACCTGAAACTTATTATGGCACTCGACCCTTAGCCCAGTTCATTTGATCACATTTCTTATTCACTTGTGGTCGTGGGAAAACGAGCCTCAGGTTCTTACGATCAGATTTCGTAAGAACCGGCACCCTCATTCCTTATTGCAGTCGTACTCTATAGTATGCAAGTACTGGCACGAGTAGAGTGCCACCTAATCCGGCTGTGCCGTAAGCTCAACGTCTTTAAGCTATGCTGTACCTGCAGCCATGACTTGAACGAAGTTCTCTCTCCAGCATGTAGCAGCATGCCTCTGTCTACGATGTCATAGAATTTTTATAAATAGTACCACAGGTAGTACAGTCGCTGTGACAGTAAGTAGTAGTGATAAAACACGATGGCACAGGCCGGCACTACGAGAATTTCACACCAATCCGGTACATCGCACGTCACCTGCGTGAGTATCGCGGCCGTCACAGCAGGGTCCAGGTCCTCGACCGACGGGGCCACTGCCACCCTCGTCGCGTTGTCACTCGCGATGCTCCGTCGCGAGGAGCGCGTTTCTCTCGACTCGTCCGCGTTGCAGCTGCGGCCCCCCCTCCGCTTCCCCCTCGGCCCAGTCTTCGTCGTCCGCAGGGCGCACTGAGCTCGAACTACCATGGCAATTCCACCAGAAGAACATGGATGGCGCGTTTCTCTCGCTCACTGAAGCAATATATATATATATATATATATCACAGGAGGAGGGGTGAGGTGCGGTTGGAGGCACAGCGTCACTACACGAAGATGAAGGGAGCGGGGTGAAGACCACTCTGTCGATGTTTCTGCCCCCGCGCTGCCTCAGGAAGATGCTCAGGGGTCTTGAAACTATTTCGAATACGTCAACTGTGAGTTCCAACGATTGACTGGTTATCAATGCACAGCTTTGAAAAAGGCTGAGAAGATACAATGGACGTCCTTTTTGTTTTTTTTAAATCATCACTTTTACTTTCCAGCCTAACTCCTAGGAGGACAAGCCGTGGTAACAGGTGTCGTCCCCTCTTCCCCCCGGTACGTGCCTTTATTTTTTGTCGTGCATAGGGTTCAACGTTCCCACTGCTCGTCGATTTTCATCGAATGTAGCTAACTCATCATTATCTCGCGCTTTTCGCTTATCAATTTTTTATGCAAGAAAAAGTACCTACGAGCATGCATTCACTCGGTGAGACTTGAACCCACCAAATTGATCTTAATGGGCACGCGGACCACCTACCAAGCCACCGGGACGCCGGTTCTGGTTTTTTATTCCTTGTTTTGCGTGTTTGTTCTGTCTGTACCTGGCATGTCGTTTGCCGGTATTATAGCAGGTAGGTATATAATTGTTACACAAAAAAAAACTGCCATCATCGCCTTCAACCATTGTATCTGCGGTAGTCACCCGATAATGGTAACTGATTACATGATGAGGGATGAGGTGGGCACATAACCGCCATATATAGTACCGGGCACCATGGTTTATCGGTCCTCAGTTGTCAGGCACGGTACGACGATCGAGTTAAAAGGTATTGCGTATGTGCTGCTGCAGCACTACTACTATCTGTACTGCACAGAAACTTAAGGCCGAATCCAACTCCAAGTAGATTGTCCCCTACATGGGAAGATTGCAGTCCTGCAGGGAGGGGTGGAAGGCCGCGTCGTCTAAACACAAACTGGTCCACTGCTAAGCCTTGTAGACTACTGTAGACTGCTCGTACTCCTCGTGCTCGAAGAAAATACGTGCTATTGTTGTTGTTGTTCCTGGCCAGGCCGAGGCATATGCATGCACTGACTGTTCGCCGCCTGCATGGCACACGAATTGCGTTTGATGTTATTGGCGTACTGCTACTGCTGTAATACTTAGCATACAGGGGATCAAAGTCCTCGTGGGACAGAGGGCGCGGATGGGAGGATGAATATATTTCATCAGTTACATATTTATGAGCCACTCAGTGTGAATTAATTTAATATTACCGGTCCATTGTTTTTCAGGGGACGATAGACTGAGCCCGAAAAATATCTATTAATACCTGCTCTACTCTGTATTAACACTACTTCACGGGGGGGCATAGCAAATAAGACCTACGGTATATACAAAAACCCATATGCTTCCGTATTTTTACTTTTACGGGGGATCATAGTAAATAGGACCAAATACGGTTGGTAAAAATTGCGAAAGATATTATAAGTTTTTTTCTGTACCATAGGTCCTATTTTATATGGTCCCCCGTAATAACAATGTTTGGTCCTATTAAGTGCGGGGGCACATAGTAAATAGGACCTACGGTGCACACAAAAACCTATGTATTAACCTTTTTTTACTAATAATATTTGGTTCTATTTCCTATGGCCCTGTGTATATCATAGTTCCTATTTACTATGGTCCCCCGTAATAGTGGGTGACGGTGTCACCACGGGCTGCACGACAGAGAAACTCGGAGAACATCCCGGAAAAAACGTGGTTGCCAGAGTTCGTGGAGTGTCGATGGACAGCCCATTCCGGGGAACAGGGACTGGTCGACTATCGAGGCATAACCCCAACCCAATCAACCAACCTGTGTATGGGGTTGGCCATCTTCGTGTCATACACTGCGTGCGTAAACTAGTGATTCTTCATCCTAAAGAGATGCACAAGGCCTCCGTGGTCACCAAATACGACGCAGATATCAAATTAACATTAAAATTCAGTTTAGATACGACAAACACAATGAACACACGCCAGTACACCAGATGGATTGAATAAGAGAAAAAGTAGAAAAACAATAGCAGGGGAGAAAAAAATGAAGCAGATGAGAGTAGAAATCGGCTCGTATGGCTATTAATTAAACCAGCGTACCTGGTACTACACCTGATACTTATTATCTGCAAGTAGGCTGCGGTAATATAGTTGTAAACCAGAGATCCGGACATCCCTTCTGTCTCCAAAGTTGCAATTCGTACGTACTTTTACACAGGCATAGAAACCCAAGCATACATTGAGGCTGTTTTGTCTCCGTGCAGGCTTCGGGGCTGACGACCGGGCAGCGCCAGCTTCTACGGCAGCAGTGGTATGGCGCTGCCGGTAAAAGGTAAGTGATAGTGATTCATAGGCAGTCGATGTAGCCGGCAAGGTCAACTTCGCGAGCTCCAGCCCCCCAACGTTTGTTTTCTTGTGAAAACCTCGACGTTGACACCCAGAATGTGCCCAGTGTGACCATGCACAACTAAACCCGAGTCGAGGCCGAACGACAATACTCAGCAGTCCTTGGGACACAAACGAAGGAATACGCCGTACTGAGGACGGGCAAGGACTGCCTGTTGGTGTCGATGGTGGTCGAGGTAGTGGTTGCGGTGGTAGTAGCAGCAGCGGCGGTGGTGCTGTTGGTGCTGGTGCTGGTGCTGGCGCTGGCGGTGCTGGCGATGGTTGTGCTGGTGTTGGTGGCGATCGTGGAAGTCCCGGTGGTTGTGACGATGGTTGTGGTTTTAGTGGTGATGGTGATGGTGGTGGTGATCTTGGTGGTCCTTGTGGTTGTCTTAGTAGTGGTGTTGGTGGTTGATGTTGTGGTGGTGGTGGTGGTGCCGGGGGCGGTTGCTTCGGTCGTAGTGGTGGTGGCGGCAGCGGTGGTGATGGTGGTGGTGAGGGTGACGATATCCGTGGTTGTGGTCGTGGTGGTGATGGAGGTGGAGGTGGTGGGGGGTGGGTGGTGGTGATGGTGGTGGTGAGGGTCGTGGTGATCGTGATGGTAATGGCAGAAGTGAGTGTAACAGTGGTGGTGGAGGTGGCGGCAATGGTGGTCGTGGTGGTTGTGGTCTTGGTGATGGTGGTGGTGGTGGTTGCGGTGGTGGTGGTGGTGGTGGTGGTGATGGTGATGGTGGTGGTGGTGGTATTGGTGGTGGTGGTGATGCTGGTGGTATTGGTGGTGGTTGTGGTAGTTGTGGTAGCGGTGGTGATCGTGGCCGTAGTGGTTGTTTCGGTGTCAGTGTTAGTGCCGGCGATGAGAGTGATAGGAGCGATAAGAGTGGTGATTGTGGTGGTGGTGGTGGTGGAGTGGTGGTGGTGGTCTTGGTGATTGCGGACACGGTGGTGGTGCTGGTACTGGTAGTGTTGGTGGTGATGGTGTCTGTTTGTGTTGGGTGTATGTGGTGGCGGTGGGTGGCGGTGGCGATGGCCCTGGTGGTAGTGACGGTGGTCATTGTCGTGGTAGTCGGGGGTGGTGGTGGTGGTGGTGGTGGTTGAGGTGGGTTTGGTAGAGGTGGTGGTGGCGGTGATGGTGGTGGAAGTGGTGGAGATGATGGTAGTAGTGGTGGTGGTGGCCGTCGTGGTGGTCGTGTTGGTGATGGTGGTGTTTGTTGAAATGGCTGGGGTGGTTGTAGTTGCGGTGTTGGTAGTGATGGTGGCATTGGTGTGGGGTTGTGTACGTGGTCGTGGTGGTCATGGTGGTGGTAGTGATGGTAGCGGGGGTTGTGGTGGTGGTGGTGGTGGTTCTGGTGGTAGTGGTGGTGTTGGTGGTTGTGGTTGTGGTGATGATGGTGATGGTGGTGCTGATGGTAGGCTGGTGGTGGGAGTGGTGGTGGGGGGGGGTGGTGGCGATTAGGGTGGAGGGAGGCTCGGTGTTGTTTGTGGTAGTTGTGGTGACGCTGGTGATGGTGTTGGTTGTGGTGGCGGTAACGACGAGAGTGCCCGCCTATCACGCGTGGCTGTAATACTACTGGTAGATATGTCGTGCATTGCGAAGCCGTTGGAAATTGGTAGGCGTTTTATGAGGGTGTTTTCCAAAGGGGCACGATAATCCGCTTATAATTGTGCACACGTACACCTCACATGGAGGGACCGCACATTAAATTAGCACGTACTGTAGATGGAGGACACTTCAGACAAACTATTTTCCCTAAGTAACGCAGGTTTTCCCACACGAAGTTCATACTTCATCCATACACGCAGACTCTCGTGACAGCGCATCGCGATATTCTGCTGAAGGATTGTATCAACTGGGCACTCGCCGGTCAAAAACTGTGATCAAAAGGGTGCGAAGGTGGAAACAACGACTCACAACTCTCTGCAGCGCAGGTGCGGATTAAATTACGCAGTGTTAAGAATGGACACATGTAAATTGATCGAACGATATATGCGTCCGCAGCTACCATACTGCTCACGGCGATCGCCGACAGCCTGGCAAATAAAGCAACACCAACGGCCGACCGCTTATGGCTCGACCCACTCGGTACCGTTACTCTACGCACAAGGTAGGCGATCTAATCAACAATAAACATAGACAGCCACCTTTTCCAAGGCGTGTATGCAAGCTGCAAGCGAACGGGATCGTGACCCCCTCTCGCTGTCTTTCAATCCCTCCAAGATATTGTGGAAAACGTATGCAACGGACAGCGATGAAACCACCCGCTAATAAAATGGCAATACACCCCACCCGAAACTACGTCTACAGTGCGTGAACAATTATCCGGGTGCCAGCTACATTCTAACTGTGGCAGTCTCTTCAATTTTGACAACAACCGAACCCTTGAGCACCGATGTATGTGGCGCCATGGTTTTACGCATTGGTTTGCTGCCCAAGCCGCTAACCAACAAGTACGGCCATCCCTTCTGAGGCGTTCTCGCGAGCGAGGAACGAACAGGACCGTCTCGTCTACTACCCCCCCCTCCCCCTAGACTCTTGTGAGGTATACATGCAGAGGAGGCGGGCGAATATGCCCGCTAAAGTAAATAAAAGCACACATCGCATTCAACATCAAAGGAGGAGAACAGTGTTTGCGAAATTCACCATACATCTAGACGTCAACCACAACCGAAATAGGGCCCACGAGGTGCAAAACTGCCTGCCAGATACAGCGATGCACCAAAGCCGGCAATACGTGAGGTCAGCTCTACTTTTTTTTTTCTCCTCGTCGATACTCTTGAGCAGACCAATTTGAAATCGCAGGATGAACCAACGGTGCGGGTACAACAAGCCACCGAGAGACCCTTTCGTCAGTCCAGGCCAAGGCCATGACCCAAGCGGACCCAGGCATGGCCGCTCGCTTTGTGTGACCCTCCGATGTGCAACACCACCAATAAATCAACTTTAGCAAAGAGTGTTTTTCCCAAAAGAAAAGGTTCCACCGTCATTTCCTGACCCGCCCTTCGGTCACCGAATCTTCACAACGATCAACGCGCTCCTTGGGCGCAGCGTACCACCCTGAGTACGAAATACAGTCTGAAATACTGCATTGTATATACCGTACAAAACACTGGCGAATTAACCGAAAAAATCGCGGCTTGCCCTCCCAAGCCGCGCGTGCGATCAGGTCGGCACCTCGCTTTGTACCATACCAATCGTGCGACTGGAAACGATCGCACCGCCGCACACCCGACATCCCCACACACCACAGCCCCACACTCGACAACCCTACAGCCGTACCCAATTGCGACCAAACGCTACCCAGAGACGACTCACACCGTGCGACTGGAAACGATCGCACCGCCTCACACCCGACATCCCCACACCTCACAGCCCCACACTCGACAACCCTACAGCCGTACCCAATCGCGACCAAACACTACCCAGAGACGACTCACAAAGAGTCACGCTGCCTGAGCATCGGGATCGATCCCGTGGACGCATCCCCGCTACCGCTACTGAGTCCATATCCCATCGAATACGACACCGTCGCTTTTTCCGTCGAAAGTTTCTCCTGGCTTCGGAAAATCCACTCGAAAACAATTTTTCGCATGAGGCGGCGGGCGACGAAAGGGGGGACTGGGGCCGCCTCGATTAACGCTTGCATTTCGATCACCTGAACGAAGTTTTATATTTTGCGCAGGGGGGCGGGGGAGTGGCGGGGGGGGGGGGTGACACATGTACCGTTTTAGGCCTCGATGACGATGAATATACCTTGGGTCGCTGGATTTCTGGCGCGATGCTTTGTCTGCTGGCGGGGCAGGTTTCTCACAGGGATCACTTATCTCAAGCGTGTTTCCTCTGCAATAGACTGTGTTTGCTGCGATTAATAAACCCCCACGCCGGCCCAGTCGTTTGGTGCAGATGGTAGTCTCTAGTTCCGCTTAAGAGTGTGTCTGCTGACTGAAGTGGCCACTTCCAAACCGAACCACATGCTCATAGATGACACGGCACACCGCAACAGAGAGCAAGAAATGGGGCAAATCGATTGACCACCACGCCGGGAGAACAACGATGTCGCAAGAAGAGTGAGAACAAAACACACCCACCGTAATGTGGCGCGTGCAATTGTAGGACAGCTGTCTCTCTGACGAGGCGAGATTAGGGGCATTGGGCCTCCTGATCATCAACACCGGCCGCCCGTCCACTCCGGGGACGCAGGTCGAGCCCTGTATTGCAACCTTGAGGGACGGCCGCCTCTCTCGGTGCGACCTTGGCCTTGTGTTCCACAGCCTCCAACGTACGTAGGTATTGGCCCATTGTATTCTTGCTTTCCACATGCACCTTGTTTGATTCGTTGCGAACGCCAGCGGGTGAGGGATGTGTATGTGAGGGCGCGATGGGGGGGAGGTGGGGGGGGGGGGGGGTGAAGGCCGTTGCGTCAAAGGTCGTCGTCGCCAAACCATATTGTTGCTTGTAAAAAATAATAGCACAGCAAAATGAAGGAGCGACAGGGAAAAAGTAGATCGTTTTCAGGCTGAGTGCAGGTGAAGAAGGTTAGAAGGGCGGTAAAGTTCTAAGAGTTGGCTTGTTCGAAGATCATATGTAGGAAAAACAATAGCAGAGTAACGGAAGCGACATACCCAAACGAGCTGGGTCAATACGGTCGGGGGCAAGACGAAAGGTGGAAAACCCGTGGCTGTCGTGCCTAGTTCACGCTTCTGCGAAGGATAGGTATCGCCCGTCGATTCCGGGATCATCCATGATCGCTGTTGCTAAGTCATGGAAGGCTTATCGGGGTGGCATTTCGCCGTACTTACAGAGTCATGCCGACGAACGCAATCAGGGACTCCAATATGGTGTCCTCGTCTTTCATTCCTCCCGCAACCCCCCGGTAGGCCTGTGGTGGAGGTAGAGTTTGTAAGAGGCGAACAGGGGGGGGGAGAAGGGGGCAAGGCATGCAGCATTGAAATGCAACGGTGACACGTGCCGCAAACAAAATACGATCTCAACGCTTGCCGGAAGCAACGAAAGCAAACGCAACGGCAGGACCAATGAGCGTCCACACGCAAGGACAACATAAATGATGGGGTGGTGCAACTGCAGTAGCCCTACAATTCTTGTACCGTGTACGATCAAGCAGGGAAGAAGCCCTCGAAGGACCCAACAGTGAGCAATGCAGCAGCAGCAAGCAGCACAAGCACGACCAGAAGCAAAAGACACGGCGCCGCCACTTGACGACACAGCTCCCTTACACACATTGAACGTTTTCAGAACTTCTCCGCGAGCATTTGAACGGCGCGTCAACAACGCTCGACGCATGCTACGAGAGGGGTAGCACCGAACACTTTATTAGTTTCCATGCTTGAGGAGCTCTCTGCTATCTCACTCAAACTACTGGCCTTGAGAAAAAACTGATATTCAGCCTGACAAAAACCCTGTGGCTTACAGTACAGTTACAAGAACGAACGATGTTACCGACCCGCGTCCTTATCCCGAGGAAATATTTCGAATGCGTTGGAACGTCATTGTTTTTAATGTTTGTCGTTGTATACCTAGGCCACGGGGTTGCATTCCCATTTACTCTCGAAGTTACTGCAGTGTCTGGGTGAGACCCAGAGCTTCTCGAGAAAGGGGCCTCAGAGCAAAGTAGGCGCACTCTCATCGTAGCAGGTCTCTGCAAAGCACTACGTATTTATAGTGGTAATCCAACGAAGTAATGGTTGGGTAGCAGCGCCAATGGTTGAAGATCCTCGTATACATATGTTTGACCGAAAAGTACTACCCCTAATTGCAACCCCTTTTGTAGAACGCCTCGATGAAAAATGGCAAACCCCGCTCCCCCAGCCTCAACCACGTCTCCATCAGAGAGAAAACACCACTGAGCAGCAGCAACAGCAGCAGCAGCAGCAGCAGCAGCAGTGACGCACCTCGAGGAGCACAGCGATGACTACGTTGAGCAGAAGAACCACCCCAAGGACGTGATACAGCACTACAATCACCGGACCCACGGTAGGCTGTGCCGCCAGAATTTGAGGGTAAAAGTTCTCGTACTCTCCCAGAGAGACGCGGACTACACTTTGCCACGCTTCCCCCGCCGTCGAAAAATGTGTAGAACTGGCGCCCACGAGGAACCAGGTCAGGTTGGTGAACACCATCATCACCTTGTTCAACGGGCGGGGCGGCGAGGCCACGGTAAGCAGGAGGGGCGTTGCACACGGCGCGCGAGACTAACTGCGGGGAACTTGGGTTATGTACGGCGGTGGTCGGTTGGATACAGTTTTATGAGGCTGGCCAAAGTTACAGCGTGTATTCTCGAGAAGGTAAAACGTATAGACACAAATCAGAACCAGAGGGCCTCTAGTGTCGAGGTGAAGATTGAGCATCACGCGGAAGGTGGGGTGAGGGGAAGGCCGGTCCGCTAAATGCTCCGTTGTACCGCGTATTGTAACTGTTCGATGCAACATCCCGACTTTCTATAATCAACCAACTACGACTTGCTTGTACCCCCAAAACAAGTCAAACGTCGCCACAAAAACCATACGTACGTTTAGTGTGAGTCGCCCCGCATAGAACTCAAATCCGATTCAAACGCAAGATCAAAGGTTCCGGCTGTGTTTATATAGAGAGAGTGCTTTGTTCTGCCTTCCACACCGAGCAGAGGTTCGGCCGTGAGGAGCCGTGCGAGAAGAGGCAGGCCTGTGGTCGGGGTCAAGAGGTGCGACGGGAAAGACCAACGAGCCAAACCTACCCAAAACGTCCCCCAGTTACGCTCGCGATGGTGCATTGCCATAGCGCTCGTAACTAGGCAAGCGGCAACTGGCATGCGTGAAGACAAGGAACGGACATATAGTGGCAACGAGATGGATGAGTTGTTGTGTGCTGAGCACAGCAGATGCGCGGTGTTGCACTGTCCCTTCTGCAACTCACTCGGAAGGGTGATGGGGATTCTGCCAGGCTCATCTACAAATGTTTCTTCGCGCATTCACGTTTTTTAGGTTTCTTGATATCTTACCACACGTCGTCGCTGTTGACCAGCGTCTCTTCTACTTCATTGCTATAAACATAACTGGAGCACCTCCTCCCCCCACCTCTAAATCGACCTGTTCGTTTCGATTCCTGAGTACTGCTTTCTTCTTTCTGTATCTCTGTTAAATGTTCCTGACAAAATATAATGAAAATAGATCCGTTCGTCGCTCCTCAGTATGTGGCTACCCATCTTAACATATTTGGGCTGTATCAGTATGTTCTTTTCCACCTCCACCTCCACCGCCCCGGTCCGCTCGACAACAACGTCCCTGCCTTACCTTCCGGCTCCTAATGCCCATAGCGTTTCCTTCGACCGAAGGCGAACAAAAAAGCAAACTGAAGCACATTCATGCGTTCGATGGTATGCGCCATAAAAAACCTGGGGGATACGGCGCACGCGTCGTCACGCTTTGAGCTCACCAGGAAAAACACGAAGAGAAAATGGCTCAGATGGATGCTTGCTCGGCTCAGTGTGTCGGCGACGATGCTCATACGCTTGTGGAACGTCAGTATCTGGGTGGGCGAAAACAATCGCACGGAGATTAGGGTGGCGCGAGCGAAGTTAGCCCCGCAATCAATTTTTCAGCTTCTACATCCTAGAGATGGCGGCGCGACAAAGAAGGTGCACAGGCAGACGAGTCAACAGCACCAAGCTAGGTGCTGCCATAGAGTAAATTATATGCATCCACGCAATCACGCACAACCGACGGTTGACAGTGGCGATTCCAGCAACGAAAGCTTTGTTGCTTGCCAATGATTCTTGCTAGGGCTAGCGGTACCCCCGTTATGATGGTACTCGCCACACGATGGTGCGCATGAGCGGGGAAATAACTGTCGCTATCCAGTCACGCATATTTCCTTATGTGCGCATAGTATACCCAGGCTAAGCCTGGGCTATAAGTGTGACGCCAGCCAAGTTTTGGTTTGCCGCTGTGCGCCTCCACATTACTGGTGGTTGCTAAGAAACAGTCTACTGACCCTCCGGCACAACCAGGGCACAAGGTACATATTCTGACACAGAACACAGGATGATTATTTCTGGTCAACAGAGCTCTGAGTTCTTCGTGCCACGTTAGACTCTCGTCTGGCTGTGCGGGCGCTGAGACAGCACGGCTTTTTTTGCTACGATTGCACGATCCTCAACACCTAACGTAGACTACATCCCCACCATGGGCAGCAACTAGGAAACGCCATACTTAGACGGCCCCGTCGTTCCTCTATCTGTCCTTTGCGTACGGTGCACCGTGAATGTACGCTGTGTGCACCGGTGGGTGGGAGGGCGCAATGGCTCAGTTCACGAAAAGTGAGCCCCACCACCTCCAGTGCGCTTCCTTTTGCTACTGTCATCGTCACATTTCCTCTCCACCGCGGAGGGATGAACCGCTCGATGGAACGGTCTTCTTGTCATCAGAGGCAATCAGTAAAGGAGAGAGAGAGACAAACAAGCAAAGACAGACAAAAACCATATGTTTCTTGTGGACACGGCTCCGTTTGTACATCGATTCTGCCCCCCCCCCCCCCCCCCCCCCCCCCCCCTTGCGTCGCGCCTCTCAAATACTGCTGTCGGAAACAAAACCTATCGGGGATGTGTGAAACATATGCGCGTAGTGCAGATACTATATTCCCATCGCGTTTTCGCACCTGGAATATCCAGCGGTAAAGCCCCACCATGGTGGTCAGCACGAAGACGAAGTAGTAGGTGGACACGAAGGGCGCCACGTTGTGCAGAGCCACCACTTCCTGAGCCACCTTTGCGTGCGCAGCCCCGTCCACGACAAGGTACACGAGCCAAACACCCGGGAGGGGGGCGAGAGGGAGTGTTGTCTGGAGAGCGAGAATTCGTACTTCGAAGTAGAACGTTTGTGCCGATATGCGCAGCCTAGCCAAATCTCATTGCCTGTCGAGATCTACACCGCAGGTTTACGTCTATTATAGATCTTCTGGCTGCCGGTACATGCTTGTATTTTCTTTCGTTTGTTCGCGGTGCAACCCTATCATGTGCACACAAAGATAGACATGGGTCTGTCGGTTGGGTTGGTGCGTGCGTTTGTGCTTGCATATATGCCAGCGTGCGTATATATGTGTGCGTGCTACTTACGGAACTAAGGGAAGGCGTGTCCTCCTTAGCACCGCGGAATTCCGTGTCGAATGCAATCTTGCTGGTCAACACCAACCACCACACCTGCCCACGAGACAAAGGCCGGCATAGCACACACAAGAGCATTACCGGCGCACGCGCTCGAATAGACGGGTGAACAAAAGCGCTCAAACATTTTGAGCCGCAGCATTGAATGGGCTTGTTTTGGTTGCTTAGACCGTTGAGAAAAATGTGGTATCAACGTATTGAGACGAGAAAGAAGAGGAGGTGAGACGGTGGTGATAGGAGACCTTCAGCATATCGCTTTGGGTACTCGTGCAGAGTTCCCGAGATTCGCACACATGCCTGTACTCATTTTCTTCGGGGAACAGAGCCAAACGAACCTACGTGGGTTTTCCGTTCAGAAAATGCGTGACCCATTTTCTGTGCTTAGTTTTTGCGGGCTATCCTTCGTCAAACGCTAAGCCTTTGTATCCCCTGCTGTAGATGGCAAGTCAGACTGGAGAGCCATTGTCAGCGGCATCTTAGGGAGCTGATGTGATGCCGTATTTGCCATGAGAATCCTCTATTCCCTCCGCCCTTCCTATCCACCCACCAACCAACCCACCTACGAGGTCAGATCATGGACAGCACAAGTGGCATTGCTGAGTCTCCCCAAGGACATAGAATACCCCCCCCGCAGGAATGAATGGTACAAATGAAACACTAATGGTCTACGCGTATTTCGACGTTCGAAGTCGCGAGGCTCTGTCTCTGTGATGCGAGATGCAGGTGGTGGTACCAACAACTGTGAAAATATATTGATCGAAAAGGCACACACTATGTGCCCACATTTTGTGGAAACGAAGAAGAGCAGAAAAAACGAACAAGAGATGAAAAAAACCCGGTCAAGTTTGACGGAAGTTTGCTTGATCATCGCGGTATGCACGTACTGCGGCTAGATTTACCCTGATTTGAGCTGTTGTCCTGGCCGACTGTCTGTCCCGCAGCAACATCACCCCCAAAACTTACGGTGGCAAGCTACAATAGCTGCCCGGCAATACTGTCAACGCCCCAATAAGCGTGCTTCGGATGTACAATACACAAGACCCTCAATACCTGAAGTCGGACAGAGGTTTCGCCAAATGTTATGTTCGGCAGGGTATCAAGCCAAACTCAGATACTCTTGTCGGTGTTTAGTGATTATACGAATTAAGCAATATTGATGCGCTGACTTCATACCCCTTATTCTAGTGTCGTCACGGCAAGCGGACAGACGTACGGTGACCTACAAAATGCCCATATTTTATTTTTTAATATACGACCATACGGGCTCTTCTTTTTGCACTCTGGCTGACTAAACGACTGTTCGCCTCAATGGCGCACACAGCACGGCAGCCGAACGGGACGGGTGAGACCGAAATGCCCCCACTTACCAACCATAGCACAATGGTGAGAACCATCAGGACAAAGAACGTGAACCCACAAACGCAGTGGCAGCGGTTTCCTGGTGCCCAAGGGGTGTCAACCAACGGGGGGCGGGGCGGCGGGGGGGGGAGCTGCCGGTTTCAGCGAAGCACGTTTGCCGGGGTCGATGGTTACCTTTTCCGGTATGGACATCACGGCGAAGAGGTACTCAGCAAGGTGTTATAGAGAGGCTATTTCATTGAACGATTCATATCTCGTGAAGCTCATCAAGTTTAGAGAGGGGGGCGGCGGGAGGGGGGAGGGGGGAAGTGATTTCTGAACGGCAACAAAGCGCGTAACAGTTAACTAACAGCTTCAACGATCGTTTGATCTCAAGTTTGACCGCTTTTGTCGCAATATTGAGACCATCACGACGGTAGAAAGCATTGTGATATGCTTCGGACTCAATCAATAGGCGCTTGTCATCGTAGAACACAAAAGCAAGAATCGGTTTGCGTACGGATAACGCCTTTGTCAGTCTAGCGAAACCATTGGTATAGGCTAGTAGCATACCAGGTACAATATACCAGTATAATGGCAGGATAGAAGAGCAAAAACTTCGTGGCCTTCACACAAAAGTCTTGCAAAGCAAAGAAACCAAACAGGTGAGAGAAACATGGCCATTCGTATACCTGCGCAACTCTAGCACAAAAAGATAACCCCAACACATAGAGAGAGAGATTCGCGTGCCATGCCCGGGGATGTTTTGCTTACGCTTGGCCTTGGAGCGCCTCAAACGCCACCACTTGCGCGTGTCATGCCACATCATCCCGAACAGCATGCACACGAACAGCAACATCGAGACCTGTTGAAGCCTGCGTGCGTTTGTGCGTTCGTGCGTGTTTGCAGACCAGGTGTGTCTCAGGTCAGACCATTAATCACTACACATTTGGGTTGTTCTCGTAACACGATTCAGGTAACAGCAACGGCTGCAGGGCGTTGCAAGTAGTGAGAAAGAGCGAAGGGGGGGGGGGAGGATTGTAATCACAGTATTCTCAATGCGAAGGTATTGCGAGGCACAGATGGAATAGCCTCGCAGGCCCCCGACTCGCACCGATGTTTTCTCTCCCCCCTGCCCCTCTTGCAGCACGCGGTTTTATTTGTAGCTCTATCTCAAGATTGGAGCGTACCGCAAACCGCTTCGCAAACCTTAGCTGTGGCGCCGGATTGGGGTGGGGCAAAAATTATCCGTCGCCGATCGCGCGAAAGCACGAGTTGCCAAACTTCGGCGAAATCGACGCGCAGTGTGAATGCTGAATGAACGCTATGCGCTACAACGGTGAGGCACGTACCGAAGGGGAGAAGGCCAACACCTGCCTGTCATCACGGCTTACGGCTCATTCAGAGTGCCGTCAAGGGCTAAGCCTCCTACGGATTGAGCTGGAAAGTAAGAGTGAGGCCTAAACTAAGTAAAAACATGGCTGGTGCGAGCATCGAAGGGTAACAGCAGCGTATGTGTCCACAGGTTAGCGTCAATGGGACCCTGGCACCACAGTATAATCCACTTATGGACTTGATTCGACAGGTGTGGGCTAGTGGTACTCGTCGACGTATCTTCGACGTATCTCAAAGGATCAGAAACAGCTGCGGCCAAGGCCAGGCACAACGGGCATGGGGTACAGGCACAGGAAACATACGCCGGAGGAAGTTCGTCTAGGTAAGCTGCGGCATGCATGTGCAGTATAGCGTACCTGTCGCCAGATAGAACGAGTCTGCTTTTCACGGCGTACGTTGATATGGTCTCCTTCACAGCAACTTTACCTCCTGGGGCATAGTACAGAACGCCCACCAGCATGTGGTGGGCAAGAGGCCGCGGCAAGGTAAGGGCGAGAGAGGTGGTGGTGAGGAGGGGGGATGGGGCGCCTGAACTAGTCACCATTTTCGATCCTGTATGAAGCTGTGAGATCGGAAGGCCCATTCCATTCCGGCTCGGGAATAGGTGCGAGGTTCTGTAGTCTAAAGCGGCGAAGATCGGAGTCACTCGAGGAAATTGCGGTAGGTTGGTCGCTGTCGTGGCACCCATGACGCCAAGCAAACCGTGCATATAGCGCCGTACCTCACGCCACGTCGATGAACGCATGGAGTCCACAAAACTCAAAAGAATGTAATCAAAGCAGCCCAAAACAGACCAAATTTCAACCGTAATCACCCCACGGTATAAATACACAAATCATGCCACTTCGCGGCACACCAGACTAAGCTGTGCCAGAGGTTAGCAAAAGCAGGTGAACGAGAGCAGTAACAGCAGCCGCAGGGCTACTGACCAAACATGTGCATTGTTTCGATAGCTAAACTTCCCACCATCTTCAAAGTAAAAGTCGACCGAAACGGAGCCGTAGGCCGATTTCTGGTTGCCGTTGTACGTGACGAGCTGCACCGACACCGACAGGACCTCGTCTCGCGGAATAACGTCCAAGTCTTCCATCACTAAAAGGGCACACAAGCCTATGTTAAGCTGTTGTGGTGGCGAGGTGGGTGCGTGTAGAAGTAGAGCATGAGCACCATCAATAACTCAAGCGCGAAAACGGGGAGGAGGAGACAAATTATAATGATGTTAAATATGCTTACTACCTGGTACTGCATAAGTCAAAATAAAAACTGCCGGGTACTGCTAGATACATTTCAGTGAGCATCGCACATTGCCGAAAATATACTACGTCGCTAAGTGCACATCATTCCTCTGTTGCCGAAAGGTGGCTTGCTCATCGGGGGCTGGATAACTGCGCAAACACTTTCAGCAGAAGGCGATGATATGATCAGGCGAGGCCGTGAACCCGACTTCATGTGGACATCGCTTGGTCGCACTGACGAAACACACGTGGCTGGTTTGTTGCTGCGTTACAGTACGTGCCATGGTTGATTAAACAATTGTGTAAAAGGTCAGCCTGATAACCCCGGTATGTGATGTTGTCTATTCGGCGGGGTGCATACACAAGCTTACGTTCCCTTTACTCTACGGGTGGACGGAATATTTCCATCCTGCACGAAACTGATCGACTTCACTCCCTGCTTCTCTTCCATACTATATCCTCGATACAATCCTATCCTACGAAGATTGACGGTGAGGAAAAGAAAACACGCGAAGTCGCTTCTTTCGTGAAAATAGAACTCACCCCCGCGTTGAAGCCCCCGGTATCGAGCATGAGAACGTAGCCCCCAGCAGCTGAGCGGCGTTCGCGATTCCATTTTCCAGGTGTCAGTAGCACGCAGAACAGCAACCGTAACAACAACAGAAAAATGTCAACGACATCAGCAGCGCACCAAAACGCTACCCTTGGTCGCTTGTCCGGTATGCATCGAAACCAAACACGTCTGCTGTTCAAGAAAACCACATGTACGCGTCAAGCGCTTCGGAAGATGTCGCGCAGATGCTACGCTGATACAAAGTTGACGCCGCTTGTAGAAACTCTCTGATTCAGTTTCGACCCTGCTCTTTCCTGGCTTTAGTTTTAGAGCAGCTGCTAAAGTGAACGGCGGTGACCGATCCAACGGGTAGCCCTGCTCCCAAGTCCGAGTCAAACAGCAAAACACCGAGGCAAGACACACCAATCCGTATACGGTCGCATTGGCGAACCGGTCGTTGAAGCACGCCGTTCCAACGGCTGCAACCTCAACGTATACCAATACCTGCCAACCGATAATTCGATGCATTTCTCGGCTGCGAGTCGGGCTATGACACGTGCAGTACAGTCCTGACATAAAACAACAATCATCACGTTAGTGAAAGTCCACCGTCAAATGTTGCAGCGGAGGCGTGCCAGGAAGTCAAGCAACGATTCCCTGTCTGTATCCAGACCAGTCTTACCCGAAAGCTCCCAGTTGTTCCCCCTGCCGTGGCATTAGACGTTAAGAGAGGACGTCACAGAACGAGAACGCCTCCTCCGCGTGTGAAAAAGTTACGAGAGTCGTCTGCAACTTCTTCGGTCGAACTTATCGTGTATACTGACATTCGTCAACGCGTTTAGAGCATCGTTTTCCATTTTTGCTGCCTTTTTCGAACACTAAACACTGAGAGTGTTCTATTCCGAGCTTATTGTGACTTTATCCTACTCGACTTTAAACAGCGGTTAAGACAGTAACAAATATGTGGGGGTGGGTATTTTCCCAGCCAGAGAGCTGAAGCCTACAGAAACATGGTGAACTCAGGGACATAGAAGTACGGTGGTGAAAACTTTGGTCGTATCTCGGAGCTTCTATAGTAGTATATCACCGGGGTCTACAGTGAAGAGTCTTTTATTGTTCAGGTACCTGTTGTGTGTAGCGCAAAAGTGTCTGTAGTGCTGGCTGTGCGGAATGTAAGTGTCCAGTCGGGATATTGACGCATGCCTGGTGTTTGGAGAAGGCTTGCTCGTGATCAAACGCACCTCGCTATGTCTGGTCACGTTCAAACGTGGAGATAAGGGATATCGGCGATACCGAATTCAAAAGTGAAGGTGAGGAGCTGTAAGGTCCTCTCGAGCAAATGGTCAGGGCAATGCGCCTGTGGGCGCTTGGTTCTCTACATCCGATGAGAACCTCCTCCGGTATAGTGTAACACCACATAGGGCATCAAAGGAGCACCCTCTGCAAGATTTTACCTCTCCGCAGCCGTGCTGTAACATTGCAGTGATATGTTGCTTCGTATGTACTAATCTTCTGTAGTTCGTCAAACGTGCATTAAAAAAAATCGTAATTTTGGTGTGTACGCTTCTCTCTGAAGAATTACTACGGTAGTGTTTGCAGATCGGGAGTGGACGATACCAGAGCGAGACCGCAGAACATCGGCCGCCGGAAGAACAGGTCCAGGATCGCTGTACCCCGCAGCAGCTCGATCCACTTCGCCCTGTGCGGTGCGAAACACGTAGAAGGGCCAGGCCTGCCACCCGTGATCTCCTCCAGCACCGTCGAAGGGGGGAAGGGGCTACAGGTTGCGAGCGAAGGCGTTACTAAACTTCCCCGGCCGGCACGCAGGTCCGACGGGCTTCCACAGGTGATGACGAGACGGATTGAATAGTAACAGGACGGCTCTACAACATCGCAGCGCCCTACGGGCAGGTGCGGCACCCTGACGGAGATCAGGAGGAATTCCGCAGCGAGAGGACCAGGGGTGTGAAGGACTACGCGAGCGCCGGAGGTCGGAGATAAACCCAACCGTCAGGAGTAAATTCAGATTCAGAAAGGGGGCTCCAATATAAAGAAGGCACCCGCTGCTGACGGGCTGTCACCGAGAATCCCGTTTTACACCGCCACGATTTTATAGGTAGGGAGGGAGGGGTGTTGCAGCGCGATGTCTCCAGTCTTAAGTCCAACCAGGTCCGGTGGCTCTCTGAGCCAGTCCTATTTGGCGGAGCTATGTATATGAGCTAGCACTGAGCTGTTAGAAGCTCCTTGTCGTGACTTGAGGGATTGGGAAGAAACGTCCCGGGACAGGAGCACGCGCCACACACTCACACATGTAGACTGTTTGCATGCAACTTACTCTCGCACCTCAGCGGGCATACGGGTGGTGGTGGTAACGGTGGTGGTAGCGGCGGTGGTTATGGTGGTGGCGGTGGCGGTGATGGTGGTGACAGGGGCGGTAGTCGTGCTGATGGTGGTGGTCGTCGTCATCGTCGTAGTGGTGGTCGTCGTGGTGGCGATGGTCATGGTGGGGGTAGTCATGGTCGTGATAGTGGCCAACGTGTTGGCAGGAATAGGTACTAATAGTGTTATTTTGTCAACGCTTTTGACACCTCGTCAACCAATCACGTTGCCGTTTGACCTATTGTTAATCATCCTCGTTGTTCGTGTCGCCACAACTAGACTACTGGAGTTCTGAGGGTCATCCGAAGATCCCACGTTTGGGGACCACCGCTTCTAATATTCAACCAAAAGTTTATACATCCTGTTGCTTTCTGGACTGCAGGCTGAAGCGTGTTTGGCCCTTACGCTCACCCTTCAATCATGTCAGACACCACAAACGCCTAATAACGCACACGGCAGATCAGGTGCCCCCCCTCTCTCTTAAAATAAGGACAACCCCAGGCCTCACCCTCGTTGTAGGCTATTTCGGTGTCTGGTCGCAAGTTCCGCCAAGCCCCTGCTGGGATTATTGTTTCCTTGTTCTCTTCCTGTGCCAGGCAGATGTGGATGTAACCGCGCGACGACTCACAACTCTCCTCGGGAACGCGCATCCGTCGCGCAAACTTTACCTACCGGTGCAAGACATTTTAGGTATAGGTGTTGCGAGCCATACCGGTCCCCGGACGGGATTTTTTTCGTCAGCGACGGTCATTTGACGCCGTTCACGGAAGTGCAAAGGTCCAGAGATTCGTGCCTTTCTCGTACAAGTCCAGCGAGAGTCAAAAATAACGCAGAGACGACCAGGCAAGAAGAGGGTGGCCGTGCGGTACTGCGGCTGCGATCAAAGTTCGTCGCAATGTTTAGACCCGGGTGTATGCAGATTAAGGGATGAGGGACAGGTATGCGGGGGAAGGCGTAGCGAGAGAACCAAATCGAGATGCACGACAGGCGTGAGTACATACATGTTTTCGGGACGGTGTACGCGTCAACAAGTCTTCTCAATTGGGATGTTCCAACATTTTCATACACCTTAGGACCACAACGGACAAGCAAGCCAAACCCGGCATACTCGAATTGCGTCGAGCAAACCATCCCCGACATGTGTGCGTTGCGTCCAAATAACCCGCTTCCTTTTCAAGCGAAGCGACGCCCGCGTGCGTCGACAAACTGATGTTAGCCCTCTGCTAAGAACCCTAAACCAAACGGCGCGAGTGTAAACGCACCCAAGAACGTGTCTGCTACTTCCTATCGACAGGGCGTGCACGGCGCTACAACCGCCAGGGAAAGAGGGTGGGGCGGAAGATAAAATGTGCAGGGGCGCTTTATACGGACGCTTAGCAGCGATATCTTGCCGCTCTTTCTTGCCTCGGGGCAGCCAACTCACCAGCATCCCGCCGATTACCCTATTCCGGTTGGCCACGTAACCTATTCCGTTGAAGGGAACCTATCCCAAACGGTGTTGCAGGAGGCGGGGGGGGGGGGGGAGACAGGGAATAGTGCGGCCACCGTGCGGGAGAGAAACCTTTCAGTGTTATGTTTTTATTTCCTCCTCGTTTCGTGTGTGGCATACGAGAGGACGCACAAGGGCAAAGCGAAACCAACAGAAGCTACGCAGATGAATGTGAAAGGCTAACGCCACGAACCAACAGAGCGAAAGGAAATTGGAGATGCCTCGTCCCGCCAGCCTGAATCGACGCAAGATACATCAAAAGTAGCGTTTGGACGCCCAAAGTGCCGTGGAAATGGACCATGTGGAGAATTATTCGAGAGAGTAGCACCAATGCACAAACCCTCTCCCAGTAAGCGACGGTGGTGTCCACTTTTGAAAAATATAGAAGGCGAGAGTAGCACAAATAAACAGCACAGGCACCAGCTGTGTGCACGAAAGACTATTTAACATCCAATACATTAGTCGGGCTATTGATAGCAACTACTAAACAACAAGAAACGCTAGCTGGACGAAGACCGACGCGGGCAACCTTCCCGTCGGTATCATCAGAACCCAGCCTGATTTCAACGGCGGTCACCATGTTAGCCTATCGCAGCTCGTAAATTAATCCCCTACAGCGGTCGAGCCAGTCAAACTCGACCCTGTTGCCCCAGCCCTAGCCCTCCCGCCCTCTCCCCCGCCTCATCCTCTCAAGACACAATGGCTCAAAATGATCAAGCATAGCGGAACTTGAAAATGTCTGGCATCCAAACGGAAGTGACCGAGCGGAAACGACGGTGTTGCTACACCTGGTTCTGTTACAACCAACGCCCCTGTGGGATGATATTCTAGCACAAGATGACGCCTGGGGGGGGGCGGGGCGGGCAAGGGCGGGGGACGTAGGTGCCGATAGATGGCTGCAGACGAAGTCGTTGTGGGGGGGAGAAGGATAACCTTATTCGGCAATCAGTTAGCGCGTGTGTTAGGCGTGCGGGAGAGGTTTCATCAAAGACGCGACTCGGTACTTCTCCGTTTGCGTGTCTCAATCCCGTCCCCTCTTATCTCCTCTAACTGCTCCGTCATCAATAGTATGAGTTCACTTGCCCCAAGGTCGGCGTTGAAGCGGGCAAAGTTTTCCGTCATACCCACATCCACCGCGATATTGGTGCACTGGCTAGCCTGCGAGAAAGAGCAGAAACGAAAGCGAGGACGTACGCGTGGCGTGTGGGAGATCCGTCTCGTAGGCGGGGCGAAACGACCAGTGGGAAAAGCGCATGTTCTATTAAACAGGAGGCTTTCTCATCTAGGGATGGGGGACTCTCTATTTATAAGCCTTTCCATTCGGCTGCGTTAGTCCACGCTTATATTCCCAAGTGAATGTCGTCCCCGCGCGGACATGGGAGCAAGAACGAACGCTACGTAAAATCTGGCGAATTCGACAATCGTCTTCGCGTGCTTCCCATATTGGATAACCGCAAGCAGCCGTGTCCTCACAGCTTTGAGGAGGCGCTGCGGAGGAAACGCACAGGAGAAATGTACGCCGTGTAGTGGTGTTGAGATACCACACGCAGTGGCTATGGCTAATTTGAATGGAACTCATCTTGCTGCGTCCCTATACCCCCCCCCGTTCGAATCGAAACCCCTCCTCCTGACACCAGCAGCAGCGTTTAAAGCTCGCTCCCTCCCACTTCCCGATGTCTCCGGTGTGATCGTCGCTCAGACCTGGGTCGTCATCCACCGGCGTCAATCGGCGACATACGTCCCCGATCATACGCAACAATAATAAACACGCTGTAGTTTATGCTACTCCCCCCGCTCATCGAAATACCTCTGTCCGCGATGCAGAGAAAACTGTGGTCTTCGGATCAAAATCGGTGAAATGACAAAACGAAATGACGCTATGGAGACCCTTCGTTGCTTCCAAAGAAAAGCGGCGTTGCGTCCAGAGAATACGGCGGGAAATCACAAATCAAAAGTTCTACGCACATTATCGATAACCACGTGGCCCGCGGCAGCCGTGACACCCCCCGCCGGCTCGAGAATGAGAGCACTGAGCGCAGAGGTGTTAAGAGTCGGCTCGTTCGAGGCATTCAAGGCGGGGGGAGCCGAAGATGACGCCGAAGACAAATCGTCAAGCGTGTCACCCTGCTCTGGGTGCGGTGGTGTCGCGGATGGAGCATCAAGGGAGGCGGCGCAGATTTCCAGGTAGCGGCCTGTGCAGAGGCGCCCTAGCTAGAAGATGTTGAACGTCAAAAGGCACAGCGAAAGGAGGATGTAGTGGGGGTTGTCATGTGCACAAGAAGTAGTGCATTGCGAGTATCGGAAGGCGGAGCCTTGTTGGCCGAGCGGTGCTCGCCGTAGTTCCATCGGGACCCGTGCACACTCACGCCTAATGTTTCACCTTCACCCCGTGCGGGCAGACCATACGTAGCTGACAAGCGTGTAGCACACGACTACGAGGATGGAAACCGGATACTTGGTATCCGGTACTCAGCGAACTATTCACAAGCTGCTGGCATCGCACAGTGTGATAACGGCGGAGACGGAATCAACCAGACCTTTACGGGTTGCAGATATATAAAAACGTGGAGGAAAACGACACCGCGGGGCACGCCGGCAAAGCGGAACAACACCTGGCAGGTTAGTATGATAGTCTCCAGTGCTGGATCTTGGAAGCGTTGATACTCTCCATCACACCACTTTTGAGACTGCGTGTGTTAACGCGGAGCCTTTATTGCCCCACGAAGTAGACAGACGCCTACCGACAAAACACTGGCCAAGGAGTGGACATCGCGTCACGAACACAAAAAAAAAACGTGGGAGTGTGTGTGAACATCAGACACATTGTATCACCTCGGCGTGACCCCCTGGTGCCTACCACAGCGCACGGCGTACCCCACGCGCTGGATACCACCTGCATGCTCATCGTTGCTCAAATTGTGTAGTTCGAGCACTGAGATAAGGCACGAACCATAGCTGCCAGTGTACATCCATGACCTGTAAACCATGAGGTTTTACTTGTGCTTTCGAGGCATGGTGGTGCTTCTCGTGAAGAATACACTCATCCACTGGGAACAGCCTATGCTCTTGTAGTTGCGGGGGTTTGCTTTGCCCGCGGTCGGCTCTTGTCGGCCATCAGCGGTTCCAAATGATTATTGCGTGTTGCAATTCGTCGCTGAGTTACAACACCTGAAGACACCGACGACATCGGCCGCGAGCACTTCAACTATTGATATTGTAGAAATCAGGAGCTTATACTTCGTACACATTGAGTAGAGAGACACGGACGATCTACGGCAGCGTGAATGTCGCCTCGCATGCAGCCAAATCTACGTATTAAAACCCCCTGAGGACACACGTGAACCCATGGTAGCACTGTGTTTCCGATCAGTAACTCGCAGCTCCACTGCTACACATGATAGTTCGATTCCATCGCATACCTTCGTTGCTCAAACACCCCAACCAACCGGCCGCCTTCTTCCCTCCCAAATATTTTTTCCATCAAGGGCATGAAGAGGAATCAGACACCGAGCACACACTGCCCATAGTCTGTAGAGCCGCACCGGAGGGTGTGAAACGGTGAGAGCGCGCGTCCAACCTCCGACCCTCGCCTGGCCTGTGTACTGTTCTCCCGCGACTTACCTTCCCGTTTGCTTGCCGTATCGTGCCGTGATTCATGCCGCGTATTCTTCCACGTCATGAGCCCGACGACGAACAGGCTTTTCTGTTCCATAGGTGAAACCTCCAGCAACAGTATCGGCAGTACGCACTATAAGAGTATGTGGGAATTCGTTCGTGTACCCCCGGCTTCTCGCGACAAGAGCGGCTCGACTTTGTTATCGTGTTCGCTGTCAATATTCGCTCATGAATCGACACAAGGTCACAGCACACTTTCCCTCTTCCCGCATATTTTCTGTAGCTTTGCCAGGTGACTGACATTTACGGATGACACGGTTCGAAGTATACTCGTATCTACGTCGCCCCACCCTTCCCCCCCCCATTCGCAAGAAGGCTAACTGAAGAAAGACACTTACCACACACGCTCCACATTCTTCGGATAGACCCAAACTGCTGGCGCTGCTGCTGCTGCTGCTGCTGCTGCTGTCATGTACGGTCTCTGCGCGTCTTCTGGCCTGCTTATCAAAAGTAGAGTCACCGCCGTTGACCCACGGGGACGGATCGACATTTGTCTCGTCGTAAAGGTCGAAGTCACAGGCGTTGCAGACATCGTCTGGAGGTTTCACGGCGCACACCGTGCACCGATCTTCCAGCTGTGTTCCGTGGTAGGTCTTGAGGTAAAAGGCCTGAAAACCCGCCACAAAGAGAACAAAAGGGGGAGAACATTCACAAGCATCACTGAAACCCCCGGGCGCAAGGCAAGTAGAACGTGTAAATCTTATCGGCGGCGGCGGGCGGCGGCGTGGAGGAAGCGACACCGTGGCGCTGAAAGTCAACATGATTACTAAAACAATACAGACACACGTAGAGCAACCCAGCTCGATTTTTACATATTGTTCGGCGATGAAAACACTAGACTGATTTCAGCATTCCACTCGTGAGCTCTAAGACGCGATGTTGATAACAATTATACACTATTAATAGACTGATTTCAGTATTCCACTCGCGAACCCTAAGGCGCAATTTTGATAACAATTGTAAACTGCAATAAGCCCAGTGCACAATCCCGTAACGCTAGATATATAACCCTCGAAATCGATAATCGAATTTCGATCGAATCCAACGATACAAGGTAGCTATTTACATTTGAGATGCTCCATCGGTATGAAGCGTTTGAGTTATACCATCATCCAGTAAAAACTTTGCCGTAGCATCGCTCGTTCGTGCTCTTCCCGCCACTGCAGCTTTGTTCTCGCCGATTGATCGTGCCTTACCTCAGTATTAGACAGCCACCGCGCAAGTACGCTGCGTGATACCACTTTTTTGTCTCGACTATGCACGTCTCTTGGGTGTTAATTTTCACACGGGCACTTTTTTCCTGGAGAAACATCGAGGCAGCCTACAAACCTCCGCCTCCCCTGCGATCGATCAACAACGGCAACGAGGGGCGATTTTCTAGCGAAACCAACGCTGGAGGCGCAAATGAATATTGACTGTTTGTTTGCCTCCATTGGTTTCAACTCGATCTACAAAGGGGAGCACAGCACAAAACACAACGTTGATTAAACTACGGTAACACACCTGCATCCATTGGTAGACGTCCGAGAGAGAAGTGACGTCCATGTGGGTCCTGTCCTTCTCCGGTCCATACCTTGCCTGGTTTGCGCCGGAACGAAGCAAGAACGGGATCAGTGGAGAGAGGTAAAAGTACCTCGCTTTTCCAAATGTGTTCGTCATTAGAAAATCGACAACTACGGCACTGCACAAGGAACAGTTTCAGCACATATCCAGTTGCCCTATCTGGCCAGAACAATTATCAAGCAACTATCAGATATATCGAAAATGTGAGCAGGTTCCGCGCGTTTCTAACGAACTGAAAACGAGCCGAAAAAACCCTCTTTGTGCCCATGAAAGACCGCTGAGTATATACATGCAGTCAGCCTATCGCGAGAACTCCGGTACACAATCCCCATACCGGGGGCCCGGAATATGGCCTCGTTTGCGCGTCAGGAAACGACTGGGCGGGAGTAATGTAATGCCCTCGGTAGTCGTTTGAGCCGTGACTACCCCAGTGTTCGGTCATCGCTTTCGTCGCCCATCCTAGGGTGTGGGGGCACCTGTGGCAAACACCCCCAGCCTTAGAAAATGCGTCCTTTCTCTTAGCGTTTTCCCCCGAAAAAAGGCCATGTGAACAACCCAATAAAACGCTACCATAAATCTATCGATGACGCTAACGGCGAGTGAAAACGTACGATGTGCGTTGACTGCGCACGTGTAGCTTGCCGCGCTGAGGTCGGGCTCGTTTGCCGTGGTCGTCGCGCTCGTTCTGCCTACGACAAACATGGGAAACGGCGCGCCTCTTCTTGAAGTGAAACGCGGCGTCCATGGACCGTCGTCCTAACTACCCCAATGTCACTACCTGCGTCACGGACGACACGACGGCTTAATACAGTGTGCGCTGACCCCAACCGGAATCTTTGACCGCCGGAACACTGCACCGACCTCCGCCTGCAACGGCAATAACATGCACAGCAACAGACACAGCGACAACGACCCACAGCTACGTTGACGGCTCCAATCCAGCCACCAAATAACAACGAGCTTCAACGTCTCGCGTTGTCCTGCCGCCTCCTCAACCACCCATCGAAAACCAGCACCAGCAGCAACCAGAACATAACAAGTATATACTGCTGTCGCCGCACATGGCCGTCAGCGTACTATATATCTGACGCCAGATATACACTCAGTCTATTGTGCAACCCCATATGAATATGTTGAAAGTTACTGCCGAAACTATTTGGTGTATCCCCCTGCGATACCCGTCCCCCGTTTGACACATGCCAATATGATCACGAAACGCCTAGGATACAACGCCCAATACGTAAACAATAGAGACCAGGTGTCCGGTACTGTCGCAACTCAAGACTTTAGTTAGCCTCTCGACCTGCGAGACACTCGGTATAGCCTCTCACAAGCGCAAGGTGGTCCCTCAATCCCTGTTGCACGGAGCGCTGGAACGCCACGTCCGCGCCGCCGAAGACAAGGGAAAAGTACAGCCCGAAGAACACCAAGAACAGGGCCAGTCTTCGAAACCCGTGCGCGTTGGCGTGCAAGGCCCGTATCGTCCTCTCCGCCTCTCGTGCGGGCAGGTGGCGCATTCGGTCCCGGAGGCGGTACCCGCGAAATGCGGCCTTGCGCGAGATGATCATCCGCGCGATAAGGGGGAGAGGGTGGGATCGGGGTTAGGGGTGGTGAAGCGTTGGTTTTGTTTTGGCGGATTTAGTCAATTTTTCGCGATGCTGCGATTCTCGGAGATCATGACCGTATATGGGTGCGAGTCGAACGGTACACCGGACACTATCAAAGTGGATAAAGAATGTCTCGGGGGTGCGCCTCAGAGCGGCAAGTCTCGGGCTGCAGAGCAAAAGGGAGTGCAAGATGGATCGATGTTTCAATACACGCCTGGCTATTTGTTCTGCGGGTACAACATTTCCTTCGCAGGACCACACAAGAGTAGTATTTAAAAAATAACTAATTACCATCGCCGAATACTGTTTAACGTGTTTACACCTGAGGATAACATATCTGCTGTGTATCCACCGCCGCTTCCCACGTGGGTGTATGGGTTCTCGCCGGAGCTTCCACGAGGGAACACGCGAGCCGCCTTGAGTTCCCCGAGACCACCTTCGTTAGTTCCCGTGAGCTTCCGGGAGTCTTGCAAATGCCCACATGAGTTTCCACGATAGCCCGCGTCAGTTCCCGCGATTTCGCACGCGAGTTTCGCGAGTCCGCGTTGGTTCGGCGGGTATTCATAGCTCCCAGGCGAGATACCACGCGAGTGCCCGCGAGTTACCATGAATCTCGATGAACGCCCGCGTCAGTTCTTGTGAGCGCCCGCGCAGTTCTCACGAAGGACCCAAGACTACTCGCGGGGGCTCGGGCGGGTACTCGCGGAAACTCGCGTGGGAACGTCTGAAAACGTACTCACGGAACTGATACGGCCGCCCGCGGGAAATCGTCTAGGCACCCGAGAGGTTCGTGAGGGACCTGCCTGATGCGGACGCTCACGGGAACTCGCGTCTACGCTTAGGACTTGCGTGGGCAGTCACGGGGTTTGCGTGGCGACTCGCGGACGACGCGGGCGCTCGCGAGAACTCGTGCGGGTACTCTCGGAACTTGTGAGAGAACTCGCGGGTACCGGTTCGGGCGTTCGCCGGAATTCGCGTCGAAACTACGACAATTCGCGTGGGAAATCGCGGGAACTCTTGCGGTCGCGGCAGGAACTCGCGTGGAAACTAGTGCGAGTCTGAATAAAAAATCTTCGGCAAATGAAGACGATTCGAGTTGGAACTCGCGGGAACTGACGCAGGCGTTTACGAGACCTCGCGTGGGCACTCGCGGGACCTCGCGTGAGCACTTGCGGAACTCGGGTGGGAACTAGCGAGAGATGACGCGGGTGGTGCAATCTTGCGTGGGCGCTTGGGACAACTCGCGTGGGCACTCGCGGGACTCAACTGGAAATTAGGACTACCCGCGGAAAAGACGAAGGGCACACGAGAGAGCTCGGTACTTGCTGTAACTCGGGTAATCTCGAGCGGCCACGCGAAGAAGTTCGCATGGGCCCCAGGACCACTCGCGGGGCTGATACGGACCTTCGCGGGAATTGGTGTGGGTGCCCGCGGTAGCATGCAGGAACATGCAGGAATGCACTGGAAACTCGCGGAAATGAATGGCGAAATTTCGCACTCCAGACGTTCGTATTAAGTATTTGTGTATTGTAAGAGGCTAAGACTAGCCGTACACAATATTGTTGGCCCCTCTAATTTGCGGGGTCCTCAAGACTTCCCTATTGGCCCCACTTGGGTTCTGACATGGGCCTCCATGGGAAACTGTGCGATAATTTCCATGATATCTCGCGGACTCCCGCAGCACCTCAGTTGGGATGTCGCTGGCTCCCGTGAGATCCCATGGTATCCCACTTGAGATGTCGCGGGTCCCCGCATGGGATGCTATGCGATACCGCGGGGTCTCGTGATATCACACTTGGGACCCCGCGGAAGCCCGCGGGAGCTCGCGGGACTTCCCGCGACTACCCACGCAAAAGCCCAACAATGGGAATCGTTGTTGCGTTCGCAATCATTGTAGTGGTGAGTGGTTGAAATGGTGTTTGCCCACACGCTCAAAAATCGACGGCAATCCTAGCCAGAAACCGTATAGCACGCCAGAAGACGTGTTGCCCTCCGGGGATGCCTTTCCTGGCCGATTTCCTCGGAAACGAAGGTGGAACGCACAACCAAAATGGGGATTTTGGAAATATTCCGCCGGTATTTTCCATCTAAGCGCATCGCTGGGAGTGTGCAATGTCCCCTGCTGTCGTTAAAATCAGCTCCTTAGAACGGGTGTGATATCCTGTATGGTATACATACGGGATGCATAGTGACGACAATGCAAGCACTATTTCCCCACGCCCCCCTGCCTGAAAGCTCCGCTAGCCCCCTCCTTTCCCGCGCTACCCTGCCACACGCTACCGCGAAGGGGCCAAGCCGTGCGCTCCAAGCACTGCCGAACAATCTTCGAAAGCGAAACCACCGCCCAAAACAAAAGCATCAAAATAGTTGGTTTGTGTGTAACTGCCGTGCGCGTGTACACGCTTCAACGCAAAGAAGGCTGTGGCATTGTTTCCACCCGATACTGATGCCGGTCGTATCAAAGAGAGTCTCTCCGTTATAGCCCGCTTCAGATATGCCCTCTCCGACCCCCCCCCCCCCCCCCCCCGGCACAGTCGCGGGGGGGTATACTATGGTCATACGACTACGCGGTCATGCATGACTATATATATATTGGTATCTGGTGGATATATTGGTTGAGTTGGCGTCAATTGGCGACGACGCTGTCAAACACACCTGTCACTGCTGTGTGAGACAGACAACCAGGGTACCGTTTTTTTTTTGTTTTTTTGGCGGTCACCGCGGCTGACGGTCAAGTTAGATCATTTTTGTGCGGGGAGTACCTTAACTCCGCACAACGGGGATGATCGTATCACGTAGAGCGTATATGGTAGGACACCCTTGAGGCAGTTACATAGTAAACCCATTGCTGGCTCTGCGAGTGGCCACACCCGAAAATAAATCAATTCATTGACGCTGTCATCTATATGCGAGAAATCCGCCTCAAAAGCGGTTCTTAAGTATTAATAGGAAGCAGCTCACTCTTCATGCGACTCGCCCTACACCTCACGGCGCTTCGCGCTTGGTGAAAGCAAAGTCTGCCTGGTCAGTAAAAACCCGACGTGCTCCGTCCCGGCATTATGGGGATGCGCGGTCCTCTGGCCGTACGACTACGGCCATGCATGATATCGAGTACATCCCCCCCTCACAGTCTCAGGGGGGGTGTACTAAGGTCATACGACTACGCGGCCGCGCATGACATGAGTACACCTACCCCCCCACAATATAATTACGGGGGAACATAGGAGCCTCAGAAATGTAGAGCGAACCTTTATCGTGGAACGCCTCGTGTCTACGTCACGAATACTATCGTAAAAACGCCACCATTAACCATAGTACTCCATTTATGTTGGATTAAGGGAAAGAGCCCCGGCCAGTCAGAAACATTTTGTCCCAAAAAAGGCTACTCCTAAACGAAATAATTGGTGAAGACGCGTGCTGCGATAACACCGGTAGTACCGTAGCATTTTTTGGCCAAAATATTTCTGACCGGCCGGGCTTCTTAGCCCAACATCGTTTGGGTTGTCGTTTATTGCTTGACCGTATTTTTCGCGTGGTGTGCCCAGGCTTTTGGGATCTTCCGTCGGGATGCACTTTTAGCTTTTCTCGAATTGTTGATTTTTTTTTTTTTGGCTGAGGTGTAGAGCTCCTCTAAAATGATCAAGTGAGGCGCCTCAGGAAATTTCGGTGCAAGCACTAATGTGGTACGCGTCTGCTTCCACACTATTGGGGGACCATAGTAAATAGGACCAAATATTGTTAGTAAACACAGGGAAATATATAGTTTTTTATGTATACCATAGGTCCTGTTAACTATGGACCCCCGTAATAGTGATCAGGACCCATCATAGACACAGAAACCTATATATATATATATGTCAATATGTTTTCCAGGAAGATTTAGTCATGCGTTCCCTCCCTAATAGCTCAAGTAATAACTTGCCCGAGTTCACCCACCCCAAACAACCTTTGCGATTCTGGGGACCGAGCAACCCGTCCCAGGGAGGGCATACTTCGACCCCCCCCCCCCCCCCCCCTCTCCCCTAATATGATGTTCTATTGTAGCACCGTCGTGGTCACCATTCGAAGGAAGTAAAAAAGGTCGCCATTCGAAGGAAGTAAAAAAACAAGGAAATTGCCGTCCGATTCACGCCTTTGACTGACCGGTACTCTACATTAAAGCTACGGTAGTATACGATGGTCGAAAAGAGGCCTTTCGACGCGCTCGAAAGGTCCGGCCTGCTAACAAGTTTACTTGTTAGAAAGGGAGAGCATAAGGGATGCGACGGCGAAGAACATGACAACTACTACCGCAGGGTCAGCAGTCTGACAGGTAAAAATGCCGAGGCCCGTATGAAGCAAGTATGATACGTGTAAAAATATTGTATTGCGAGGGTCCATCCATAGTAAATAGGACCTAAAATTGTCAGTAAAAATAGGTAAATATATAGGTTTTTGTGTGTACCATGGGTCCTATTTACTGTGTTCACCCGTAACAGCTATAAAAGGTGGTTCTTGCGATGAATTGTGTCACAGAGGAGGTCGGAAACGTGAACGAAAAGGCCCATGATACACTACGCACGATGATCGACAGTACGATCAACAGGTGTGTAATATACCGGGTACCTTGGTGCACCACCTATGAAAGACAGACAGAAGAAGCATGCTGGTCAACGACAGCAGTCTTCGTGTTGTTGTGCAGGGAGACGGTAGAAGTGACCCCTGGCACTTTGAGAACTATTATTTTGTACTGCCCAGCCAGGGTATATTATTTTGCTGTCATTGTACGTCCGTTGACGTCGGCGTGTACTGTTATAGGACGGTACTATTAATAAAGGTATCATAGCAGAGGTGGGTAGGTACAACGCAATACAATTTAGGGCATCGGCAGCGTACCGCTTACTACCGTTTGCGGTCACCGACGTATAGTGTTATAGTTTGTTAGATTGCAAAGGCTCAGGGACCATAGGTAGGGGTCCAGAAATATATATAGATTGTTCGCGCGAAGCGCGAAAAAAATAGAAAGGCGTTTTTGTCGGGCGAGCTACAATACCAATCACTTGAAAATAGTGGGAAAAAATAAGAAACCGGAATGCTGGTCGAGTCCGAATTTCTTCTTTGTCAAAGGTACGTTCTATACTGAGTTCAGTATAACCGCATTCAATTTTCTCATTTTCCTGTCATTTACTCTTACAGTGGGCTCCTTTACCTGTGTTCTGGTGGAAGGCAAGATTCTGTTTTCAGCGTCAAAAGTCGACTTCATGTATTAGTGCATATCTGTTCGAGATAAAATCCGATTGCGAAACGGTTTTTCACGTTCGATTACCTGGTACTTTCCGGATAGACTGGCAGTACCGGTATATTTGTTGCAGGTGAAGGGCTGCGGGGATGTTGTCGCAAAGATAGGCAACAAAAAACTAGAAAATACATTCTGTACTACTGCAGCGTGTGAGACCGCTGTGAAGCATATCGATCCCCACACAATAACGCCTTTTTTCTCCGTGATAAATATCACGGCATGAATATGGGCGTGAAGATTTCTCTGCCACATACCTGCTGCACTGTCGCGTCGCGTGAACATTGGGGTATTTTACCTAAGGTTTCTGCAGTCTGATATATCGAGTTGTCAAACTCTAAGCACTCTGCGCCATGCTGCGTGCTTGCAGTGCTGTTCGTGGCTACGAATAAATACCTACAGCAATTATTCAGCACATATAGAATATATATATATATATATATATATCTCCGTCTGCGAGGAGCAAAATGTGCATGAGATCACGAATGGGATCATGCTTGATGCACGAATTCAGTAAACCATAGCAGTGCAGTCTCAGAAAAGCCCTTGGGCGTGGTGTTGTTGCAGTTGTCTGCGCTGCTCGATGACAGTGAAGACATAGAGCGTTACGATGTCGTTGCAATTCTACACGATATATACTCCGTGTAAAGGACGAAATACCACCAGTCGTCAGTGCATGCAGCGCGTCGCACCTGCGTGAGTATCGCAGCAGCGACCGTAGGGTCCAGATCGTTCGGCAACGGAGCGATGTTCGTCATCTTCGAGCCGTTGTCATCGTCCTCGGCGTGACCTAACCGGCGGCTGCTACCACCACCACTACCGCCATGGTCTTTCGTTTCGCCCGCAGTGTAGCGGCGCCGCCCCTCCCCCTCGAGCGTGTCTCCGTCTCCATCGCCACTATCAGCACCAGCAATGCTCGAGAAGCCCGAATCGTCGCGGAGGCCCCAATGGAACATGAAGATTTGTCGAGACGACTTTCTCACCCAAGAAGACAGAAAGAGGAGAAAGAGGAGGAGAGGAGGATAAGGGGGAGAAGGAGGAAGAAGAGCGAGGCGGTTGGACCAGAGTGATCACCCCTACTGCTGTACCCACCTGTTTTATTCGGCGCGATTTGTAGCACGATCGTGGACAATACTGTTTGTGGAGACAACCAAAGTGGGTGTATATTCAACCGGAAGCTGGTTGCCTGTACAATAGTAGCACTGGATGCTGATATCATGGTTGGGGGGTTTATCCCCCCCCCCTCCTTGCCCCTAGACGCCTCCTGACCGCCACCAAAAACAAGAGAATGCTGCTCGTGCTTATGTCTTCGTACTTTCTGCATTTTCTGGAAACCGGAAACTAACGTCCAAACTACACTCCAAGGTTTTTTATTCAACCACGAACGGCAGGCCAAACACGGCCAGGAGGAGGAGGAGGAGGAGGAGTCGACGAGCCGATGGGCGTTTATTCGCACCCATCCGTGGCCTCTTTCCTCCCTTACTTCGACTGTTTTGCTACTGTTGTTATTGCTGCTCCCTCTGAGCCTTGGTCGCGCTTTTTATTGTCTCCCCGGCGGTCGCACAGACGGGCTTAAAGGCAAGAGATTTGAGCTCCACCACCACCTCGATCACCCCAATCAATGCCTACTATAATAGGTACCAGATAAGCCGTGAACGTATATACCGTATTATATTGTATTTCAATGATGCGCACATTGACTTCTGGCTACAAATTTTGAAGTAAATATAACGGGGGACCACATAGCAAATAGGACCAAACACTGTTCGTAAAAAAAGCGAAATATATAGGTTTTTGTGTTTACCGTAGGTCCTATTTAATATGATTCCCCGTAATAGCACTTGAAGCAATAAATACGTAATATATCGACATGTAATAAATCGACATCGATCGGCTTGTCACATATTGGGATGCGGCCTACAAAAGCTGCAAATTTGGGTATCAACTATTCAATCAGTCGAACTCACAGCTGACCTACTTGATCATTTTATTGTAAAATAAGTTCAGATCGATGATAATGATGATGATGATGATGGATGAGCATTCCACCAGTTACATCAATCAATAATGAGGTGCCTGTCTGTGGCATCTGGTGGTGATTGGTGGTGGTGCAGGTGGCGGAATGTAATATATTGGTTTGACTATATACACACGGGCGGGCGACTAAAAACATCGAAAACCCCTTCATTCGGTACAAGCGATCGCATTGCGTCGACGGATGAAGACATGCCTGGTACCACAGCTAGGATGGTACGGCAATATTATGGAAGACCTACTCGTACATATTTAGAATATTAATATCGCACGCGGGCGACGACGGCAACCGCGGGTGATGCCTTCTGTTCGGAGGCTCTTATAAGACTAGCGTACCGCCCGCGCGGCGGTATTGACCCATCTAGTTGTAGGTTTTACGTACGTGTACGGCCAAACGACGCGTGACGTGTCGATGATCACTCAGCTGAGGGCCAGCATAACAAAGTGTTTGAAAGGAAACACCCCAGGTACTGCTAACACTGTAGACGACAGATGACCACCCCGACGCCGCTAGTGAGAAAAGTTAGTCGTGTCCCACTCTGCGCACGAAACATGAGGAGCGTTTAGACGTTAAGTAAGACGAAGATCAAGCGTTCCCTCTATTTACTTAATAACAGTATTCTAGCAACACGTGAAAATAGATTAAAAACAAAGTGGCAGTCTATTATTGTGGCCCCTTTGTGTGTTGTTTTGCGACCAGCTTTGTCCACACCCGTTTCCCTCATATGATATATATGCATCCACATAGGAAACCCGGGGATGTGCCCAGGATGTCCCCTGATGCCCATATATTTATATACTGTAACCTGCCCCTGGTGAATGAAGACAACAACAACAGTGCACGAGCCCCTCGCAGTCCCGATAGGGGAGGAGGAGTGATAAGAAGGAGGGGGGGGGGGGCTTACTCAATTGTTGCTTGCATTATTAGTCATTTGACCGTGTTGACCACGCATCCCTTTCAAGACGGAGCACCGATCCTGCTCCTGATATAGACACCTCCAACAGCTGGACGCTCACTGCGTTGTTTCCACATATTTCACAAAAAATATTTGCTATTCATATAGTATCACCCCCTTCCTGTTTCGCTGCCTTTGGCCACCATGTATCTCCTCTTAATAGGATATCATAAATGTTTTCTCGCTACTATCTACTAGTAGTGTACCAAACTCCTCCGTATCATATTCGTATATTTTCACACCTCGGGTAACGTAACACTCGGATAACACTTATCTACGTTTTGGGGCCTAACACAGGGACGTGGCAACGTACTATTAACAACATAGTGTTAGCACTGGAGGAGCAATCACGGTAACGAACGGTAACAACACAGTGTTAACATGAAAGCCATCAACGTGCACACGCCTTAACGCAACGGATCTGCTCGATCTCGTCCAGCTCTGGTACAGGTAGCATTTATGTTATGCCGTGATCCGTCCTTGAATCAACATTGCAACACAGTCAGTGTTAGGCTTGGATCAAACACGTATGTTGTCACTCGAACATGCCCAGATCGATATCCGCATATTTACTAACACGATAAGTAAGGTGTTTTTACTGTCTACGCAGCGTTAGACATAACACACTAACATAGTATTTTACCCTTAGGACGAGCGTTATACAGAACACCCTAACATAACCATCTTGGCCAGCACTACTATTACGGGGGGCCATAGTTAAGAGGACCTATGGTATACATAAAAAAACTATATATTTCACTGTTTTTACTAACAATATTTGGTCCTGTTTACTATGGTCCCCCGTAATAATATCACATAACATTGTGCTACAAATAATACACTAACATAAAATAACGTAGTGGTCAGCATTACTATTACGGGGGTCCATAGTTAACAGGACCTACGGTATATACACAAAAACCTATATATTTACCTATTTTTACTAACAATATTTGGTCCTATTAACTATGGTCCCCCGTAATAACACCACGCTATCAGGACCCCCCATCTGATTGTCGGATAACGTAGCATTTAACCTACGTTCGATACGTTACAGTCTTGGCCGGTCGATACGTAGTACTATGTTGGGATGTTATTAATAGCCTAAATGCGGAGGCCTCTCTAACATTGTGCTACGGTGTTACCGTCAGTGAAGATCTGATTGTAACATTCCGTTACCGTGTTACCAATAAAATCAATCCGAGTCTAACATTATGTCACTTCGTTCCAACGTAACGGTACTACTGTACGTTACCCTTTGGATCTTCCCGAGATCTAACATGGCATTGCGTTATCTGTGGTAGTGGTAAAATAGCGTGCGGAGTAGCATCACGTAGCCCTGTTGTCCAATTTCGCGGCATCCCAGTAAGGGAGACCTACAAAAATATCCACGGGGGGGGGAGGATAGCATGGAATCCCCGGTAAGAAACGCCTCCATATTTTTCACACCCCTAAACAGGGCATATTTAGGAGGGATCCCGTCAAGAAAACGCCTGTTTTTTTTTTAAACCCCACCAGTACGTTATCCATCTATAACAACGTAATCTGCACACTCGCATATGCACGAGCTATTACGGGGGACCATAGTAAATAGGACCTGATATTGTTCGTAATATATATATACATATAGTTTTTTGTGTATGCCGTAGGTCCTATTTACTATGGTCCCCCGTACTAACACGGCAGTAACTTTATTGTTGTTGATGTTAGATTGAGGGTGTACGTTATCTGCTAACTTGTGTCAACGCATACATTGCACACGACTTATTAATAGCACATCAACATCATGCTATTAATAGTGTTTTATCGATCATATCATACGTTATCCGTTTGACGTATGTTATGGTAGCAAGACTTTTCCGTTGACACCCTCAACGTAACGTCGCTCAATACGGACTGCTGCTGCGGCTGATACGGTAACATACTGATACGTTGAATTTACCACACCAGTATACGTTATCCCTCTAGCGTGTGTTACGATAGCCACTATCAACAATAGGAATTACACTATCACGCTAACATAGTGCTATGTGAGCGTTTATTTGCCCGTGTACGTTATCCGTCCCAAGTCTTTTACAGTAGCAAGTAAGAATCCCGCTGACACACTGACAATGCGTTACTCGCTACGGGCTGATGTCATTAACGGTAACATAATGCTAACGTTTAATTGACCATAAACGTCATTCCTTCAACGTGCGTTACGTTAGCCACAGGGAATTCCGCTGACACGTCAACATTGTGTTGCTCGCTATGGGCTGCATACCCTCACCCCGCGACGCACATACTGCGGTCAGCACGTACGGGATCAAGGTTACACTCTAACATAATGCTACGCAATCGCCCGCCAATATCATAACACACTACCACTATGCAATCACAAAATCCAGAAAGTAGCTAACGTAGTAACGTAATGTTACGGGAGGGTTGGGTTTACCCCTGACATCACCATGAAACGCAGGTAAGTGTTACGTTATCCGAGGTGAGCTATTTTTCTCGACTCCTCTCCTGTCGTAGCAGTAGTAGAGTAGTAGCAGTAGTAGCAGTAGTATAGCAGTAGTAGCAGTAGTAGTAGTAGTAGTAGTAGTAGTAGTAGTAGTAGTAGTAGTAGTAGTAGTAGTAGTAGTAGTAGTAGTAGTAGTAGTAGTAGTAGTAGTAGTAGTAGTAGTAGTAGTAGTAGTAGTAGTAGTAGTAGTAGTAGTAGTAGTAGTAGTAGTAGTAGTAGTAGCAGTAGCAGTAGTAGTAGTAGTAGTTGTAGTAGTAGTAGTAGCAGTAGTAGTAGTAGTAGTAGTAGTAGTAGTAGTAGTAGTAGTAGTAGTAGTAGTAGTAGTAGTAGTAGTAGTAATAGTAGTAGTAGTAGTTGTATTACGGGGGTCCATAGTTAACAGGACCAAATATTGTTAGTAAAAATACCGAAATATATAGGTTTTTATGTATGCCACAGGTCCTGTTAACTATAGACCCCCGTAATAGTAGTAGTAGTAGTACTAGTACTAGTACTAGTACTACTAGTACTAGTAGTACTGTAATAGTAGTAGTAGTACTAGTACTACTACTAGTAGTAGTACTAGTACTAGTACTAGTAAGTACTAGTACTACTAGTACTACTACTAGTAGTAGTACTAGTACTACTACTAGTAGTAGTACGTAGTAGTAGTAGTAATACTTGCTGCGCGATACTATAGCGGGCGATGCTATGCAGGATTCATTGTTACACACATTGCATACACATGTAATGCGTGCAACCTCACGTCCGTGTGCGAACGCGGAATCTATTGCAGATCATCACACCGCGAGCGGCTGCAACATACTCGCCGACTGCAGACGCAAAAGAACTCTGAACGTCTTGAGGTAGTGATTCGCACTTTCACGAGGCACGTATAATAGTGCGAGTAACCATGCCGCCGGTCTGGGCTATTGATGGTTCAAAGCTTCGATTTCCATGTGCCAAGCAGGAGAAGCTCTTTGCACACACAAGTCTCTGGAGAAGCTAGTTTTCTTGCTGCGAGTCCCCGCACAAGTCACTCGCTGCATCCTGCATGACATAACGCGGTCTTTCAACGAGGATCATAACCTGTTGCGGATACGATTCATCCAGTAGCATATATGAATACTGGTATCCACACCCCCATGCCGGGTAGGTCAGAACTCTGATTTCGGCTGTAATATGTGATGTAGCTCTTTGCACAGGTGTCTGAAGAAGTCCAACAGCGTTGGGTCCCCAGATACACGTCACTTGCTTCCTCTTGCACTACCTACTGTAATTCCGCGCTAAAGCAAGACTCCTAAGTAAGCTGTTGCTGTGGATGCGACCAGCCAGATATTCAAGCCACTACATACATTGGACTTGGGGTTAAGACAATCCGATTTTCGGATTCCAAGCAAGAAAGCTCTTCGCACACACAGACATACAGCTGAATAAGCTACGAGTATATCTTGTGTTACGGGTTCCCGAATACGTCACCCGCTGTATCTTAACAACGTGAACGCGTCGCGCCGTGCTGACCTCGAGGCTCATCACATGCTGTTGTTATCTGAAGGCGTTTAACCCCAGATCCAAGCTGCCAAGCCAGATTGGGTTTAACTCTGATTTCTGTTTTGCACGCGAAATGTGCACGGTATACTTTCTCTTCGCACAGATCAGACGTCTGAACGATATGCTGTAGCCTTTGTTGCGGGTCCCCAAATACAACACTCGATGTATCTTGTATGATATACGAAAGGCTGGTGCTCAGAAACGAGGCTCATAACCTATTGTGTGTGAGAATATTCCAGTGTCCAAGCCGCCAAGCCGGCTTGGCTCAAAACCCCGATCAAAACCCCGATTCTCGATTTCTATCTCCTGAGCTACTGGGTATACGTAGCCGCCATGAACGCAAGGCTTACAACTTGTTATGGAGGCGACACATCCAGTTTCCTATGCGCCAAGCCTTGGCTCAAACCTCCGACTCCCGCTGTCCGAGCAAGAACATGTATTTGCACAAATAAAAGTCTGAAGAAGCTCGCCTCGTGGTAGGTCCCCCGAACTCGTCGACCGCTCACTGTATCCCGCACTACAGTAGGTAGCGCCGAGCTGAAACGAGGCTCATTACGTATGGTCGATATGTATGCGAAGGTTGTGCACACAACCACCCGTAGGTAACCGCAAAGAGAGGCTGTGGCGTCGGTAAACATGCCGGGCTACTGAGCTACCTACAAAATATGTCACAGCTGTGCAAGAAAAACGCTGATATGGACTTGTTGAGCTCTCACCTCTTGAGAGATAGGAGGCATATCGCAATTCCAAGAGTCAAGGTCAACAAGAAGCAGGTGGAGGCAAGCGGGGAATACTAAGTCACCGAGGTATACGCATAGCTTTAACAGCCCTCTCTCAACCCGGCAAGATGAATATTCGATGTCCATACCGGTTATGTCTGCAATGCATATTCCCATGACATATACAAGCCTAACTCGATCAGTTTTCACTGTGGTGCAGCACCAAGGGTATGACTTGTCGTGCTGTTCCCTACCAGGTAGGTATTAATATTCAAGGTCAGGTGGAGGCATAAATTCCCTGTGGTTTTTCGGACTTAAAAGTAGAGAAACGACCAAAAACAGGTACATTTTGGGCACGAGTGTTCCGGCTCTAGCGACCCTAGGCGAACCTAGCGGAAGTGCAATCAAACTGCGTCAACGTAGGTCTGGCAAGATACTCAAGAGCTTGGGGGGTGGGCTTATGATGGACTCGATCTAGAAGATGGAATTCGCAGCAACCATGGACTCTCTTTCTGCGCGGTTATCGAGTACCTGGTGCCACGGCGGTAGACTTTGTGGCGCCATCATATTGAAGGCCCTGGGTTGCACAGATAGGAATCATACAAACTCACTTTGGTTCGACGCGTACAGAACGCTGTCTCTCATGGGGATCCATCATGAACCTGCTGCTCTAAGGACCTCACCCTACTTCTCCCGACAGTTCGCCCCGAAAAACTGGGTGCGTTTGCAACGGATTAAAAAAATCATGTTCCCTCACGTCATCTACCTTTGACTACACTCCAACCCCATTTTGATGGGCAGCCGTCACAGCCGTCAAGGAACTCCCGCTAAACCGGTAGATGGATACAGAGAGACCTTGACGGGTGGGCGGGTCCAACCCAAACCCACCTGCATATTAGTCATAAACTATGTTTGTATTCGCGGGCGAACCGCTGATAGTAAGTCTTGAGCCGACACAAAAGTATCATAGATAGCCGACTTTGTCGCGTTGGCTGGTTCTGGTTTATTTTGTTTTTGGTGACATTATGATCGATCAGTTAGTATCCTCTCGCCTGTCTATCATAGGGAAAGGGGGCGCGCTGCGCCTTAAATCACGTTTTAGCAAGCAGGGTATGATGAAAGGGTGACAAGGGGATTCACTCGCAAGTCGCAAGTATTATTCCAAAAGTTGAGGACAAGAAATAAAAAAACAAGAACAAACAAGAACAAAAACCAAAACTAGAAAATAAAAATAACACACCAGAATACGACTTGCTGAAACAGAAATAAAGTAAAAAAAACTACTACGGCCTTCCGTAGCTATATACCTGGCCACTAAATGATTGTAACGCGCAGCACGTCGTTTGGGCTGCAACCCCCCCCCCCCCCCCCCCCCCTCCCAAGCCTGTCAATCTCTACGGTACGTACAACGTCTACCCTAATATAACCACCTACCCATTCAACTCCCAGGATCGGTCCAAAAACCTGAAAAAAAACCCGTAAAGGATAGCAAAATGCACAAACGAACGGGCTACTGCCCGTAGGTAGCCCAAGGTTTTATACGTAGCTGACGAGAGGACACGAACGACTGCTTCTTGCTACGAACAGCTTATTGCTGCAGAATGCACAACACACCGGGTGTGACGTTTGTACGGCGAGGGCGAGCTGCTACTACTGCCGCCAAAATACATGGAATTCTGCTGTATGCTGTCGCATAGCTACAGCAGTAGTGTAGCTGTAGCAGCGGAACTATTAACAGCTACAGCAGCAGTGGTCACACAATTACCAGCAACGCGACAGCTGCGGTAGCAGCCATCGCAAAGCAGCGGCAGAAGCAGCAGCTGCAGCAGCAGCAGCGGCAAGCAACCTTACAGCGCCGACTCGCCACGCTCGCACGGCGGACCTTTCTACCGCCTACTGGAGCTTTCCATCGCAGAGCTACCGCAGCGAGCAACACAAGCGACTAGTGGAAGGAAAGACGGAAGAAAAGGACGAACCAACCAAGAAGCAGAGATTCTGCAGCAGTGCGCGCCACACGCGAGGATATGGCACGGAAAAAAACAAAAACAAAAGAGAGAAAGACGGAAGCAGCAGAGCGAGGAAGCAAACACAGACACGCTACGATATTCGCCCGTCACACAAGCTCACGCCTACGAGTACAGCAGCAGCACGCTTTGTATGAATACCACTACCACCACTGCTGGTGAAAATATTGCTGCAGGAGGACGACATGATACCCAACCACAACAGCCACCAAACATAACTCTCCTTGCTCGCCCAGCAAGCGTCTACTGCTGCTATCAGCCATGACTGTCGCGCCGCAAAATTAACATTAAAAAAATACGAAAAACGTCTCGGCACAAGGACGCTTAGTCTACTAAGAACCCGTACTGCAGCCGAGCAGCAGACAGACACCCCAATCTTGCCCCGAAAGACAGCAGCATCGACCGACTGCCTAACACAATATACATCAAGTACGCGTATGCATGCGCGCAACCTTGCTAGGGGGGGGGGTGCACGAAGCAGCAACGAACGGCGCTGCATTCAGCGTGGGGGGGTATATCCTCCATGCAGTACCATTCGGCTTGCCCTTCTTCCTCCTCCCCATGTCCCTGCTTCCCCCACCCCCCCCCCAAGAAAGCTATGCTACTCTCTTGCCTTCCTTTGCCGTGAGGCCATCAAAATCATCGAAGTGTCAATCGCAGTTTCGCCGAGAATAACACCGCCTATCTGGAGGGAGGGCTACTTTCAATATTTTCGTGACAAGCCGGGGGGGGCTTGTAGAAAGAGGAGGCAGGCCTTAAGCGGGGAAGGGAGAGGAGAGGACGGGAGGGGATGGGATGGGACGGGACGGCGCGCAGCGAAATAACATGTTTCAAACGCTATCGCTCGCAACGACGGGAAAGATGGACCGTAGCGCCCTCGTTTGCCGCGCTGGGCGATACACACCCTACCCAATGCCTTGATCCACACGGGGAACATACAGAAAAAAAAAACGAGTTCCATCAATCCTGCACCCCCCCCGCGCGCCCCCCCCCCTTCCACCCTTCGGAGACAACGTTCACCCCCCCAAACAACCACCCCCCCCACACACACAGCAGACATCACGAAAGCACCCGACAATAGACGAAGCGCAAAACTCGAGGTTTACGCATCAATAGTAAGAAGCGGAGACAAGAAAAAAACAGTCAGCTCCCCCCGTTTGACCCCCCCCCCCCCCCCCCCCCCCCCCCCCCCCCCCCCCCCCCCCCCCCCCCCCCCCCCCCCCCCCCCCCCCCCCCCCCCCCCCCCCCCCCCCCCCCCCCCCCCCCCCCCCCCCCCCCCCCCCCCCCCCCCTCCCCCCCCCCCCCCCCCCCCCCCCCCCCCCCCCCCCCCCCCCACCCCCCCCCCCCCGTCCTGCACCAACCTCAATCCCGTCCATCCCTCCAGCCTCTTGCGAGGTCCAAAAATGACAAAACCCGGACGTACAGAGTACCTGACTACTTGCAGCAGTCCAGAACGGTACGTAGCGCTCGCAGTTGTTATACTTTTCTAGGCGCAACGGACTGTCATCCTGTCGCCCACGCTGGCTGGCTGACTGACGCTTGAGGCGAAGAGGCCCATCTGGCTTCCCGCCGCTCGTTCATTCCCTGGTACACACGAGGACGCACCGCGCCAAGGCTGGGCCCGCGGGAAAATGTTTATACCCCTGAGCCGGCCCAAAATCGACGAAAATCGACGAAAATCGACAAAAAGTCGACGAAGAGTCGACGAAAACCAGTGCCACGCGAACCCTGCGATACACAAGAAACAATAAGCCTGTATTTCGCTGCTGAAACTGCTGCAGCTGCTGCTACTGCTACATTGCCACCGCTACCACCCCCCACTATCACCATCATCAAGCAGACCAACACCACTAAGTGTCATCGTACAACCCCCCCCCCCCCTCCCCACCCCCCCACCCCCCGCTGCCTCCTCAGCCCTCAGCCCCCACCGCTTTCTCCGTCCGCAAAAAAGGTGTACTTAAGAAGAAAAAGAGATCAACGCACTGTCTGCAATTTGGCGTCCTCTCCTGGTTTGGGCTGAAAATACGGCACATATCACCCGAAACAGATATAAAAAACGCAAAGAACCTAACCCCTCCCCCCCCCCCCCCCCCCCCCCCCCCCCCCCCCCCCCCCCCCGCACTCCACCTCTCCCCAGGTACGAGGCTTCCAAGTCCTCCCGAAAAGACAAAAAACGGTATACCCCGTGAATGTATACCTGGTATACGTATTACTCTCCTGAAGCGTGAGACACCTGGGGTCTAGACCCTGAAACCATCGACGAGTTCGACGTAGACCTCCCCCTCTCCCTCCCAACACCACTGCCGCTACCGCTACCGCCCGGGCCTATCGCCACCCCACCCCCGATTCCCCCCCCTCCTAAACCTCCCCGCGCACCGCCCTCTAGCAAAGCTACCATCTTGGACAGGCTCGACTCTAGCGAGCTCATGCGGGCCTCGAGGCGCATCGCTCTGTCGTCCGAGACCTTGTTGGTCTCTTTCAGCGCGTCTCGGAGATTCTGGGCGTTCGTCGTCGTGATGTCGTCCCGAAGGAGTTTCACGTGCTCGACCGTCGTCCCCATCTTGGCGTCCCGCGGTAGCATCTGCAAATCATTTTTGGGGTTCACATAGGCAAGTAGGGGTGGGGAAGGGGAAGGAGGGGGGGGGGGGGGGGGGGGGGGGGGGGGGTACTTGTTTGTTGCTACACATCATTTGACCATTGACAAAGCATCCCGCATCCCTGTCGAAACGGGGCAGGGGGGTGGGGGGGGTGTACTCGATATCATGCACGGCCGCAGTCGTATGACCATAGACAATCGCATCCTTACAATGCCGGGACGAAAAACAAGTCGGGTTTCCACCGACCAAGCAGACATGGCTTGCGCCAAGCGCGAAGCGCCGTAAGGTGTTCGGCGAGTCGCATAGTGGGTGAGCTGCATCCTACAAAGAACCGCTTGTGAGGCGGACTTGCGTGTGGCCGACAGCCTCAATGAGCAAACTTATTTTCCGGTATGCCCACTTCCAGAGAGTGGAGAAGGGCAAGGGAGGGGGACATACAGGGGTGGGGGGCACTATCACTGACGAACGGCAGTGCCGTAGCTGCAACATCCTAAACGTTCGCAAGCCGTAAAAAACAGGACCTAGCAGGGGGGGACCATAAGCTATCAGGACCCCCCATACACTACACAAAAACCTAAATGTTCCATTATTTTTGCTACAGTAGGCACATTTGGTCCTCTGATTGCTGCGTTCCCCCCGTGCTCTGCTGTAGACCACCATCTGCCCAAGATGTGCAATGTGCACACCATGCCGTACCTGTGAATCCTTGAGCGGGTTCTTCAGTTGTCGTCGCAGATCATCCACGCCGATGTTGACCAGCTTCTTCAACAACCCGGCCAGGTCGTAGTCTCCCCCCCGTTGCATCTTGTCCATGCGCGCGTTTCGCGACGACTGCTTGCCGCCGAGGCCGCTGCCTCCGTCGGAGCTACCGTCCTGTCGGAAACAAGTAAAAGGCGGGTTTGAAGCGGACACGACACCCGGGCGTGGTAAAATAAAACAACAACAAAAAAAAAAAAAAAAAGAAGAAATACAAGCAGTACGAACAACAGCAACAGCTACAAACAAACGACAACGAAAAAAAAAAAAAAAAAAAAAATCGTGGTCGAACAGCAAAACGACCGACCAGCCACAGTTTTGTAAACACTTGTCAACAACCGCAACAGCCGTTACAGCTGCAGCAGCAACAACCGCGACAGCCCCTACACCCACACGCCCCACCATCCCCCAACCAAACCCTCTCTCACCCCCACAAAGATGGTGAGGAATCCGAGGAACAGCGCGATCATCACCAAGCCCGGCGCCGTCACCACGTACTTCAGCCTCTCCGACTTCCGGTCCACCTCCTTGCTCGCCTGGCCCCCAAAGGAGAGGTGCCACATGCTCCAAGGCAGGGAAACAAACCACATCGCGATGGCCAGCACCGCGCCGAGGGGTCCCATGACCAGCCAGAACAGGAAGCAGCCGATGCGCGTCTTGAGGAAGGGGTAGCGTCGCTTCGACACGCACGGCTTCATGAGCAAGCACAGCGTGTGGTGGACCAGGTTAAGGGGGGCCGGCAGGACGTCGTGCTCCACCACGCGGTCCCACTGCTGAACGATCTGGGTGCGCGTGAAGTGGAACTGGACACCGGGGGGGGGGGCGGGGGGCGGGGGGGGGGGGGGGGGGGGGGGGGGGGGGGGGGGGGGGGGGGGGGGGGGGGTTTTGGTGTTACGATCGACCCAAAATAATACCCCACACAAAAAGGCACAAGGGTTTTGTCCCCTAAGACATGGCCGCCCTTCTTGGCCCCTTTACAGCTGGAGGCGCGTTTTCAGCGACAAACTACTTGGAATTAGTGCGTTTTGTTTTCTCACGTGGTCGGTTATTCCGTACGTGTTCCCACCGGTAAGTGATCGTTGCAGATACGCGGATCTCAAACCCCTACGACGCCCAATTAGACGTGCCTGTCACCCCCCTCCCTCCTCCTGCTCCTCCCCCCTCCTCCTCTCCCTTCCCGCCATACCCCCTGCCCCCTTTCCCCGTCCCGCCGCACACGCCCCTACATGGTGCAAGGGAGACATTCCAGCTTACCTTCGCCCTCGCCAATTTCTGCACTTCGCGGTGCGCTCCGGAGAGGAAGGCGATCAGGAGGTTGAGGAGCACCACGATCATCACGGTCAGGTACGCCACCATCACTCCAACTCCCGCGGGGCCGTACCTTTGGTTTTTAGTGTCGCGCGAGAATGGAAAGAGTGGGCAACAAAATGGCACCACAAGAAAAAGCCGCAACACAGAGCAAAAACAAAAGCAGAAACAAACAAGCAAACGACCCAAAAGGAAGGAGAGAGCGGAGGGGGGGGGGGGGGGGGGGGGGGGGGGGGCACGAACGCTAAGAAAGTAAAACAATAAAATATAAAAGGCCGACACAGCAGCGGTTGCTTCCGGATCCGGGGTGTACCGAACACCCAGCTCAAAGGCCCCCCTCGGCCGGGCAGACGTTATCGGCTGTCCGAAAAAAAAATCGTCCGAGTCGAAATTGCCGAACATTTTTCGGGGAAAAAAAAAGGCGAGGCCAGCGAGGCCAGCGAGGCTAGTCTCCGCGTAGGTCGAGCACACAACACACAGCTACGAAAACAAAACGCTCGAAACACTCAAAACACGAAAACACAAAATACACAAAAAACACAAACAACAACAAAAACACACACAGAAAAATACAATAAACGTGAAAAAAAAACACATAAAAACACACACAAAAAACACATCAAAAACACAATAGAAAACCCGAAAACACAACCAACACAAATAACACACCACACCACACCACACCACACCACACAGAAAAAAAAAAGTCACAAAAAAATACCTGACGCCGGAAAACTCGTCGAAGTCGAAGTCACCGAACATGGCGCGGAACAAGGTGAGGGCAGTCTCCGCGTAGGTGGAATAGCTGGGGAGGTACACCTCGGAGATGTCGAAAGTCGCTGGGTCTACCGTTGGGTCGCCCTCGGCTTGGAGGTTGCTGATTTCAACGAAACGAAAACAGCGATCAAGAGAGGGTGACAGAAAGAGAGAGAGCGGTGAACAAAAACAAAAAAACGATACCAACACCACCCCCCCCCCCCCCCCCCCCCCCCCCCCCCCCCCCCCCCCTCACCCACACGACATCTCGCCACCACCATCACACCACTGACACCGAGAGCAACACACCTGCGGTGATATCGAGTACCCTCCCACCCCCCCCCCGCCCCTCACCACCAATATCAACACTACCCCCACCCCCAACTACCCCCCCCTACCCCTCCTTCCACCTCAACCCCCTCCTCACTCCAACCCGCCACCCCCCCCCCAGCTCCGTCTCCAAAGGGATGCGCTGTCATTGGCCAAACGACTAAGCCAAGCAACAAAAAGGCACCCCCCCCGGCTGCCCTTCCCCCTGCCCAACTCCAGCCCCCCCCCCCCCCACCACCACCACCACCACTCACCGGGCCAACGGATCAAACGACAGGACACCATCGGTGTCATCGATGTCGTCCGCACCACGGTCGCTGACGCTGAACGAGTCCTCTTCCGAAAGAACGGGAGCACTGCCGCCAAACAGCGCGTACATGGCCATCGCAAAGCCCAGGAGGATCACGCCGATCACCACCCCGAAGCGAACGACCTCCTTCAGCATGCGGAACAGGATCTGCTCGCGAGGGTCAGATGGCCGCCAGGGATGGAGGGGAACGGGGGGGGGGGAGGGAGGGGGGGGGGGGGGAGAGAGAGGGCCAGGAGGCGAAAGGAAAGGAGGGGGCAAAGGGGGAGGGGAGGCATAGAGAGGTTAACGAACTTTGGTGTGATGGTTGTGTCGGCATGCTCATATGCTGGTGTAGGGTGTGAAACGGTGAGAAGCAAATATTTTGCGTGATTGTACTCTGGTGGTGGTGCTTCCCCCCCATCCCCCCCTCCGCAAACCTCAAGGCAAAGAAAAGACAACAGCATCGAACTCCGTGCAGCGGCAGGGCGGGACAGGGGAGGGGAGCTTGGCCATAGCCGCATAACGCGAGTAGGTAGTAGGCCCGGACGCTCCGGGAGGCGTCAAACCTGCGGAAATTGGACCCCGGGTCGGTCGGAAAGCCGCTTACCTGCACCATGAGCCCGAGGTTCTCGTCAATTTGCGCCAGGAACAGCACGCGGGAGAAGAAGAGGGGGGCCGAAATGGCGAAGAACAGTTGCGCCAGGAAAAAAGCCTCCTCCTGTAGAAACCAAAACCAAAAAACAGCAGCCGTAAAGTGAAGGAGGTGAGTGAGCAAGAGTGGACACGGACAAACAACACTATCCTCCGAATCAAAATATCAGATACCATTGATGACGTATGATACAACCATACCAGGGTATCGGGGTATCGTATCGTGCCAACCCATAAAACACAATAGCATACCATGTCATGCCATCAACATCACCATCAACACCAACAACACCAACACCAACACACACCAACGATAACAACAACAACACCACCACCACCACCCCCAACCCCCACCCCCCACACACCCCCACCCCCACCACCCACCACCACCAACACCAACACCAACACCAACAACCAAACACCAAATGCGCACCTGAACAACGTCGCTGAACAAGGCCGCCATCCTGGCCGCGAAGGCCGCACAGACCAGCCCCAGAAGTACCGCCTCCACGACGTTCCACAACTCCGACTGGCCCCTCAGCTTCCGCGCGTACCGCACCTCCCCAGCTCGTTCACCATGTTCCCCAGCATGTAGGCGTAGAAGGCGTACTCTTTGGCGGGAATGTTGGTCGGCGAGTCCAGCTTCACCACGAAGCAGAACAGTACCAGCATCGACCTGTCATCGGAATACAGCCAGGGACAACGGAACGGGGGACAAGGAAGCAAGAAATGGTGGGAGTGAGCGGGTGTTGTTCCAAAAGCGGGGGGGGGGTTGGGCGGGGGGGGGGGGGGGGGGGTACTCATGTCATGCATGGCCGTAGTCGTATATATGACCATAGCCCCTCGCATCCCTGCAATGCCGGAAAGGAGCACGTCGAGTATTCAAGTGGGGTACTCATTTTTTTAGCTTGCTTTAGTCTTCTGACCGCTACTCATGCATCCCTTTCGAGACGGGGCACCGTTCCTACGCCTGATAGAGATACCTTCCCAACATTTGGGCGCTGATTACGTTTTTTTATTCATGTATTGCATAAAAATGATTTGTTTATTTTATCCCCCCCTCCAACCCAACCCACCAACACACCCAACACACAACAACACCACAACACAACACCAACACACACAACCAACACCAACACCACACAACCAACCCACCACACCAACAACCACACAACCAACACACAACACAACACACACACACACACAACACAACACAACACACACACCACACAACAACAACAACAACAACCCAACCAACACACAAAACACACCAACACACCACACACACACACCACACACAACCACACCAACAACAACACCACACACAACACCAACACAACCAACACACACCAACCCAACCAAACACCAACAACACAACACCACACCAACACAAACAACACAACACCACCACACACCAACCCAAACACACAAAACAACACAACAACACAACACCAACACCAACACCAACACACACACACAACAACACCAACAACAACAAAAACACCAACACCAACACAACAACAACCCCCACCAACAAACACAACACAACACCCACACAAACAACACACCACACCCACAACAAACAACCAACACCAACACACAAACAACACACACAAACACCAACACACACAACACCAACCACACAACACACACACACCAACAACACACCAACACACAACACACACACCACACAACAACACAACAACACACAACAACAAACAACACAACACCACACAAACACAACAACACCAACACCACACCACACACCAACACCACACACCAACAAACACCAACACCAACAACACCACCACAACACACACACAACACACAACACAACACCACACAACAACAACAACAACAGCGACAACGAAACCACAACAATGGAAGGCAATATGTTTTACTTCGTAGTTCGTATGTACAAACAGGAAATGAACAGAAGGAAAAAAAAAAAAAAAAAACGAAACGACGGAAAAGCCGGCGGACGAGCGAACGTGAAAACGGCTCATAAACGAGTAATGTTACTGTATATATACAAAGTAGGTACCCAGGAAAAAACACGTGGGGAAGAGCAAAATAAATGAGGAGGAAAGGAAAGGAAATAACAAGGTATGCCAAGAGCCAGGCACTTTATTACCTGGCAAACCGCTACAGGGTATCAGTTTCGTACAAACATCTCAGAACTATACGAACGAAAATACTTAAAATACAGACGACTAGTTTTTTTCTGAATGAAAAACAGACAAATAAATAAAACAAACTCAAGGATGAAAATACGAAGCAAGCAAAAAAAAAAAAACAGATATGTAGACCTCGTACAAAGTAATACAATCCTGCTCAACATATACAGGAGAAAGAAAAGGGGACACCAGAAGGACGCATGTACTTTTGTTGATCCACCGCCGGGTAGTATATGGGAAAGGTCAAAGAGAGCGGCGAAACGATCGGAAAAGAACAAAAAAAACAAACAAACGAACAAACAAACAAACAGGCCTCAGCAGGAGGCTTGCATGCATCATGTTGTAGATGAATGGATCAACTTGACTCATGCGGCAAAAGCAAAGCACCAGACCAAAGAGCAGGCGCGCAAGCTGTGCAGGAAAAGACTCTTTATGTTGATGCGGTATCGAATGTTAATATGATGTACCAAGGTGCATACAAGTATGAACTTGAACATTCACGCGATAACTACGGATGCGGGCATACACGACGCGACAAATGCAGGAGGCAGGCAGCAGTACAAAAACAAGTAGAACCGCAGGAAAAAGAGAGACAGACAGACAGACAGACAGACAGACAGACAGACACATGAAACGAGCGGCGAAGGGTCGCGGGTCTCTCTCTCTCTCTCTCTCTCTCTCTCTCTCTCTCTCTCTCTCTCTCTCTCTCTCTCTCTCTCGCTTTCTCTCTCTCTAGCACAACAACACCAATGAGCCAAAAAACTAAAACCTCCCATGCCAAGGGAACGAGAAAAAGAACAGCCCAAGAAACCCAGCCCAACCCAACCCAACCCAACCCAACCCAAAACAACCCAACCCAACCCATAGGGCAACATGGCAACACAAACGCCTGTTGCGATAGGAACTTTTTTTAATTCTGACACACCATCATTCAGACAGACGAAGGAGCGCACCTTAACCGAGGTCAAAACTACTGTTTAGCCCAACACCGTCGGAAAGATGACGATGATGATGGTGATGATGATGATCTCCCACTATTACGGGGGACCATAGTAAATAGCACCAAATATTTTCAGTGAAAATAGGTAAATATGTAGATTTTTGTGTGCACCGTAGGTCCTATTTACAATGGTCCCCCGTAATAGCTCATTGTTCACCCCGGAATCTCAACTGCTGTGTGGGTGTGGTCACAATAAACAGGAATATACCCCTTCGTGGTTTTTTGGATGTCTTCGAGATATGCCCAGAGGGTATGGAATCTCTGTTTATCGCAATGCACTTGACCCGTTTTCTCGAAAATCAAGTTTCTGACACATTACCCGTTTTCTCGATTTTTTTTTTTTTTTTTACTTTCCAACAATACAGACCTCCCGGAGTGAGTTTTTCACTTATAATAATAATAATAATGATAATAATAATAATAATAATAATAATAAATAATAATAATAATAATAATAATAATAATAATAACAACAACAATAATAATAATAATAATAACAACAACAATAATAATAATAATAATAACAACAACAATAATAATAATAATAATAACAACAACAATAATAATAATAATAATAATAATAGTATAGAGCTCCCGTTTGAGGAGACGCAGAAAAATTAGGTACACCACAACCGAGGCATTCGTGCCCCCCCCCCCCCCCCCCCCCCCCTCCTGCTGAAAATCCCGCCTAGTGGGTGAAAACCCGACGTCCTCCGTCCCGGCATTGTAGGGAGGCGAGGGTTTAGGGTCATACCCACGCATGATATCGAGTACACCCTCCCCCCTCCCTGAAAATAACACTGCTGTTGCCACGAGCACACGAAAACCGAAAGCAAAATCTCCCGTTTTTTCCCCTCTTCACAAGGCCTGATTGGGCTCGAAAACCCAGCCACGCCCCCAGCCCCTCCCGCAAATCCACAACCACTTGACAGGAAACACTCCATAAGAACAACGCAACATTGCCACAAGAACATCATGATATCAACTTTATCTACAGTACTTGCCCAAGTATGTATAAAATTTGCGACAACTCATGTGCTGGCACTCATGTGCTGGGCCAGGGTAAAATTACAGTTTCACGCATCCCACGCATGTTTCAGAAAAAAAAAAAAAAAAAAAAAAAAAAAATGGTTTCTATGTTCTTTTTTTTTTCTCTTTCTTTGTTTCACGCGGCATCATCAACCCCACTTTCTTTCGTGCAGTCATGTACCGCGCCTGTCCTCGAGACACAAGGACCGGATGGGTGTTCCCACTGATGCCCAGACGGTCCTTGCATTTCCGGAAAGAGTGGTGTACCGTAAACGACCCCGCTCGTACGCATCCAAAAAGGTGCGGGCTTTTAAACGCCCGCTCTCCCTCTCCCTCTCTACATGCCCACCTGGATCAGCTCGAACGGCACGCAGAGCCTCATCCTCACGGCGCCGACGATGTTGTCCGGCGCGGCCCCGTACGGAAGCCCCAGCACGAACCGACGCGTGTTGCGGTTGTGCATGTCCGGCATCTTCCAGCTCGCCCCGCTGAAAATGCCTGGCAGGCCCCTAGAAAACTTCCGCGACACGTACGCCAGGACGATGTTGCTCGAGAAAAACTCGAGCCGCCGCGTCTCGAGGGCACGCGCCAGCGGTCCGGTAAAGGACGGGATGCGCCTCCCAGCCATTTCCGGCTCAAGCAACCACTGCACCGAGGAAAAACCTTGGCCAGTGTCCATCTGGTTCTCGGCGAACCCCGCCATGTTGTTGGGCAACTGCAGGAGCATCTCCTGCACCAGCTCGTCCACGTCAGACTGTGATGGTGGTGGCGGTGGTGGGGGGGGGATGGGGGGGGGGGGGGGTTGTGGTTAGGGTGGTGGTGAGGGTGGTGACGGTGATGGTAAGGTGGTGATGGTGATGGTGATGGTGTTGGCGGGAGGGGGAGAAGGGAGAGAAGGGACGCGGAGGGTTAGCCGGACGCGAGCTGTCACCGCAATACTGCTGTCTTGTATACCTGGTACCAGGTATGAGATATAGACGGAATACATATACGTAACTTCACTGCGTAAGGCGAAAGAAAAATAGGGCCGGGGTCGTCTCTGGTTCTGAGCGCATTGCACCTGGTAAACCGTATCGGGTTACTGTGGGGATCATACATGTCCCGTCCCAAACACGAAGTACATAACGCACCCTGCTTCCACCCGCCGCATACGGCGAGAGAAAGACGCTGTTGTACAACCAATACCACTGACCGCTGCTGTTCGAAACGGAATCAAACCGAACCAAAATAAACCAAACCAAACCGCAAACAACGAAGAAAAAAACAACAGCAATCGAATGCACCAAACCAAACCAAAAAAAATAAATGAAACCAAACCCCCCCCACCACACAAAAAAACCAAACCACCAAACCAAACCAAACCAAAGCCAAGCCAAACCAAACCAAACCGACCCAAACCAAACCAAACCAGAACTCCCGCCGCAGCCCCTCGACCCCCCACCCCACCCCCCCCCCCCCGCCCCAAACCCTCCCTCAATGCTACACATTGGCAGCACCTGCATGCGGAGCAAGAAGTGCCGGTGTTTCGCATCCCGGTCGGCCGCCCGGCCCACCGCCCTCAGCACGTTGTGGGCAGGGATCAGAGGATTCCTGATCGTAGTCCCAAGAAAACAGGAAAGCGGGTACGAAAAAAGGACAGGGGCAACACGGGGACAAAGAGCAGGAACAAGAACGAGGACAAAGAGCAGGAACAAAAAATAAAAAAGAACAAGAACACAAGAGAAAACAGGAACAAGAACAAAAAACAAAGAGAGAACAAGGACGCGGACGGGGACGAGAATAAGGGCGGAGAACACGGAAAAGGACAAGGGGAAATGAACAAAAAGAGAAAAGGGCGCCATCCGCTCGTCATCACCATCACAGTCAGTCGCATCCACGTTCATGTGTGATGGTTGTATATATCGCCGTGTCGGCAATATCGTACTACTGTACGCCCGCCCAGCATACCATACCAACATGACATCTTATCAGATCGGATCATACCATACCATAAAATGTCAAAAGAGATGCGCGATACCTCGCACCGGTGATGCCCTTCCACAGAACACAACACAAGACCTGGTACACAATCTAAAATAACCGTACCATAACCCTGTCATATATCACAATGTACATACCACATCACCTCATACCATACCACATCGTACCATACCGAACAAAAGACCATACCCAGAGCCATAAAGTAGACCATTCTTGATATTAAAATGAGCGTGCGTACACTATTTAATAATACAACACGAAACAGCCCTTATATCCCGCCCACAGTGGGATCAGGCAATACCAAACTTCAAACTTCTCAGACACACCTCGCGGTGGTGATGCCCTTCCAGATGCAACGGTTGAAAGCGGCGGCTCCCACGGCCAGATCTCCGGAGAGCAGTGTCGTTACCGTCTGGTCGCTGATCTCGCAACCGAACGCGATCAGACAGCTCAGTGTGTCCAATCGACCATATGCAGCTGCATAATCCACCGCGGTCCTACAACAAAGCAGCAGAGGTTGACAGGGGCAGCAAGGAGGGACGGGGGAGGGGGGGGGGTGGGGGGGGGGGGGCAGGAAGGGGAGAGAGGACAGGGGGGGGAGGGGGGGGGGCGCGCATCAAGCGTTACGTTTCGAGCGGGAAGGGGAGATGCACAACGAAAGCACAGCACGTCAAACGTCACGCGGAGAGTAGGAGAGGGGGGGGGGGGGGGGCGTACTCTTTTGTTGCTTGCCTTAGTCATTTGACCATTGACCACGCATCCCTTTCGAGACGGAGCACCGTTCCTCCTCCTAATAGACACCTCCAACAATTGGGCGCTCATTACGTTGTTTCCATATATTACATAGAAACTGTTGCCTAATCTTATCCCCTTCCTGTTTCGCCTCCTGTGGCCACCATCTATCTCCTAGGATAGCGATCGTTTTCTCGCTGCTATTCATTGTATCAACCTCCTCCATGTCACATTCGTCTATTTCCCTCATCTCCTCTTCTAACACATCCTGTTCCTCCCTGTATATTTCACATTCTCCTACTATGTGAGTTCTACTCTCTATCGCTTTGCCACACGGGAACATCTGCGCATCTACTTTCTCCTCCTCCCGGCTACTGGTATACCTCTTTCTTTCTGGCAGGTCCAGGTCACCTACACGAAAGCGCAGTTTCAGTTTTTTCGCGAAGTCCATTGGGCTGTGCAAATATGTTTTCATTCCTATTCCTTCCATCAATCCCCCCGATATCTCAAAAGTGTTTTTCTTGTTCCACGTTGTTTCTTAGCGCTAGCCTTCCCCTTCCTTCTATCCTCTCTTCTACTTCTGCCTTGTACCTCCCAAACTTCCCGGCGGACATCATCTCTTCTTGGTTTCCCCCTATATCCTTCCATACTTTCTCAACTACGCCATCCCATCCAGCCTTGACCTTTTGTTACTTTCTCCCATACAGCTCTATCAACTATGGCTGGCAACCTTTTTTTTTTGGCATGTTCCATATTCTCTATTGTCATTCAACTTTATCATGTCTCTATTTGTCTCGAGCGGGTGCATGCCCAGTTCTGCCATTAATGCTGTATTTCTAGTCGTACTTGAGCATCTTAGGAGCAGCGGGGGGGGGGGGGGGGGGGGGGGGGGGGGGGGGGGGGGGGGGGGGGGGGGGGGGGGGGGGGGGGGGGGGGGGGGGGGGGGGGGGCAGAAGGCATGCGACACATCGATACTCCAAAGGACGGGTGGCAGGGGGGAAGGGGCACGCGGATGGTTACTCATAAACGTTTGCCCTCGAAAAAAAAACGCCCTAAACACCAAGAGCGACGCAGGGAAGGGAGGCCAATATGCCGCCGCCGATATGCCTGCCCCCCCCCCCTCCCTCCCCCCCCCCGACCCGCCCCCCCCCCCAAAAAAAAAAAAAAGCTCACTTTGGTTGGTGCATACCAATACAGTATATACTCATTCGCATCAGCAAAAAAACAACATACGCTTGCTTGCGCAGGCAGAGTTTCGAGTAGGCAAAAATGCGGGGCGCGTACGGCCGTCAGACGTGTCCGAGATCGTTCGAGGCAACCTCTCGCAGCCAGCCAGCCCGCCGCAAACGCGAAAGAGGTAACGCAGTTGTGGTGCAGGGTGAAGAAAAAAACACACGCACACAACCACACACCCACACTGCTCGCACGAACCCTTTTGCGACACAGGTACATACAACAGCCACAACATACACCACAAGCGCGGTGCTTTCGATCTTTTGCGAAAAGAGAACGTGCAGCAGCAGCAGCAGCAGCAGCAGCAGCACGAACACCTCATCACGCTGCCTGCGCGTGTCGCACAAAAAACTCCCTACTCTGCAACATCGGAGACACCCCCTACAACCAACCCAGCATCGAGCGGGCTGCTTCGTGTCGCGCCAGCCGCAATTTTTATTCCGGTCCTCCGAAGAGAGTGAAAACACGAGTATATATATGCATACGTACGTTTGCCAAATTTTACTTTTGCCAACTAGTCTCTTCGTGCAAAACATTTTCGGCAAAACACCAAGTACTCGGACACGGGAAGCCCGGCCGGACACATTGGTCGAGGTCTCGGTATATACTTATCGTATAAAGTCCGAAACATACATACATGTCACACTGGTACAAAATATCGCCGAAATAGACCGTGTATATAGGGGAAAAATCGCCATGGGCGCAAGGCAGTACAGACACAGATTCCGAGGCTAAAGGCTGTAAATACACAAATACACGTTTGCCTCCCTCCCTCTCTCTCTCAATCTCTATCTCTCTCCCTATCTCTATCTCTCTCTCTCCCTCTCGCTCTATCTCTCTCCTTATCTCTCTCCCTGTATTGTTAATAAATACTATACAAATATTCGCAACTAATTTGCCGGTTCTTTATTACCGGCATATTTTTTTTTTAAAAACCTCCGGCACCGGGTGGGCACGAAGCACGAAAAATAAAGCTTACTAAAACTCCCATACTTCCCACGCATGACGTCTTCAGATTTTGTTCCCCCTCGGCCTTAACAAGGGATACACACCACTCTGACCTCGAATATAACCACCGTTTCAACTCTGATACTACTCATCAGGCGTGGCTTATTTTATCGGTCACAGTACACCTGTCATTCATGAGGCCATACAAAACCCACACACACTACGCGGAACTGAAGCAAGACACACAGCTGACGTTTTCGACGAAATCCTCGAATCTCGCAGCTGCCGTTTTCGTTCTTGTTTTTTGTTTTTTGGTTTTTAATATTTTTGTATTTTTTATTCGTGTTCATGTGCAGTACAGCAGATTTACATGTGCATACGAACTCTACGATTGAAACACCTTAATACGTGCCGTGTGTGAATTCAGCGTGAAAAAAAAAAACACCACTCTCTGCATGTCAATATAAGGATCGCTTCGTCTTCATATTAATGCCTGAACGCTGAGGAAATTTCCGCTCGGAGTGGTATTTACGTGGAACTGACCTCTGCCGGCGAGCCTCGTCGATGTCACACATGCACCCCAGCAGCTCCGTCAGGAGCGGGTTGAGGCTGCGCGAGTCCAGCGAGCTAGAGGCCGCGGCGAACATGAGGGGCGTCGGCAGGTCGGACTCCTTGTCGTGGGACTGGGACAGCTGCTCCTTCAACTGGCCGCCGCCACCGCCGCCGCCGACGTGGGCGAGAGGTCACAAAGCGAGGGGATAGGAAAGGGAAGGGAAGGGAGGAACGAATGGGCCAACGAACGGACCACGAATGGACCAACCAACCAATCAACGAACGAAAGAATGTTTGATGCGTACGAAAGAAAAAACGACAACAAGATGCCGACATTTGGGGAAAATAAAACAGGACAAAACAAAACAGGGTGCAAAAACAATGAAAAAAAGACAAGAACGAAAGAAAAACGATTGGACCCACGACCCACGAATGGGCCGACGAACGAACGGACGGACGGACGGACGGATGAAATCAGAACGACCAAGATAGCTACAAGAAAAAACAAAATCAGGGGTGCAAAAAAAAAAAAAAAAGAGAGAGAGAAACGGAAGAGAAACAAAACAGAACACTAACGAACAGTTCCATTGACCCATGACTCACGCCAGGTACCAGGTACATTACACAATACGCAGGGGAAAAAAGGGGGGAAAAAAAAACGATATCCCATTATTTTGAAGTGGCGGGGAGTGGGGGGGGGGGGGGGGTCATATTCGCGAGAACGGAAGCTCACAAACACCCCCCCACACCCCCCCCCCTGCTTCGCTTCGATTTTTTTCGACTTGCTTCCTTTCTCCTACAAACCTCATCGGCCTCCATGTAGTTAACCAGGGAGGTCATGACCGCTCCCATAGCTTGGGCGTTGCCACGCGCGGCGGCGTGGAGCGGGGTCCAGCCGTACTTTGCCGTCGACGACAGCTGCTCCGCCACCTGATCACCGTCAATCCGACCAGGCGATGCGCACGAGGGGATGAAAAACAAAACAAGGAAACAACAACAACAACAACAACATTCAGGGGGGGGGGGGGGGGGGGAAGCCAAAGAAACACCAACATCAGCACCGACATCGACACCACGACTAATGCCAACAGCGACAGCAGTAACACAACCACCACTACCACCACCGCCATCAACAACAACAAAACCACCGCCCACACAAGCACGGCCGCAACAAACACCACCACAACAACAAAAAAAGCATGACGCCACCACCGCCACCACCGCCACCACCACCACTACCACCGCAACGACAAGCACACCTGATCTCTTCCGAGATTATCCTCAATAGCCACCACAACGGCGCGGAACACATCGGCGCTCCCGCTCCAGGCGGCGTGCATGAGCGGGCACCACGACCTCAGGTCCCTCGCTTGCAGCTCGTTCATCTTCAGCATCGCACCCCGCGCCGTCCCGACCCCCCGCCCCCGCCCCAGACATCCCACGAAGAGGCAAACACAAAAACGAAAAGACAATCAAAAGCGTGTTAGAGGCCACCCTTCGGACCATCTTGCGTGCGAGGTACTGGTATGCCCTTTCGTTCGACTGTTCTTCGCCACGCTCGCGCCCGAGAAACAGTTCATACTGGTAATCCGACTTTTACGTAGGGTGTACAGACGGTCTGCCTTTTAGTTCTACAATAGGCGTGCAGACGAAGCGGAAACTGGGGAGAGTTAAGGTCGCCGCTGAAGGAGACTTTGAGGATTTTTTCAACTGCGGAGCCCCGCTTCGCGCCCGCTGAAAAAAAACGCCGCCTTTTGCAACAAAGCCAAGGGTACATCGCGCAACTCGTCACCATCCCCCCCCCCACCCCGCTTCCACCCCTCCGTACATGTAAGGAAAACAGTAACCGTTCACGCGGCACTGAGAGTAGATCACGGGACAAAAAGAGGGCAGGCATAGGAATTTCGCAACTGCCGAATCATACAAATCATACAAGACCCGGTCCCTTTTCCACCTCAAAATAACAATAAATACAAAATATAGCCCCCTGTTCCCGGCAAGGTCATACCGATCATACAGGATACTAGGTGCCCTGTAGTATGTCAGGCCTGTTCCTCACCAGGGTTTCCACTCCGAGGCGGCTCCTGATGGCGTCCATGACCGCCCTGTACGTCTGCGCGTTTTTTCCAGCGGCGGCTTGCATCAGCGGCGTCCCTTGTTCCCTTCGAGAGGGATTGGTAGGAAGCGAAACAAGAGATAAGGAGGAGTACACGGTCAGAAAAAATGCAAGGGCGACAAAGGCAACAATAACACTAACACCATCAACACCAACACCAACAAACACGGACGACAACAGCAACAACGTTAACGCTTAGCACCAGCACCAAAAACAGCAACACCGTAAACACTACGCCGGCAACACCTGCAGAAACAACAGGTAACACAACAGCAGCTGTAACAATAACAGCAATAGCAACAACAGCAACAATAGAAACAACAAAAAAAACAGCAGCAGCAGCAGCAGCAGCAACCAACAACAACAACAGCAGTAGCAGCAGCAGCGGCAGCAGCAGCAGCAGCGAATCCAACAACAAACAACAAACATGGACGACAAATTGCCACAACACAAACACAAACACCGACAACAACCAAAAACACCACCAAAAACAACCACAAACAACAACACCAACACCAACAACAACACATGGAGGCAGGGCGAAACAAACAGGAAGTCAACCAAAACAAGCGGGATAAAGCGGGATCGTTGTGGACTGAGAACAGACAAGCCGCAGCCGCACGAGAGACTACAAGACAGCCGACTTAAAGCCAAAACGAACCAAACCAGGACGAAATAAAACCGAACCAAACCGAACCGCACCAACCCCAACCCAACCCCTCCCCCTATATTATATACCTGGTATATATATAGGTTGGTTTGGCGTCGGTTGGCGACGACGCTGTAAAACACGCCTCTCATTGCGTGAGCTAGACAGCCAGGGTACCGTTTTTTTTTTGTTTTTTTTTTTGACGGTTTACCACGGCTGGCGGTCAAGTTAGTTATCATTTTTATGCGGAGAGAACCTTTACTCCGCACAAGGGGGATGATCGTATCACGTAGTGTGTATACGGTGAGGCACCCACGAGGCAGTTACATAGTGAACCCATTGCTGTCTCCGGAAGTAGCCACACCAGAAATTAAATCAATTAATTGATGCTGTCATCCATACGCAAGAAAATCCGCGCCAAACGCGGTTCTTAGTAGGATGCAGCTCGCCCTTTATGCGACTCGCTCAACACCTAACGGCGTTTCGCGCTTGGTGCAAGCAATATCTGCCCGGTCTGTGTAAACCCGACGTGCTCCGTCCCGGCATTGTAGGGATGCGAGGGTCTATGGTCATACGACTACGGTCATGCACGATAATGAGTACACCCCCCCCCCCCCCCCCGTCCCTTCCCTTCCCGACCACAAAAAGCCTCCGCTCTCACCGGTCCTGCGCCACCAGCTGCACCTTTGCCTCCTCCCGAGTCATGGCACGAACCATCGACCCCACGGCGAGGACGTCCCCGGCCTCGATCGCCTCGCGGAGGTCCTTCGGGGGCTGCCGCGCCGCGAGCACTGTGATGCCACCCCCTCCCGTCGTTGACATCGACATCCCCATGGTATTTCTGCATGCAACAAAACGGGGTTTCAAAGAGATGGGGAACGGGGCGAAGGGAGGGCGGGGGGGGGGGGAACCACGAAGGTCAGGGGGGTGAAGAACGGGGAAAGGGGAGGGGGGGGGGGGGGGGGGGGGGGGGGGGGGGGGTTAAGGGCGTCGGCATCCTGAGTTCGAGGTGGTAGTGGGCCCCGACAATACACCCAGCTACCGCCCACGCCTCCTACAGCCGAAGAGGGCGGGACCATCAAACACCCTTATGTTTACCTGTAAACGCGCGAAGCTAAAGCAGGCAAAAGCAGCCCCGGCAAACCTGAAGGCGCGGCGCAACGCACACCATAGCCCCCACCCCTCCCACCCCTCCCATCCCCCTCTTCCCCTCCGAAAGAAAACACGCCTACGAACATACAAAAAAAAACACGAAAAAACGCTCGCCCTTCTGTCTCAAAAGCCATCCCCCATTCCCCCACCTCCCCTCCGGAAAAAGCACGACCACACAAACAAAATAACGCCTCGCTTTTCAGTCTCAAACCAAGCACTCACCCTCCCCGCTGGGCAAAGCCATCGCCGGGCCTCGCCGTGGCCGCGCGCGTCAGAGCCCTCGTCATCGTCGACGTCACCCCGGGGGTCCCGATCGTAGTCACCGAGTCGAAGTTAGAACCCCCCACTGCTGTCGCCGCAGCCATGGCAGGGATGTGACTCCCCGAGGTACGCCGCGGTAATATGGTACCCGACGAGTGGGTGTCTCTCGGCGAATCGAACGCTGATACTCCTAGGGAGGCGGCGGCAGCCGCCGCGTCTGCGGCGGCGGAGCCGCCCGAGATGGTCGCCCGCCTCGGCGCGGCGCTGGTCACCTTCCCCCCGGTGCTGCTCATTGCGGTGGCGGTGAGTGCCTGGCCCTCCGAGTTCCTCACCGCCGTGACCGTCCCCACCCGGTCGATGGGGTGGAGGGTGGTGCCCACGCTGTTGTGCTGGCTCCGAAGGAGCGTCTGGGTCCGGTCGGCGACGGTGGCTGGGGGCGAGGAGGCCTTCAACGTGCTGCCTGTACTGCCAGTACTGCCACCGCTGCTACGGCCACCGCCACCCCCCCCTCCTCCTGTGACTCCCCCTACAGCAGCTCCTGCCCCTGCCCCTACCCCTACCGCTCCTCCCCCCCAGCAGCGGGCGGCAGCAGCAGCGTTGGCTGCGTTAGCCGCCGCGGCATTGCTCGCAGTCCAACTGCTGCTGCTGCCCCCCCCCGCCTGCCCTCCCCCCGGGTCTTGCTCCTGCTCCTGCTGCGGCGGCGGCGGCTCTCCCTATCCCCCCTGCTGCTCCCGCGCCCCTCCCGCTCCCCGGACTTGCTCCCCGTTATCCGGCGCGACGAGATGGGCCTGTCGCCTCCGATCGAGGACTCCGACCTCCCGAACCCTCCGGAGAGGGAGTGGGACACGAGCGGCTGCTGCCCGTTCGCAACCCTAAGGTCTTCCTCCTCGATCGAGGAGACGCGAGACCGCGCGGGTGCCTTGACGCGCTGAAAGGACTGCGGGCGGAGCCCGGAGAAGGCGCCGCCGGGTCTGTCGCTCATCCTCGCCGAGAGCGGCCTGCCAACGTCCTGGAAGAAATCGAGGGGCATGTCCTTCGGCGACTGGAGCACGGACGACACCGGCGCCTGCCGTTGCCTGGAGAAAACAAAAGGAAACAAAAGTTAGGGTTTACGGTTTTAAGGAGGGTTGGAGGAGTTGTTATGAATAAGGGTGGCGTGTTGGAGCATGGCCATAGGGGTAACGTAAAGGGTCAGGGTCAAGGTTACGACTAGGGGGTAGGGATGGCGCACAGGACGAGGGTCAGGGCCAGATTAACGCTACCGATGGGGTATAGGGCCAGAAGGTTAGTCTGTAGGTCTAGGATCAGGGTTCGGGTTTTAGGGCGAAGGTTGAAGAGTCAGGGTGGGGGCGCGCAGCAACGGGAAAGTGGGGGGGGGGGGGTACTCATTTGTTGCTTGCCTTAGTTATTTGACCATTGACCACGCATCTTTTTCGAGACAGAGCCAGGATGCGGGGGGGGGGGGGTACAAAGCGCCGGCGGGGGATCTCGGCCGACAAAACGGTAGAACGTGGCAGGGCGTTGTCCGGACGATATGACTCAGGGATAGGCTTCGAGGCTAGGAACACCCACCGCTACTACTGCTACTCCTGCTGTTATCACATCGATAACTATACATTTACCAGCTCGTGAAAAAGCGAACGGTACGAGAAGAGGTGAGCACGCCAGCGCGGTCGTACACAAGTCGACGAGCATTCGGTGCACCTGAGACCCCAAGACGTCACAGAAGCTGTAACAAGAGCGGAAGAGCCGGCGTCGGTCGAGAGGGTGGCCGGCACAGAAAAGGGGTCTAGCCTGTGACCTCGGGAGGAGGCGGTCAGCAGGGGTCACTGAAAGCTGGCTACGAGTAGAGCTTGTTTTTTTTTTCCGTAGCGGGCGGACACGGGCGGAAAAATATATATATATGAAAAATTAAAAATGGATTCAATAAGCTCATAGAGGCGCGGGTACATAAGAAAGCCGTGATGGGCTGGCTTTACGCTTTGCATTGCATACCCATGCGGTTACCCGGGAAGAAAGTTAACCCCCGACACAACACCCATCTCGGAGCAAACTATTAATGGTCGGATTTTGAGTTTATGGGTAGGGTTTTCGATTTGGCCATTTTAATTTTGTCATTTTTGGAGTAGGAAAAGGATGGAGAATAGGCCCGAGTGATGGGGTTTCTTTGCGGTAGATAGAAGGCGGTAGGCCGAAGGCAGCAATCCACGGCGGTGCACAGCAGACACCCGTGCAAAACACCTACAGCTGTGGCTGCTGGGTACACATGTGTTACCATGCCAGAGGCACGCCGACTTTGCAACGTGCGCTCGTACGCATCCCAGGCCTCGCGGGTGCAGAGCCCCCGCGAGGGACTGACATTGCCCCTCAGTTCCCAAACCCCAAGCCACACACACGAAACACACAAACACATGCCTATATGTCATACGAAACCCACGCGCAACCAGTCAGAACCGCGACGACTGCTGAACCAAAAGTCAAGAAAATCTATGAGCCTGCCCCGCCCACACATAGCGGGTGGGTTCAGCTAAACAACACACCCGGCGACTTCTCCGCGCGCGTGGGGATAGAAAGAAAAAAAAAAAAAAAAAAAAAAAAACGCCTCGTATTTTCGCCCCGCCTCCTGCCTCTCTCCCTCCCCTCCCGTCAATCCTTCCTTTCGGCCTTTCTGCCACGTCAGAACCTTTCCGTCCTCGTCGTTACTTGCTTACTTTCGCCGATCCGCGTTCCGCATTACGCCACGTATCAAAAAGTTACCAGGTACCTTGTACGGGGTAGCACGAAATGTAGCAACACACACTGCTCGTACGAATACACAAAAAAAAACGATGTTTTCCTCATTGCGGAGACAAAAGATGCAGACGCCGAGCGATGCGCCTACATATTCGTATAGGGGAGATGTTTCCACTGTCCCCCCCCCCCCCCCCCCCCCCCGCTGTTCAGAAGAAGACCGGCTCGGAAACCTAACCAACCCGGGGGTGCATAATTTTTTCCGGGATACACCGCTAAATACAACTGGCTTTAATGCACACCAGCAGCAACAGCAGCAGCATCAGCAGCAGTACGGCACGGCTTTCGTTTTCCAGCAAGAAACGACAACGGGTATATGGGGTGCAGGTTCGATCCCCCCCGCCCCCGCCCCCGCCCTCCCCTAGCCCGCGAAATATTCGGCGCGTGCGTCTCGAGTCTGTCCACCACAAAACTATTACAGCAAAAAAAAAAAAAAAAAAAAAACAAGGAGTGATGAGTCGCCGCGCGTGCGCAGGCAGCTGTCTCGGCCACTCGACGATATGATGCGGGGTGACTTTGCGCGGAGAGAGTGACAGAAACGAACAAACATCATGCCTAATAAATGCTGTTCGGTCTGAAGCGTGGCAGTAACAAACGGCTTGGTAATAAATCGCGTGGTACCCTGGGTCTGATGCGTGATATTACTGCTGTACCAATATCGTACCAGGTACATCCTTGCGTGTGCACGTACTCATAGTACCTGTGGTATGACACAGTCGGTGCATGTGCGTACAGAGAGTACTCATAGTTCGCACGAACAATCCACAACTTCGCTCCAACACAAAAGGGTCAACCATCAACAACCAACAATCAGCCGTCAACCATCAGGCAACGATCGGCAGCGGTCAGCGAGCGGAGCAACCCCCGAACTCAACGCCCCTCCCGCACCGGGGTCCTTCGAGTACATATTCGCATTACGGGGGATCATAGTAAATAGGACCTACGGTACACACACAAACCTATACATTCCCCTATTTTTACTAACAATATTTGGTCCTATTTACTATGGTCCCCCGTAATAGTAGCCAAGTGTCGCCATACCATACGGGGGACCATAGTAAACAGGACCAAAATAATTTTTAGTAAAGATACCTAAATATATAGGTTTTTATGTATACCATAGGTCCTATTAACTATAGACCCCCGTAAATATCATGATAGGACCAAAAAAAAAAAAACGTATTACGGAGGACCATAGTAAATAGGACCAAATATTGTCAGAAAAAAAGGGAAATATATAGGTTTTCGTGCGTACCGCAGGTCCTATTTACTATGGACCCCCGTAATAGTACCAACAGCAGTATAGGCACTGGCGGTAGTGTTTACAACATCAAGCTTAAAAGGCGGACGAGGAGTACGGGGGGGGGGGGGCATACTCATTTGTTGCTTGCCTTACAGTACTGTAGCCATTTGGCCACTGATCACGCATCCCTTTCGAGACTGGGGGGGGGGGGTGTACTCATTATCATGCATGGCCATAGTCGTATGACCATAGACCCTCGCATACCTATAATGCCGAGACGGAGCGTGTCGGGTTTTCACCGACCAGGCAGACATTGCTTGCACCAAGCGCGAAGCGCCGTGAGGTGTTGGCCGATTCGCATGAAGGGTGAGCTGCATCCTACGAAGAACCGCTTTTGAGGTGGATTTTCTTGCATATGGATGACAGCATCAATGAATTGATTTAATGTCTGGTGTGGCCACTTCCAGAGACATCAATGGGGTTACTATGTAACTGCCTCGTGGGTTCCTTACCATATACACACTACGTGATACGATCATCCCCCTTGTACGGAGTTTAAGGTTCTCCCGGCGCACAAAATATCCAACTCGAACGCCAGCCGTGGTGACCGCCAAAAAAAAAAAAAAAAAAAAAACTGTATCCTGGTTGTCTAGCTCACGAAACAAGCATGTTCTACAGCGTCGTCGCCAACCGACGCCACCCCAACCTATGTATACCAGACGGAGGCGGGCTGCAGAAAGGCTCGTGTTCACAACCAACAAAAAACGCCCTTGGGGACTCCTTAATTGAAAAAAAAAAGATCTTGGATAACTATACAAATCACGATGCTCTGTTTTCCAGGAAGGGGTTGGTGACTCGTGATACTCTTTATCAGGGTACGTTGTGACCGTCGAGGGCACCGGGCATGCCCGCAGAGATGCTGTAGACTGTCCGTCCAGATCGCGTGCGGGATTCGAGGCTCCGGTTGTCAAAACAAGGCAAGAAATTTCTAGGCGCTCTCGTACTTCGTACCCAGGTACGTACGGCTTATAGAGCTCCAGACTCCAAGGCCTACAGGCACACGCAGCAATCGGGGGAGGCGACTTCGACCATTTTTTTTTTTCATGTTCTTGGTTTTCTGTTCGCCCCAAGCAGCTACGATGCTACAACCACGTACCATACGTACGAGTAAGAATGCGTGCGTTCTGGTGTGAGTTACTACGTTACCTTGATGATACGTCAAGCGCCAAGGGCGTGTGTCTCGCTCGTAGATAGACGCCACGATCACCAACGCGGACCACAGTTAAGTACGTACTACGAACTCAACAAGAGCACAACATCTGCTGCCTTTTGGTGTACACAGCCGATCATACTTCACGCTTGCGCCGTACAGCCTACTGTATGTACTACCACCCACAATCTGCATCCACTGCTGCGTATTCCTTCAAAGAAAAAACTAAAATATCTGCACTTCATCACTTAGACCTATGCCATTGGAAACGCGAAGTCCCAAAGTGTTTTTTCAAATTTCGCTTTAAAAAAACAGCCGAAAATATCCTCGTACCGCCGCTGTGGGAAAAAACGGAAAAAAAAAAAATGTTTGATTTTTTTTTCTTTTTTTTTCCAACGGCTGCAGGCGGCCCAATTTGTTTTCTCTCGTTGCAAATTGTCAACACGCTGATAAAAATCAGCTCGTGCGACGACAGATGCTCGATCTCGATATAGACTCAGCCCAAGGCCAACCCGCTTGGTGTTGGGCAAGGCAAACGAGTATAGATGACGGCATCGAAGATAGAAAGTGAATACATGCTCCAGGGGGCGAGAGCTTGCCGGCGGCGTCCTGCGGTATCCTCCCAAACCTGAAAAAAAAAAAAGCCTGTTTTTTGCCATTCGAGACGGATCAAGAAATTTTGTCTTCTGTTTTGTACACACCAGCGGCTATTTGTTTTTTTATCGTACTCCTGGCCAGCGCCCGCCGCACGTCACTGGCCATTGTGTAAAGACGGTGACCCAAGGGTGGGTCGGAGCCCCTAACGGGCGTACTGCGTTCAGAATTGAGCTATCGTTGGTTTTGTCGATCGTTGTCTGTCGAGGACTCGGAATCTCGCCGCTTCGAACCAAAGATCGGCCTGAGTTTTTCTCAGGCCGATCTTGGCCCAACATCGGCCCCAGATTTACTTTTTTCGGGCTTTTCCAAAAGTTGGGAACTTTTTTTTTTTTTTGAACGTGCCCACAGGAAGCGTGTTCTAAATTTTTTTGGCGGGTATCTCATATCTTTGGAATTCAAACTTTTTATTGATACTTCACTTTCCCATTGGCATAGATAGGTCTTAGCCGGTACAAATTACACACAACCCAAACTCTACACTTCAAAGAAAGTACAACTACTCCGGTCGGAAATATAAGGATCGTTTATACATTGATATGAAGACCAAGCGGTCTTTCTATTCACGCCTGCAGTGGTACCGCCAAACACGCTAGCGATACCACACCCCCTACTCCAACGATTTCCAAACCCCATTCTCTCGACAACGGGGAAAGGGCGCAAACGCCGAGCGACTCGTCCATGGAAAACCATCGACGGGTCATATTCCGGGACAGAGTGGGATCAGGTATAGAGCGTATCCTCGATTCGCTGGTGCGGGATTTCTAGGTAAAAGGCGTGTATGACATGCTACGAGCATCTAATACTGGGAACCACGCGGTAGCCACATGAGATCTCCCGATTTTGCCATACATGCTCCATGCCGCAAGTCGTGAAGGCGACCCCGCGCTATACCAGGTATGCGGACGATATGACAGGAGAGAGGGGTTTGTATTTAATTTATTTCGCAAATACAGAGGACCGATACACTCGTGCGTACGTGGAGCAGACCAAGCGCGCCGTGGGCGGGGTCGAACGACTGGAAGGCCGCGAGAGCGAGGCGCAACCATTTGACGATCATGCACTTGACTCTATGCGTATCGACCATGTTGGCGGTCAGCCACTGACGGAACGAGAGACGACGTCAGCGGTATATAGAAGCGCAGCAGCACATGTAAGCAGCAAGGCGGCGGCAATCAGTGAAGCAGTGGCAGCAGCGGAATTCCGAGGCCCGCACCAGGGCATACTCGTAGGCTAAAAGCGTTGAAAGCCTACTGCTGTAGACCAAAAAGCCAGGAAGCTCAGGCTTGGGGACCAGACCGCCGGTGGGAAGTACGCACGTACGTACGACAAAAAAGAAACCCAAAAAACGACAAACAGAAAATTGGGGCTCATAGTCTACGTACGTAATAAATCAATACCTCTTTAACCCTTCATGGGACACCGAGATTGCCAACGAAAAAAAATACAAGTTTAGTTCATCAACCGTATCCGAGTATGTGCGCGCCCGCAAGTACGGGTGTTATTACGGGGGACCATAGTAAATAGGACCAAATGTTGTTGGCAAAAACAGCGAAATATATGGGGTTTTGTGTACCGTAGGTCCTATTTACTGTGCTCCCCCGTAAATAGCATCACGCGGCGCCCGTGTCGTACGACCCTTGCTTTTTTTAGTAAGGACATCAAGTTTTTATTCTCTCCCAATCATGCAAGCGACCGATGCTGTAACCGTCCATTTTCATCGTCAATTATTTTCCCTTTGCAAGCCCAAAGAGCGAAGAGGGGTCAATTATCAAAATAAAATCAGTATTTTTTAGAAGAAAAAAAAAAACATCTTCCGGCGGACTGGAAAAAATAAAGCTTAAGTCCACCACACTTCTACGCTCCAATTTCGTGTTGGGTGTCAATTTAGCCCATAGCTCCGTAGTCGTAACATAGACAAAAAAAACAAACAAACAAAAACAGTGAGGTGTTGCTCTTTGGTTCCGTGTTGCGCTTTGATTGCAGGTGTCGAGTCAAGACAACGGTTCAATGTCCAATGTCCACAATGCCCAGACAACAGACAAATACGGCAAACAGGGGTTGGATCGCGCGCACATCACCATCTTGAACCTGCGGCTGGCGCTGCACCTGCCTGCCGTACACCCATACAAGGGTACAGTACCTGTGATATGCGTACCGGATGATACATATATACCGTGGTACCAGGGATGTGTCACTTCAACTGATAAAACAGTCTGTATACGTATCAAGTATGGTTTTAGGCGAAAAAAGTGAACGGATCTTAAAAAAAAAAAACATGTGGCACCTCAGCTCTTTTTTTTCTTGTTAATCATCACTTTTACTTTCCAGTCCAACTCGTAGGCGGTTTTACCCTCAGCGATCTTCCGGACAAGCCGTGGTCACAGGTGTCGTCCCTTCTCCCCCCCGGTACGTGCCTTTTATTCTTTTGTCGCGCATAGAGTTCAGCATTCCCATTGCTCGTCGATTTTCGTCGAATGTAGCTAACTCACGCTCTCGCGCTTTCCGCTACCCAATTTCTAATGCAAGAAAAAGTCCCTACGAGCACGCACTCGGTGAGACTTGAACCCACGAAATTAATCTTCATATATAGGCACGCGGACCACCTGTTAATACCAAGTCACCGGGGACGTCTGGGGGGGGTCTGAGTTCGACAAATTTGTTCGATGCCCTGTGCTTGAAAGTTTCCGAGTTTCGTCTACCAGGCAAAAAACGTACGAAAAAAATGGCGATACATCTGATGCTCGCATAGGAACTACTGCTGTTTTGTATGGGATGTTCAAGACAAGAAACGCCTCCTGCAGAAATCACGAGTAGAACGAAAACTCCAGGTAAAAATAAGGGCGTTTCTACTGCAGTCTAAATAGACAAATATACGTTGTGGCAGACAGCAACAATTCAGTTCAGATGCGGAAGAACCTCTATTACGGGGGTCCATAGTAAATAGGACCAAATATTGTCAGTAAAAATACGTAAATATATATGTTTTTATGTATACCATAGGTCCTGTTAACTATGGACCCCCGTAAAAATACGTTACCTGGAAGGTTTTAGGTTTTCGGTACTACCGCAGTACCTCGTGCTGTCCCAGGTATACAGCACCAGGAGTACCTGGCTCGTGGGTATGACGTATCAGTGCCGCTGTACCAGGTACCAGGTAGGGTGTATACTCTACGCCCGGTATAAAATGTCGTTCTACTTTCCCTCTGTTCTCGTTGTCGCACGGGTTTTGTATACCACACGCCAAGAGCATGAGTACGTATAGCAGGACGAGACAATCGGAGGGCAACCATTACCAAGCCATCTGCTCGCATACATAAATACATCTCAACACCCGCACGCCTTACGTAAGTTATTAATAGGTCTACATCAAGGATGTCTACGTGCCCGTTTGTTATACAAATACAACAGTACTCGCATTGGTACAAACATGCCACACCATAATTCGATGCTATTAATCGTCGACAAGGAAGTAAAGGGCTGAAGTCTTCTCGCGATAAAAACGCCTGCCAAGGCAAGAACTGTAGTGGGGAGGAGGGAGAACAGCCGCTTGCTTTGTGACCCCGGGTCTGATTTACGACCATAATAGGAAGGAGACAAAAAAGAAGGGCAAAGACGACAAATGGGATGGAACAAAAAAAAACCAACAAACAAAAAAAAAAAACGAAAAAAAAAAAAAAAAAAAATCACACTCACGACGTACGACTACGCATTGTACTGGCTGTTCTTTCTGCAAATGCTTTCTAAGCTACTATTAATAAGCCTGTGACGCTATGACCCTTTAGGGCTAAGCCCACACCTGGTGGATGGGTCACGTACGGGATTTTACAAGGTCGGCCTGTGGCTGCATGACTTCTGGTGTCGTGTGCTTACGGCTTGCGGGGTACTACTGCTGCAACATCTACAGCAGCAGCAGTCCACTATCATGACCAATATTATCGATAACATACAGCAGTAAAACGGTAGACACAGTAGTTATCAACCTTTTAGAACTGCAGTCCCGTTTTGGGGACAGACCCGTCAACTTTTACGTATTTGTCCCCAAAACGGGACTCGACTGCACTCTTATTGCGCAGGACCATAGTAAATAGGACCGAACATTGTTAGTAAGTAAAAATACCTAAATATACAGATTTTTATGTATACCATAGGTCCTATTAACTATAGACCCTCTTAATAGAAGCTTTTAGGAGTGCAGTCTCGTTTTGGGGGCAAACCGCTCTAATCCCAAGTGCTTTGTCCCCAAAATGGGAAACCAGTGGTACAAGGGTTAAGGCCCGCTATCAAGAAACGTCAGTTTGACGTCGGCGCTCAATATTCTTATTTTGTAGGCACACTTCAGCTGTTGTTTCTTGAAATAGATGTCTCCTTCCGTATCTCCTGGGCTCTCTTCGACCGCTGCGGGAAATTTTCAATTTTCACTTTCAGGGCTCGTATCAACCGCTGTAGTTTCTTACCCCAGTGAAATAGATCACTTTCCTCAGGCTTTCTGTGCCCAGCGAAAACGGTGTTCATTTCGATATTACACACACGGACGTACGTGTGTTGTAGAAACAGGTATTCTATTCGATGATTGCCTGGAAACGGCCAACGTGGTCAGGCCACCCGCCCGCGCTCGCGCTGGAACGCCCCATGGCGCATGGAGGATGCCGGATCCTCCCTTTCTTTGCAATCACGCGGGAAGGCCGCGGGCCCGCATCACCCCCGGAAAATGAACAGGGTCTCCACAAACAATTTCTAGTTAGTTATAAAACTAAATCGTCCGTTGATTGTTTGGGTGCAGCGGGCTGGATACCAGATACCAGGTAGATCTCCGTCCGGTTAAAAGGTTTCTGGTAAAAAAATAAAAACAAAATTTGCGGTGTGTCAAAAAAAAAAAAAATCGAAAAAACCCTTGGGTACCTACGCACATATTACGCGATATTTATACTTACTACTGCCGTAGTATTACTATTAATAGTATCAAGCAAGGGAATGTTGAGCGTGCTGCCAGTTTGGACGTTTTGTGACCCCAGAAATAATATATATGCACTTGAACTCTGCAGCTTCAGATTTTGTCTCCCTCATGCCTGGCACACGGAACGATGTATATCCTGCATGAGGTCATGTAAAACCCATGTCAAATAGTATGCGCGATCGAAGTATCACACACAGCAGCTTTTTTTTATTATTCATACATACCTGGTACTCGTGATCGACCACACTTCTACCCTACGTACGTGCTGATTGATGTTCCGCCTGGATCTACCGCCGCTGCGTAATCATGTACGAAAAACGCGATGATTGATGAATGATACCATCAGTGCCTTGGTACAAACAAGCATGTCATGCTAAACAGGTATATCGACGACAAGCACAACAGAGTATCTAGAATAGAAACACTATTAATACTAATCTTAATATTGCCCAGCAGGTGAACAACGCCTTCAGCAACGAACGGCGAGCGTCGTGTGTATGTAGGTAGCAACGTCGCAGCGCACCAGCCGGTACCAGCAGCATAAAATAGAGTCATTACATCGGTTCTGGGTGCTGGTGCCGCTGCTGCTGCTCGTACTACCGCTCATATTATTTAAATGTCTTCCGTTAAATACGAACACAATAAATAGTACCACCTGCCACAGCAGCCATCGTTTCCGAAATACCACCAGAAATTTACCGTCTACGGCAGGAGCAAGTGCTGCTGTGGAAGGTGGAAAGACAAGAGCTGTACGAGTCTACTCGCACATCGAGTTTACGTACGAGCAAGCAGCGGCAGAGGATGGACACTGCACTAGAAAAATATTGCCGTGTATCAAGTAACAAGGATGACAACACTCCCTACTGCTTGTTGTATTAGTAGGACGAATTTCAAAACTGACCGTTTTTTTTCCCCATGCCTTTTATTTTCTTCGCCCTCTTTTTCTCTCTCCATGCTACCAATATATAGTGCCGTATACTATCATCAAGATAACACACTCCCTGGGACGAATTTCAGACCCGGTTTCCTCAAAAACATGGGGGGCACACACAACGAAAATGGTGGGTTTGGAAACATTTCGTCGAGAAGGTTGGTTGCATAGACGCATTGCTCGTCGTACTCAGTACGCCCTCCCCGTTGTCGCGAACCCTTTGTGAAAATTGCCCTAGGGGGTGTGTTGTCTTAAGTGTTATACGGCATACAAATCCGGGGTCACACTAAATACGTTCGTAAACTCTTACCCCACTGCCTACTGGAAAGGGTGCAAATGTCAAGCGATGCGTCCATCATATACACATGTGGAAATATCTCGTCCAGTTCGTTCCGAAGCCATCGTTTGCACTGCTACGTTCCGAAGCCATCGTTTGCACCGCTGTATATGCCCCCCTATGCCATGGAGAAAACTCGGCCCGGAAAAATTAGTCCCCGAGGGTGTGTGCTATTTTGCATTTTACAGCCCTGCCCCCCCACTAGGCGGTCTAAGCTAGGCGGCATCTCGAGATAAGGCGTTCGAAATTTCTTGGCGCGACTGGGGAATTGCATTCATAACCAGGCATGCAATAAGCGGGCTTCCTCCAAGAAGGCAGTCATACGGCGCTGGCACACCACCCGCCTTACCAGGGGACCCCGACTGTATACGGTGATACTGCCCATTGTTGCACTCACCCCCTTGCCCCGCTACCCACGCCGACAAACCGGGCCGAAAGGATCCAGGATGACGCGTCGAAAAAAAAGACAGAAACCGACCATCAAAAGCGCCAACAAGACAACAAAGACACCAGCGTTCGTTCAGTTTTTATGTATGTATACGGATACGTGCGAGTGTTAATATTACGGGCGACCACAGTAAATACGACCAAATATTGTTGGTAAAAATAGGTAAATATGTAGGTTTTTATGTACACCGTAGGTCCTATTGACTATGGACCCTCTTAAAAAGCAAGAAAGCGCTGTAAAACAATGCATACGAGCCGAGGTAAATGTCTGCAGTCTGTAGGAAGGATGATACCAAAGGGCGAAACGCAAGGCACCTATTAACACTACAGCGGTCGTACGAGTAGTGTGTGTGTTCTTCACATGAAACCGTTATTTCTACCCGTCGACATCCAGCACAACCAGTGTCCGTGCCGATTCTTCAATCCTATATAGGAGAGATACAAGTTATGTGGTCACAAAACTACGCCAAAAAGATACTATTACGGGGGACCATAGTAAATGGGACCTACGGCACACACAAAAACCTCCATATTCACGTATTTTTACTAACAATATTTGGTTCTATTTACTATGGCCCCCCGTAAGACAGCAGTAGGAGTGGTACGTACGCAACAGTACACAACTTGATTACAGACTAGTATTGAATGGTCAAGATTTCAAGGTTTGCCCTCGCAAGTAGCAGAGAAGAGGATCACACCGATCGCCGCCGCCGGTGGTCTATCAAAATAGTGGTTGACCTCGAACACTACTCTTGTCACATACGTTGATGTTCATGGGTTCGATTCTCCGTCCGGAGTTTTCATTTCTCAAATGAGCATCAACTACTGCTCTCGAGAGCGCAGTGTGGGTTGGCACAATTCGACGCGAATCGACGAGGCAAAAAAGTGCTGAACTTTTCTTAGCGACAAAAAAGCAAGGCACTTAAACACGAAACTGGGGAGGGGGGAGAAGAGCCTATTATGTACCAGGTACCTGGTACTGGTGTAGCGCATGATCTGTGTTACGACTACCCCCATATAACACGCAAGATAATACACCCCCCTCGGTTGATTTTCGATGTTGGTTTCTCGACGACATGGAGGGCGTACTGAGTACGACGTGCGATGCGTCTATACAACCTTCTCGACGAAATATTTCCAAGGCCACCATTTTCTTTGTGTGTAATAATACCCCCCTTAAGGCACGGTTTGGAGGAAACCGGGTCTAAAAAACTCATGCCAGGGGGTGTGTGTCTTAATCTTGCAGGAGCGAAGGGCGCAGACAAATAAATGTGAAACGAGGAAGTAAAACTCTACCAGTATTGATAAATAACTGAATATTAAAAACAGGTGTGTACGTAAAGAAAATTAAACGCACCCGAGGCAACTACAGACTATTAATATTGATATTACTAATAATAATTAAACATAACGAGACGAGTGTGACACGAGTATGATATGGTTAGGTAACTGCTGTCGGAAGTTCCATGGTTCGGGGTGTCGAACTTCGAATCCCCGGCGAAAAGCATCTCCTTCTGTGGCCGGGAGCGAGACAGAGCGTGATGAGTGCGAGATGTTAAAATATTCGATCAAAATCGGTGAGCTGCCTGTGGGATATTGCGATATTGCTGAACCCTTTGCATGCGCGATAACACGACAAACCCACGGCGTGTACTGGGGGGGAGGAGGGGGAAGACCCAGATAACCCCTGTGAGCAGGGTTCGCCTACAGAAGTACCAGGTAGATGGTCAAACGTTCATGTATGGGGGTTGATCAGCTGTAAAACAGTTGTACAACAGCTGTAAAACAGGTAGAGGGCGACAACCAAAATGGTTCCTTTTCAAGATGAATGTAAATGCCTCCAAGTATCATATACAAGGTATAACATACTACAGACAAGATAGTAGTAGGAACAATCGAGGATCATGTGCCTCGTATATACAAGCTGTAGACCATGTGCCTCGTATATACAAGCTGTAGACAGGTGTCCAACATAGCGTATCGTATAGCTTATCGTAATATACGTACGTTGGTACGTTGGTACTGGTATAAGGTACCAGGTTCGCACAGCCTATAGGTGTGCACCGTAGAGCGATCAAGGCGTGAGTGTCCGCCTCCAGCCGCATGTTCAAGAGTACTACTCGGTAATAATGTGATCATGGATCTACACCAGAACGCAGAGCTGTATATGATACGCAGCAAATCACGGGAATGATTGATGGCGTCATCTACGTACTATACTTGTTACCAGCTGCACCTGCTCCTACATGAACGATTGATGGCTTTCGTGTACTGCTTGATGCTCATGTAACAAGGATCAAGTCGCGGTATAGTTTATTCTATAAGCACTTGGTGGATCAAGCCAACGCCCCGCCCCCCCCCCTCGATTGGGTAGCATATCGTGAGTACAACAGAAAAGTATTGCAGTACAGACAGACGTACGTGCGTGTGTTGCTGCCTGTGACAGCAGTTACTGCGCGTTGCTCGCGGTATTTTAAACTCACATAAAAAAAAGCAGCAGCAACGCAACAACAACAACAACAACCACACTGACGTATCGGCGTCCCCGGTGGCTTGGTAGGTGGTCCGCGTGCCTGTCAAGATCAATTTCGTGGGTTCAAGTCTCACCGAGTGCATGCTCATAGGGACTTTTTCTTGCATAAAAAATTGATAAGCGGAAAGCGCGAAAGCGTGAGTTGGCTACATTCGATGAAAATCGACGAGCAGTGGGAATGCTGAACCCTATGCGCGACAAAAAAATAAAGGCACGTACCGGGGGTGAGAAGGGACGACACCTGTGACCACGGCTTGTCCAGAAGATCGTCGAGGGTAAAACCTCCTACGAGTGGGCTGGAAAGTAAAAGTGATGGATAAAAAAATATACCAGGTATATATATATACCAAACTTACGGCTGACTGCTTCGGGAAGTGTTCGTGAGTAAAAACTATCGGCGCCTCGTACGCGTACGTAGTTGTTCAGTGTATCGTGGGAACATGCCCTTTCGGTCACTACCGTTTCTTCGGCTATACATTTAAGATCATCAATAATAGCAAGGCCTAATGTTGACGCGAACATCAATGCTGACGCTGATGCTGATGTGTGGGCGTAGGTGGACTGCTGTTGCTGCAGCGGGGACGGCGGCGGTGGCTGCCGCTGTTGCTGCTGTGGTTGTAGCCGTGATACGGGCTACCTGGTGCCTGATACAAAAATAAATAAAAAAATAGAGCCCCACCAGTACTATGTAGAGACAACACAACATACGCGGAGGGGATGTCGTCGGTCTGTTGTACAGGACGTTGATTCAGCAGCAGCGATTGTTGGTGGGTTGTTATTAATACGTCCATTGGTTGGTTGGTCGGTTTGTTCTGGTTTGATGCCCCGACACTGGTTGATACCATGGTAGCTTGGTATGGTATGGTGCATGCTGGCAACTTAGAATTGAACCAGACGAAACGTCGTTTTTCGATCATATAAAAGTTGAGGAATGAAGGAACTTCCGCGTTACAGCAGCGGTACCCCGTACGACTCGTACGCACATGGTGACACCCACAAGATAGAGCACCGTTTTCCGAACATGCTTTCTCCCAGACAACGGGGGGGGCGCACGCAACGACGGTGGTTTTGGGAAGATCTTGCCGAGATCTTCCACGTAATGCTTTATTTACTACGTAGCTCTTCTTCTGCGTTTGCACTCTTCTGTTGTCGAGCAAACCAACTCGGAAAATCGAAAAACGTCCATCGGGGCGTCGTACTATATACATGTACGACGCATTCGAAAATATACATACTGGTACGTACATATTTACACAAATTTTACGAGCGAATGTGAGTTTCAAATATTAATAGGGCGCCGAAAAAAAAGGAACCCCTCTCGAGGGAACGGAGCCGAAACCTAAAATCTACGCCCGACCACCGAAAGGTAAAATCTCCGAAAAGAAAGAAACCAGGCCTGGGAGTAGTTTTTTTCGCGTTCTCGGACTGGCCGAACCATTTCACCGCTCAACGCACACGAGGTGACGACAGCAGTAATTTGGCAAAAAATCTGCTGCGCGAAGTTCCCAGCGACAGCTTTCAATACATGCCGATACGTACGTAAGGCTATCTACAGGCAGGCAGTATCTCTTCTGCCATCTCGCAGCAAGGGGAAGTGCAACTACGCAACTAACATTACTCGTATTAATATTGAATGCTTGTACTTACTGCTGTACTGCAGGACTACTGCTGTTGTTGTCTCGCATCTCTAATCCATGAGTCGCTGGCGGTTTGCCGGGGTGCTTGTGCTTACGAGTATATAGCGCCCGGACGCAACGCACAACGCAACCTCGTGTATACCGTCATGCCAATAGCATGTGCTGCTAAAGATAGGATACCGTACGAAGCAGTTACAGCCGGACGGTTTATTTCGTTACTTCCCGGTCTCTCGTTGTGAGAGGAAACCATGTCCTTACGTGGAAGGTGCATCCTAACGTACTTTTTACGTGCAGCAGCAGTATAAGGTGTCGAGAGAATGCCAAGGCGCCGAGGGTGCCACAGCAGCACTATCGTATTGTCATAGGGCGGGTACTTGTGTACCAGGTACTACTTACCAATGATATCATAGAGTACGGTATCATATCACACATACATGCTCGCTGTAAACTGTAAAGTACGTACGAGGGCCCATTTTCGGTACAAAATCAACTGCTACGTAATAAAAACAGGCCGTGAAAGCAAAGTTCTAGTTTGAACAAAAATGTGAAGGTGGGGCGAAGACTCTTCAGCGAACGAATAAATCAAATATAAAACGATTTAAAGAATACCAGGTACGAGTATGGTTATTCGTTGTCAAAGTCAAAGTTGTCTGGTGATTTGTTGGTATTTTGTACCAGGTATTTTGTTGTTCGTCATGTGTCCCGCTTGAAAGGAGCACACCAGCATGGGTTGTAGCTTTCACGGGACCAGCCTCCAAGGTGCGCTGCTCTCTACTGCTGTCGATCCTCCGACTCTGGACTTCCAGCCGCTTTCGAGGGGCGGGGGGTGAGAGGCAGGCATCACAGCAAACGATTCCGGGCACACCACACCGTCAATGCCTGAGGTGTACGTACGCACGTAGTGGTAGAGCGTAGCAGCCGGTTACGCTGGTCTCCGGACTCCGGACACAGCCCCTGCTGGAGTCAGGAGTGCAGGCCGCTACAACTATTTCGATACGGGTTTTGTGGTGCGAGAGGACCGTTCTGTTGAACTTTGAAAAAAACGAAAAAAAAAAAAACGAGTCGTTCGAAAAATTCCAAGTAAAAACGAGGGGCCGCCGGGTACCGCAAGCACAAAGCTCTCTCTCTTTCTCTCTGACCTCCCTTCCTGCCTACCCTGAGACACACGCTAGTCATCGCGGGAGGTAGCTCCTGCGGCTGCCGCAGATAACATTGTTGCACCATTCCGCAAGCACAAGGCAAGGGTCATGGAACATGGGTAGACCATATTTTTTACCTGCCTCGGATCAACTCGACGGCCCTACGTACCACTCCAGGACAAACTATTCTCCATTCGCAAGCAACACTACTGCTGTTCGTACCGACCCGATTGTTCTTACCCATTGCGAGCGCGACCCATATCGCGGCGTGGCTATGCTCCTCCACCTCCGTCTTCCTGTATAGCTCTCCTGCGACCTCGGCGCCTTCTCGGCGAGCACCGCCAGGCTCTCTCTGCTCGCTTGTGATCACCCGAAAGCTCCCGAAAACACGAAGTTCGGGTCAAAAACCAATCAACAAAATACGAAAAACCAGAGCCGTAGGTCTCTCAAGGGATGGGTTTCTTCGTGGTGTTCTCGCAGCTCCCTGCCTCGGAAGCGCTTCAACGTTGGGTCAGCTTTTGCTAAGGATCTTCCGCGGCCGCTTACCAAGCGGTCTCGCGAGAGCGTTGGATGATCCGTGCCACCAGAGCGGCGCTTATACCACACCCCCGTCCCCCTTGTCTTACTCTGTTGCCACAGGGTTTCAGGGCGTTTTGAGAGGCGTGTCAATCAACGAAATTCTCCCCGTTGGATTTTTCAAACGGTACTTTTGATGTGACGCACCATCTACTTTCCAATTTTGAATTAACATGATGACTGTAAAGTTTGAGTTTGAAGTTTGGTAGACAACGGCTGGCTGTATTTGACCGGCGGAGACAAGCGAACGAAGGCTCGCATCCGCGGGAGAACGAGACAAACTTTTTGACCCATCATTACAAGTTTCTTATAAAAAAAGGATCATGGGCGGGTCTGCTCGCCAATGAAAGAGGCACGGATGCACGAGCGCTGTCGTCGGCTCGTCGGCGTGTCAACCCGGCGGCTATAGGCATCGTTCGGCGACTCGTGTCTTGTGTCATATCCACCTTCCAGTTTCCAGAAAAAAATGGAAATTTTGAATTCAAAACTCGATTTCGCTTCTTGATTTTGATTTTCGGTTTTCTGCCGTTTCTCCGTTTTTCTTTGTTGAGGTCTCCTCAGCCGGCGACATTTTCTTGCGGGGGGGGGGGGGGGGGGGGGCGCACACAACAGAGAAACCGCGAGCAACCTGAACCGAACCTGTAAGCGCTGTACACGAGGACGAGTGTTACGAAGCAATCGTAACACAAGCCGACTCCTTGTACATAGCTTCCCTCTGAATGTATTGGCGCTGGCTCGCATTACCCCGCTCCTCATCGTGTGTTTTTGGGCGAGCGAGCTAGACTCACTCAAGTGAACCATGTTTCGGTGGTTTTTCTACGACGATTCGGTCGAAGAGAGTCTGCCTAACGATGTCACCAGGTGCGATCGTCGCGTGGGGGGGGGCGACACGAACGAAGCGGAGAACCGCGGACAAGGTGTAGGCGCTGAGGATGACAGCGACTCAGAGACGGGGGTCATCCCTTTGTTCGATGACCTGGACCCTACCGTCGCTGCCGCTATACTCACGCAGGTGAGCTGTCCATGCGGACCTGCAGCAAGTGAACAAAGTAGACGGCAGTCTGCCAGTTTGGTACGAGGTGCTGTTGAACTGGTACACAACTGATGTCTAGCCGCTGTCGTAACTTGGTAATAAATAACTGGGTGGGTGATGATGGTGATCGCACGTTACGTACTCTTAGGTCATCTCTCTGAAACCTATCGTAGCCCATGATACCCTATGACCCAATGACCATTCGTGCCGTATGATGTGCTCAACTACGACTGCCTGGTGATGACAGCAAACAACACGGAGAATTGCCCTGAACTCTATTAAAATTGTATGTGTGATGTACTATTAATACTACTGCTGTGTACTCAACTATTAATACGACTGGCAAGCAATACGAAGAACTGCCCTGAACTTCGTGGTTGTTTATGTTTATGGCACAGCAGCAGCAATCGCCGCCTTGAGCAGGCACAATATTCTCATATTGCATACCAGGTAGAGTACGTCCTGCTTGGACTGCTGCTCCTCGTAGCTTGTGGCCCCTGATCTCTGGCAGGTACCTGGTACTGCTGTGTTGCATCCCGCTACAAATCTGTACCAGGGATGGGAATTACGTCGTGTCGTGGATTGATTTATTACGCGTGATTACGTGAAATCAGCTATTAATACGATGACAACATACGCGTAACTACGTCTTGTACCAGGCGCAAGCAAGTATCTGAACTACTGCCGTGACATGCATAGGTGATGTCCGCACAGAGGTGATGTTGTCCTCACAGAAGTGATGTTGTCCTCACAGAAACACACCAAAAAAAAAGCAGCACTCCCTGTTGCTCTACTTTGATTTCTAGATGTTGCACATCTGATTCAAGACGACGCATGATACAAGGGATATACTCCGAAACGTCATCTGCTGTAGCTCGGTTCCGCTCGCCATGTAAAATTCGGACTCCACGGAGTCCGGGTCCCTGGCGACGTTGGGCGTATGCTCGTGAGGGTGCGCTGCCTGGCCGTCAAGGGCAAATTTTATACGTCACGGGACAGCTTACGCGGACTTTAATTGCTCGCCGCGCAATGTATGTAAAACCCCTGTTCTGGCAGATACTGGAGCAATGTATGGTCATTCCCATTGATCGACAAAACCAACGACACCGTCATGAAATCTGAACGGAATGCGCTGTGGTTAAGGTCTCCGACCCAGCCTAGTGTCACAGTGCTCACACCTTGGTCGATGATATGTGGCGTGGGCTGACCAGGCGTCTGATAAAAAAAACATTTTGGCACTGGTCTGTAGAAGACAGACGACAAAAAATCTCGACCTCTCTCCGATGGCAAAAAATAGACCATTTTTCAGGTTTGACATCGATCGACAAACCCAACGATTACGTCACGAACTCTGAATGAAGCGCGCTGGTTAGAGGCCACAACCCACACTAGTATCACAGTTCTCACACCTAGGTCGGTGATATGTGGCGTGGGTGGGCCAGGCGTCTACTAAAAACATATTTGGCAGCTGGTGTGTAGAAAACAGACGAAAAAAACTCTCGATTCTTCTCCGTTGGCACGAAACAGAACATTTTGAAAGATTCGACAAAGCAGAAAGAGCATAGGACGCCGCGGCCAACCTCTCGCCCCCTAGACCACGGATTCCAATTGTACCTCCCAGACCATAATTTACACGCATTGGCCTTGCCCGGTACCAAGCTCGTTGACCGTGGGTGGATTATATGTCGCGATCGAAGGTCAATCGTCGCGTGACTGCGGGTGTGCGAGCTGCGAGCTGTGTCTTTCTTCTTCTAGTTTGTGTGCGGCGTGATTTCACGTGGTTCCCGTGGTTCCCGTTAGTTAATACAGCGATTTTATTGGAAGATGGCTTCCGTCGTTCGCGTTATTTCAGCCATTTGATTGGAAGATAGCTGGCGTCAACTGCCCCGTGTTATTTTAGACTTGCCGCCGTCAAGCTGATAAATAAATAAGCTGGGTTTTCCCCATATATTTGAAGGCTTTGTTTACTCGTGAAAAGGGGGCAACAGTAGTGATTACATCAAATTTTCCAATTCAATCAATCTGCAATTTTTATAAATTTTGAAATACGTCAGCTGTGAGTTCGACTGATTAAATATAGACAAGACTGCTTGCTGCCTGAAACGTACCTGGTACTGGCGGTAGGGGTGGTTGCCTCTTACTGCAATACCACCTTGCAAAAACACCTCGTGCAACGCCTTTTTGTCTTGAACGTCAGCACAAACCCAACCCGACCCCAATCCTAACCCTTGTGACCCTAACTCTGTAGCATTGGGGGGCTCGAGGTCGACAGGGGCGGTCGCATTGAGGGACTCGAGGTCGACAGAGGCAGTCGCGGGGCCCCACGCTTGTTTCAGTGGCGATGTTCCCACTGCTGTGAAGAAAACGGTCGGGCGAAACGCCGGCCTCCACCAATCAGGCGGTAGTGTTGCACCAAGAAACTCGTGCAACGGCTCTACTACTGCTTTAGATCATTTTTTAGTTTGCAGTTCGGCACAGACCCAACACGGCCCCAACCCCAACCCTATTCATACGTAGTCTAACCCTAAGCTTTTATCCGTGGAAGGGCTCGAGATCGGCGGGGCAGTCACGCGTCACGCGGCTTCTCCGCCGCGTGTTTTGGTGGCGTTTCTATACTGACAACGGCCACCCTCGTCGATCAGACAAGTAGTAGTGATGCTGCACCACTTTATTTGAGAGGGGGGTGTTGCAATTAGGGCCTCTCTGACTTTGAGTAAAAGTGGACGTACAGCAGATACCAAGGCTGGTGGTTATTCGCTGTTGCCATCGCCGGATGCCTGGTGCCCATTGCCTTGCCACGTGACATACCACCGTGACCCACTTGGCGGTTCAATACGGGGCACAAGTAGGGCAAACAACAGCAGTTATATGAAATGAAGTACCAAGTACACAGCAGTACTTGAGTAAATACCCGATTCGTCCCGGCACTATAGTTAAGATCAATAGACTTGCACTCCAATACACTACCGGTAACATATTATACCAGGTATGATATCATGTCATACGATATTGGCGTGTAGGTGCGTACCGGCGTGTACCGACAGCAGTCCAAGGATGAGTATGTCATACGAACTCGTACACAATACAGCAATACAGCAAGTACCAAGATGTGAACGTCTCACTTTTGTGGAGTCTCGCCAGCCGCGATGCCGCTGCATGTTGCCATGCCGTCCGCCTTCTCTGGCCTGCTTGCGGAGCTGTTGATGTGATTGAAGCCTCTGGAGCTGCAAGTGTCCGGTGTCAAGTGGCATAGTGACAAGCATCAAGCACGACCTCATGGCTTCGTTCGAACTTCTTTCCGGCGCACCTGTGATATTTGTGCCACCTACGATCAAATGCCGTAAGTACCCCATCGGATGAGACTCGTTGTATGTGTGTGGTGTGTACGACCCTATTTGCCCCCAAGTATTTGAAATTGACTACTCGTACTCGAATGTACTACGTATTTGTTAGTCGAATTCAATCAGGACGTTTCGACTACAACACCACATTAGTTAGCTTTTCATTTGGGGTCGCATAATAACTCCACCTCCACCTATTGGATCTATAGTACTCCCACCAAACCTGAACATTCGCATGCATAGTTACATGCCTGGTATGGTACGCCCTACTTCTGTAGTTCGTATACACTTTTTTTTACACACGAGGTGTGCACCAGGTACCAGGGGTAAGTATCCTTACACACGTTTTATTTTTTGGGGGACAGAGTAATCAAGACCAAATATTCTCGGTAAAAATACTGGAATATATAAGTTTTTGTATGGATGATGGGTCCTGATTACTATGGTTCCCCGTAATAGGTGGGAGTGTATCGCTGTGCATGGTCGTAACTGCTGCTGTAGGTCCCCTTTCGTTCGCGTCTATTCGCCGATTCTTACGTCCGGTTCCATCCTTGGCCCTTCGTGCCCCCTCAACGACTCATGGTCGCATGTATACACAGCAGCAGTAGTCGTGCAGTATTATACAGAGGAGACCTGAGAAGATGGAACATGTATTTGCACATGTGATACGATACTGGCACCCAATGATGGGTCGAACTATTATTAATAATAAGTAGTGTATTTGATAGATCATACTGCTGTACTACAGCAGTAGTAGTAGAAGTCGTCTAATTTATTTCGTACAGCAGTGCAGGACACCAAATGAAAAACGTGCATTCTAGGGCCATCATTTACAAAGAAAAAACATGTATTCTACGGTAAGGTTCCCGCTTTTTTCCTGTTTGCAGTTTTCCTGGTTTTCCTGGGGGCTTTCTCCTGAAAGAGGAATGCTACAAAAGCTTTCCTGGGTTTTGCCGCCTTGTTCAGCAAATGTTTCCTGTTTTTCTTGACGAACCCAAAAAGGAAAAATCAGGAAGAATGCTCTTCGACTAGAATAGCCCTGATATGAATCGCAGGCTGAGACTTCCCAAAACCTAGGAGAGATTTCAGGCTGTCCCTCCGCTGCTAAATATCAAAGGACGTTTACCCCCCCGGGCGAGAAGCCCCAAGCCCTTGGAATGGCCCTGCTGCTTGTACCTGACCGTCGCGGGTACAGTAGCAGCAACAATTTTTAGTGCTATCGGCTCGATTTATGGCGGGTCAGAGTAAGAAAGGAGCTCAACACGAACCTGGGCTTAGCGAAAGGGGAAAAATAAATGGTAAATCCAGCCTGGTGGGCCCTGATTCCTGTCTGTCGTTGTAAATGTCCTGTGCTGCAATGGATCGTTATTCGCGCTTGGAGACGTAAAATCGCCAGTTGGCCCATTCTCCGATTGCATACGACCGTACCGCGAATGAAACACACAAGATATGATCGCGCACATTCTGGCATGCTTATCCGAGCCAATTTTTTTTTCAAAGCAAGAGGGGCACACGAAACGACACTACTCACGCACGTGGTGGCTTGGAAATATATCTCTTTGGAAGGATGTCATCGACACCTCCCCCTCAAGGACGCGTTGCATTGCGCTCGGCGTTTGTTCGTACTCTCTCCTCGCTGTGTCGAGAAAATCAGCTCGGAATACCCTTCCGGGGGGGTGGTTGTGTTTTTTTTTTTTTTTTGTTGGTAATTTACGGGACGAGTACCTGGTATACTACTATACTGCAGGTGTGTATTGTGTACCTGGTATTGTGCCAAGTATTACACACGCACATGGAAAAGTATCAAGACAAAAAAACGGGTTAAATTGACACGCGACACGAAATTGGAACGTGGAAGTGTGGTGAGCTTAAGCTTTATTTTTGCCAATCCGCCGGAGGATGTGTGAAAAAAAATTAAAATTAAAATTAAAACGGAATGTCGACGGTTTTTGCTCGTGGAAAGATTTAAGGTCTGAAGGTTCCCCATGGCCAAGTGGTTTATCATTTTCTGTCGGCATGACTGGCCAAAATTCAACTTTCGTCACAAAACGCTGGGTGTGTGTGTGGTTTTTTCGCTGTTATTGGCCTATTTTGCACAAGAAGAGTTAAGAAGAACAACCCGCTTCTTCAGCTTTTCGCCAACCAACGAGAAACACGCCCGATCGAAAGTAAAAGTGCTGAAATCAACTCTCCGGCGGGATTGGAAACTTCGGAAGGATTGTTGTCGCCGCTGCTGTCCTCCATTCTCATTTATGTTTTCCGCTCCTTGTAGCAGTCCTCGGTACTGGTATGATACATACTCACGCATAGTGGATGCCAATCAAAATCGAACTCGGAATTATTTCGTACGATGGTAGGCATGGTTTCGGAATTCAAGAATCGAAACGAACATGGGACTGGAGAATAGAGGATCGATAATAGTAGCACGATACGAAAAAAAAAAAAAAATCGCGTAATAATTTTCCCAGAAACGCGAAACCTTTTCCGGCCCTGGTTCCCTTCTCCTTCTCCTTGTCACTCGCCAGGTACCAGGTACGAGCACAGCTGTAGTATCGCCAGGTATTTTCAATTGTGTTCTAATTTTTCCAAATGTACGAACCGAATCGATGTTGTGCGGCTCATCCACCCGATAGAATATGCCAGCATGTATAATGGAACGTATACTTTGTGTATTGTTATTTAATAGAACCGACAGAATCGTCCACGTGTACGGAGGTTACCCACCCGAGTGTAGTCGTGCCACTGGAGGCCCCATCGGCTCTCTGCTGGCTGTGACCTTGAACAAATAGCCCATAGCCTCTGCTCGTAAATCGCAATTGACCCTTTAGTACTACACGAAAGTGTGTTGGGCGTAAGCTTTTTTTACCCAGATCTCCAAGGAGGATAAACAAAAAAAAAAAAAAAAAAAAAAAAAAAAAAATACTACACTATCAATGCAGTGATTGCGCAGAGACAGACGTACGTTTGACTCTGCTTGCGTGATTTTTGTGGGAGTGCAGCTCTAAACCGAATATCGGAAGCATAAGCAGTTGTGGACAACTCCTGGCGCGACCACGAACGCCAACACGCACCAGCACCATGACAAAATAAAATAAAATAAAAACTGTTACGTACGCCCTGTAGGCATGGCATATAGCGCTCTCGTTTCAATTGCTGCTGTAGATCCCCGCTATTTGTACTCGCAGAGCTGATGCGTTGTGTTCTTTTGTTGGCTCGACGAAGGGGGCTCCCGGTGGCCCTCACCGCTCTCTGCGGTATCCGCCACAGCCTATGAATGGCCGCCGGGTTTATCCTGTTGACTGGCGAGTATCAATACGGCTGACACCGGCTGGTACTACGCCTGCTCGAGCTTCTTCTGCCGCGCTTGAAATAATTGAGGCGTTTCGCGAATATATAGCTGGAATTATTGTGTACGTTTTTTTCGCCGCGCCTTGTTGCTGTTGCCGGTTACTTTGAAACCAAATCAGAAAAACAACCCGAAGTTAAACCTGCGATCACTGAAAATTGAACTTTTCGCCATCTGCTTGAAAACATAGGCCTATTGATGGTAGGTATCGACCCTGGAACCCTCCCCTCCCGTTGTGCTCGGAACATGGTTTGTTGCATACTTGTAGCTGGGATAAGCAGAACCAATAGCATTGCAGCGACTGGGTTTGCTTTGCTACTACAACAGCAATAGTGCGTGCATAGTAGAGCATTCCAGTGATTATTATCAGTAGTGCTTCGAAGTAGAGTAGCAGCAGTAGATCTACTGACAACACAAAACAAAAAAAAACGGCACCCCACCTGGTTTTTTTTGTCTGAGGCAGGGGGGAGGGAGGGAGGGAGGGGCGTGCTCATATTTTGCTTGCCTCGAGTCACGTGACCATTGACCATGAATCGCTTTCGGGACGAAGCGCCGTTCCTACTCGTAGTAGAGACACCTCCAACAGTCGGGCGCTCATTACGCTGTTTCCGTGTATTACCTACAGCAGATATTTTTTGCCCTTCCTATTTCGCCGCCTGTGGCCACTATCTATATTCTAAGATACCTGGTAGCTATCGTTCTCTCGCAGACAGGGAAGACGGGGGGGGGGGGGCATACCTTGAACCATAACCAAGCAGACATAATTCTAAAAACGATTTTTTCTTTTTTTTTCAAGTGTCCAGAAGTATCACGATGGCGGTTTTGTCTCTCAGTCTGACCTGGAGCAGGAGTGTAGGTCGCTTTCCTTTTTTTTCGTGTCGTCTGACGGGCTCTGTGCTTGCCTGTGCCTCGGCATCCTTGCGAACATGCACCCTTTCCACCTCTCGAGGTGGGGCTCCCTACGCTGTGTATTTACGTGTGCCATGTTTATGTCCATGTTCATGTATGTCCGGCTTGCTTGAGCTTTTTTATTTATCCGTTTCATCATTATTCATGGAGCCGTGAATCGGAGGCGAACGTTGGATTGAATTCCAGTCGGCTCTCCATGAAGAACCCGATCCATCGAACTTATTTTATAACCCGGCTCACGTGAAATTAGAGTGAAATTGAACGAGCGAAGCGAGCCCCAATCCCCCCCCCCCCCCCCCCCCCCCCCCCCCCCCCCCCCCCCCCCCCCCCCCCACCTCGCGCACGCCCCCGGCTGGTGCGGAGGCCAACACCGTCCGTGTATACCCGGTAGATGACGTTATCATGGGTATATCGTTCAAGCTACTGCAACCATTTTTCCATCCCGAAGTCGAATGAATCGGCCGCAATGCACACCAGCCCTATCGAGATCAGACATGGGCTCACGCCGCGAACCGGCATACCCAGGTACAAACGCCGTCGCCCCCGCGAGTTTAGTACCGGTACGGCCGTGCGATCAGTTAAACGGATCTGTCCCACATTACGAAGGCCCACATCAATCTGAACCCACGCTGTACCCTACAAACAGATTTCCTCGGGTGTTTACACACCGTATTTTGTTTTTTTTTCTGAATACTGTTGGTATGAGTATGTTCCCCCGTATTGATGACAGTTGCGACACAGCGGCCTTCCGCTGTTACGGTAAAGAGCGTTGAGTCCGCGCTGGAGTGCGATAGTTCTTTTGTTCAGCACTCGTTGTGACATCTCGACAGCGGGAGAGAGGGGTGCTTGCCAGTAAAGTCGAACAAAATTTGTACTCGGAAAGGCTCTTGGCTCTTCTCTCTCGACAAAGAAATTTCCGAAAAACATCCTCGTTGTTCCGGTATGTTGGTGGACCTTACTTAACCTTCCCGTTCTGCAAAAAAATAAATAAATGCAAGCGCTGAAAAAACGACCGCATCCCTCTTTACGGTATTTGCGGTAGACCGCTGTATCTCAACTCTACTAATTCGTGGGGAACATACTCGTGTTATTTTGGGAACATAATAATTAGGACCAAATCTGACCAGTAGAAATACGGGAATGTATAGGTTTTTGTGTATGTGAATGGTCCTGATGACTATGCTCCCCCCCCCCCGTAATAGTATTCAAAATCAAATACGGTGTCTAAACATGCGGCGACGGTCTATGGTCATGCGACCGCGGCCATGCATGATGTGAGCACACACACACACATACACCCCCGTTGCGGTGGCGATCACGAAAGCGTGGCGCGCGCCTGGCGCCTGGCGGCACCGACGGTGCAAAGGGCACGCCGAGGTCTCTTCTCTCTCTCTCTCTCTCGGATGCTTCGCGTGGAGGGGGCACCATCGACACACGAGTTTCGTAGCAAGGTCTTTCGTACGCTCGGCAGCTGTATTGATTGCTGCAAAAATGCCCTCTCAGAAAAAAATATATGAACACCTATAAAGCTACCTCGCACGCGCCAAACGCGTAAAGAGGCGTGTTTCACGGTGATCACGCCTGGGCCCGGGAACCTCCTCCGCTAGTCGAAACCGTGGGAGTGGCTCGGTCACCCTGGCCACCTGCCCCCGCCCCCACCCTCTCCCCCACACCCCTACCCCCACCCCGAGGATGCCGGGGGTTTTCACGTGGGTTGTCGTAGCGGTAAATACAACGGTAAATAAGAACAACGGCCCGCAGTATACCTTGGTGCGTATACACGTAGACGCGCACGGAGACGTGCCGGAGAAACACACCATCGCGAAGGCCAACTTACGCTTCACGCTTCCTAAACAGTACTCGCCCCACTCCTACTCACCCCCATCCCCACCCCCACCCCCGCCTCCACACTCTCACTGCCACCCCCATCCCCACCCGTAACCCCGCCCCGACCCGCACCCCGACGCCCACCACCCCCCCCACCCACACCCACGCCCCGCGGACGTCAAACGGCGTGCCAGGCCGCGTTTCGAGGGTACCGCCTTCGAGACCGCTTGCGCCGACTGCCCGCCCGAGAGGCGGAGAAGGCGATACGGGCCTTGCACGCCAACGCGCGCGGGTTTCGCAGCCTGGCCCTGTTCTTGGTGTTCTTCGGGCTGTACTTTTCGCTTGTCTTCGGCGGCGCGGACGTGGCGTTCCAGCGCTCCGTGCAGCAGGGGCTGAGGAGCCACCTTGCGATGGTGAGAGGGCTTGGGTGTTGAGCTGCCTGTATTGAGCTGTATTTGGCGTGATGTTTAGTGGTGGCGGCGGTGGTGGCGCTAGCGGTGGTGGTGGTGGTGGTGGTGTGTTGCTGATGTCTTGCCGTGCGCTTGAGGAGGCGGCAGGTCCACGCTTCACGCTTGCAGTTTTTGCGTTGTGTGCTGCTTGACGGGTGTGTTGGAGCTGCCTCTGTTGTTGCTGCTGCTGCTCCTGCTGCTCCTGCTGCTGCTTGGTGGTGGTGCCGCTCCTGCTGCTGCTGCTGCTGCTGCTGCTGCTGCTGCTGCTGCTTCGGCGGTGGTTGCTGCTGCTGCTGTCTCCGTTGCGGGAGATGGTCGTAGTTGTTTTTCCAGCGCTGGGCGTTCTGGGTGGGGGGCAACGAACGTGAAACGTTGCGCCGCCGGTGGCATACTGAGTGGCTTCGGGGTGGGATGGTCACGACACACGCGCTGCGTTTGGCGCGGCGTCAGGGGTGCGCGGTTTCCCCCCAAGCCTTTCGGAAGCAGAAACACAGCGGGTTTACGGCAAAGGGGAGCTCAGTGCGGCAGGCGGGCCAGGGCCATGCATGAGCAGCTCTGCAAGACGACGTACCTTTTTTTTTACTTCCTTAAATTTTCGTTGATAGTTTTCGACAACGTAAACATATTCTTTGGCTCCAATCCCATTTTATTTAGCTTCGCCCTTCCTGCTCTTTCCGCCTCCTCCTATTTCGAGGGGACATAGTAAATACGACCAAATATTGTTAGTAAAAATAGTAAATATATAGGTTTTTGTGTGTACCTTAGGTCCTATTTACTATGGCCCTCCGGAGTAGTCATAACTTACACCCGGCGGTCACCAAGTAGGCCCTTTCCCCCCCCCCCCCCCAATCCGTTACGGTATGTACGTGCCTTGCTTTTTTTGTCGCAAGAAAAGTTCAGCACTTCCTTCCCTCGTCGACGACTCGCGACGAATTGTGCCTACCCACGCTACTGTTACGAGTGCCCATAGTAAATAGGACCTACGGTACACACAAAAACCTATATATTTCCCTGTTTTTACTAACAGTATTTGGTCCCATTTACTATTAAGGTCCCCCGTAATATTGGTAGGTGTTCTCGACGGTTGATGTCCTTAGACAATGTAAAACTCCATACGAAGACTCGAACCCTCGATTTGAAGCTTAGCAGTATTCGAGATCAACCATTGAGCCGTCGGGGCGACCGGCTGATGTTGATACATCCTTTGACCATTACGGTGTTTTTTTCCACGATATCGTTTCCTAAGAACTAAACAAATTGTTGCACGTTTATGTTTTTCGTCTCCGCCTATGTATGTAGTCTTTGTTCTAGCGGCTTTTCTGACGTACTCTACGACGAATCAGATGGCGGGGGGGCGGGGGGAGTCTGCCGCAGTGATACACTGTGTAGTTCCGCGCCCGGGAGAGAGCGAGGAAAGCCCCGAACGAGATCCGAGGTGCCGTATGTTGTGTGTCGCGCGCGAACGCCCTGTGACATTTCTCTATTACGGGGGGCCATAGTAAATAGGACCTACGGTACACACAAAAAACCTATATATTTACCTATTTTTACTGAAAAATATTTGGTCCTATTTACTATGGTCCCCCGTAATAGGACTGCCGGGCTGGACCGTTTCTCCCCTCCTGGCGCGTAAAGGGGGACGTGTTTTGAACCCCCCCCTCCCCTCCTGCACCTCACGGCGCTTCGCGCTTGGTGCAAGCAATGTCTGCCTGGTCGGTGAAAAACCGACGCGCTCCGTCCCGGCATTGTAGGGATGCGAGGGTTTATGGTCATACGACTACGGCCATGCATGACAATGAGTACACCCCCCCCTTCCCTCCTGAGAAACGCCTCGCCACGATTTCCTGCATTGGACCAGTTCGGACTTCCTTCTTTGCTGTGCGACGGTTGTGTTTGCTTGTATATCTAGAAGGCGTTTGGTTGGGTTTCAGTTCGCTGGACGCGTGGAGCCCGCGCACTTGGACCGAGCCCGCTCGTACTCTCGATCTGTTTTTTTTTCTCGTCTAAATTTGCGAGCGGTAGGTGTGTATAGCCCTAGAGGGGCTGACTGTGCGGCGTTTCTCCCGTGCATCGCCGCCGTTGTCTTTGCTTCGCCAGCGCCGAGCACGTCCGCAAGACCCCTTGAGCCCGATGCGTATGCCTCTCATTTTCCCGACCTCTATGGTCATACGACCACGGCCATGCATGATGACATCAGTACATCCCCCCCCCCCCCCCCCCCCCCCCCCGCTGGTCAAATGACTACGGCCATGCACGATAATGAGTACACCCCCCCCCCCCCACCATTGTCATCTATGTGCAAGTCCGCTTCGCAAGCGGTTCTTAGGAGGATGCAGCTAGCTCACCCTTCATGCGACTCGCCGAACACCCCACGGCGCTTCGCGCTTGGTGCAATGAAGCAATGCCTGCCTGGTCGGTAAAAACCCGACGAGGTCCGTGACGGCGTTGAAAGGATGCGAGGGTCTAGTGTCATACGACTACGATGTGCATGATATCGAGTAGACCCCCCCCCCCACTGTCCCTTGCTTGGTTACGTGGATCTAACAGGTCAAGTTTGGCCCGGAGGAAGACAGGACGCATACGGACGTCAATTCCCTCTCGGACGTTTACCAATGGATGCAGGTGTGCGCTTTTCTCGGGCGGAGGTTTTTTTTCAAGGTTTTGCGATGGTGTGGAAGATTTTTGGTGCTTCTGTTATTTTTCGGGGTTTGGGTATTTTGGTGCTCGTGAGGGGGCTTTTTTCGTGCCTATGTTGTTTCAGGGGGGTTGCGGGTTTCGGTGCTCCCAATATTTTACGGGGTTTGGAAGGTTTCGGTGCTCGTGCGTTTTTTCGTGCTCGTGAAGGTTTTTACGGGGTTTGTTTGTTTGTTTTCGGTTTCCACGATTTGTTGTAACGTAATTTTCGTAGAAAAACGACCAAAATGGCGACAGAAATGACCAGCGTGGCAGGCACAAGCACCCCTGGGACGCCTTCGTTTAGGAGTGTTTGTACCCGCAGCGCATGTCCTTCTATCAGCTGTATCTCTGTGCCGCTGTTTCTGCCCCGCCGGTTACCAGGTATAGGCCTTAAGGACTGCGCTTCAGCTGTGAGGAAAAACAGTTGAAACAATTTGAATCAGCATCAGATTTAGATTTCTTGCATCCTGCAGTAGTTGGATGTTTTCGAAGACTTTAGAGCCCATCTCAACGGGGGAACACCAAATTTCGTTCAATCAGATGCAAATTATATTAGAAAAAAAAAAATCAAGTCAAATTGAAAGAACCGAAAGTCCTCGATAAGATGGGCCCTTGAATTAAATTAGAAAAAAAAATCAAGTCAAATTGAAAGAACCGCAAGTCCTCGATAAGATGGGCCCTTAGGTTGGAAGCAATTTTGGTTGGGTTTCCTGTGCTCTGTTTCTTGTACGAAACTAAACCCAACCCACGGAACCTTCTGGAGTTCTAACCCAACCCCAAGAGTAATTGGTCAGAAGTGGCATTTTGGTCACCTTTCTTTTGCTAAGTACTTATTCTCGTTTTTTTATAACTCTCTTAAGGGAGGTTTCATGGGTTGGGGTCATTTTTGTTTGTAGGAAATGTTCAGACCTGAAGAGAATCCATCCAAGTTGGTTTCCAACAGATACTCTTCGCAGACACTCTACGCAGTAGAAGGGTTGAGCCTCGGAGGCTACCGCGTAGTTCCTGAGCAATACTATTATACTATTTACGGGGGCCCATAGTAAATAGGACCCACGGTACACACCAAAAACCTGCATGTTTTGCTGTTTTTACTATTAATACGAAACAACATTGGGTCCTATTTACTACGAGTATGATATATGTAGTAGGGTAGGAACGCTATATATACCCCCTTTTGCATCGAAGATGCCAGGTGACGGCACTTTCGCCCCCTTGACTGACGGCAATTTTCCTTCTTTTTTTTCCTTGACTGACGCCAAACTACTGCTCTAGGTTTTAGTGTGGAACACTAGGTTTTAGTGTGGAACACTAGGTTTTAGTGTAAAACACTAGTTTTTAGTGCGGAACACTAGGTTTTAGTGCGAAACACGAAGTTGCAGTGTGGAACAGTAGGTTCTAGTGTGGAACACTAGGTTCTAGTGTGGAACACTAGGTTCTAGTGTGGAACACTAGGTTCTAGTGTGGAACACTAGGTTCTAGTGTGGAACACTAGGTTCTAGTGTGGACACTAGGTTTTTGTGTGGAACACTAGGTTTTTGTGTGGAACACTAGGTTTTTGAGCGGAACACTAGATTTTAGTGTGGAACACTAGATTTTAGTGTGAAACACTAGGTTTTAGTGTGGAACACTAGATTTTAGTGTGAAACACTAGGTTTTAGTGTGGAACACGAGGTTTTAGTGTGGAACACGAGGTTTTAGTGTGGAACACGAGGTTTTAGTGTGGAACACTATTAGTAGTGTTGTTATTTGTTGTTGTTTTTCTTCACATTAAACCGTTCTTTCTACCCGTCGACATCCAGCACAACCAGTGTCCGTGCCGATTCTTCAATCCTAGAGATATATAAGTTCTGTGGTCACAAAGCTACGCCACAGAGATACTACGTTGCCACGTAAGCAATGCAATGTGGAACACTATCAATAGTGTGGAACACCATTATTAATAACAGGTTTTTGTCGAATCCACACCCTTGGGACCGGTGCGCTTTTCCCTCCTTGACTGACCTGATCGTCTCCTGACATCTTTTGTTTTGCATTGCCGCGTTTGGGCCACTCGGGCGAGGAGTGGCTCTGTACTTCATTCACCTTTGGGCTTTTCAAATGCTTTTTTGCGCTGGCGCAGACAGCGTATCCAACTCAATCCCCACGGCTGTGCGTGTATCGCGTACACAACCGAAAAAAACACTTTATCAGGTATATTATTTTTCGACCCCTTGAGAACTGCACTCCCGTTTCGGGGACGATTGGGGGGAAAATATTCTGAATTGGAGTTAAGACACGTCTCTGCGTAGTGCAGTACTAGAAGGGTGAAAAAAACAATCGGCCGACTGCCCTAAAAGGGGCTGAAAACTAGAAAGTGGCCCTCCTACCGTTCGTAGCACGCAGCCTCGCTTGCTCTCCGCAGGCGGTTGCTCGTTGCGGAAAACTCTCGCGGCAACAAAACGAAAGGGGTGGGGTGGTTGAGAAGGGGGGGTGTGTCTCGCGCGTGCATGAGCGCGCGCTGTTGCTTGCCAACTGGAACGTTCCACACCTTGGATGGCCAGACCATGATCTATCTGATCTGTCTTATCTGTAGATCATCTATTCATAGTTCCTCAGCTGCCGTTGTGAGAGGTTGTGCAAGATGTGCCCTGTGGGGCAGATCGAACCCAGGGAACATGTGCTATTAATTGATATGATGCAAATTGTACGACTCCCCACACCCGGTAACATGAGCTAGATCATACAAGATCGGGAACAGATAGATCAAGAGCTGCCGTGAAGGATCTGCAGTAGTGGGTGAAGTGGGAATCAACTCTCTTGTCCATTAGGTGGGGAGTCGTAAGCGCCGCCAACCGATAAAAGGCAAAAGAAAAAAAAAGGTGTACGTAGGCTGCAGCGGCTTAAAACATGAGCGCTTGAAACTTCTTCGTTTTTTTTTTTTTCTGCTCAGGATCGTCTCCTGCCTGATTCAGGTTGGGTTTTTTTTTTTTGCATGTTTTCAATTATTTCTGTGTTTTTTTGTTTGGTATCAGGGAGTTTCGTTTAATTCCCCCCCCCCCCCCCCCCCCCCCCCCCCCCCGCAGCCACGCGTTGTAGGGATGCGAGGATCTATGGCCATACGACTACGGCCATGCATGATATCGAGTACACACACCCAAAAGAGTACGCCCCCCCCCCCGCCCCCGCGCCGCCGCCCCTCGCTCTCCCAACAAGTAATACGCCCTCTATTTTGCCCGCTCGTGCCCGTGTTTGCGGTGTGAATGCCTGCGTGTGTATTGGTACCCTCTCCCTCCGCCATCCGCGCCGTGTCGCGTTTCTTTTTTTTTTGGCAAGATGTTTTACCTCAAGACCTACCACGGGACGCAGCTGGAGAGCGTGTGCACGGCGTGCATCCTCAAGCCTTCCGACGAAGTCTGCGCCACCTGCGACTTCGACCTCTACGACGCAAGTCTCCCCGACACGAACGTGTCGGATACCGATAGGGATACTAGCTCCTCTGACCGGCGAAGGAGGCGCGCAGCGACGTCGAGCAGCGGCGGCAGCAGCAGCAGCGGCAGCGGCGGCAGCAGTAGTAGCAGCAGCAGCAGCATCAGCAGTCTGGGTCTATCCAAGGAATGTCAAGCTTGTGTGGTGAGTGAGTGCGAGAAGCTAGCGTTCTGCTGGAATATATGGCAGGGGGTTGTGGAGGGGGGTGTCGATATATCGCGGAGGGGTGTCTTTTTTCATGGTTTGGATCAGTCACGTGGGCTGTGGTGTTTTGCTACTCCGAGGTGTTGTAGAGGGAACTAACTGATTTGCTTGGAAGACTTTTGAGTCCGCGCTGATTACCGTATTGCTTCGAAGTGTGTCCCTTTAGATGAAAAAAAATAACGAGCATTGGGCGTTACGTATTCGAACCGGCATATATAGGATGTTGCTCTGTGACCCCGGGCTGACGTCTATGAGGGAATTTGAAGAGGCGAAATTCGCAACAGATAAAGAGGCGTGCTTATCGGGAGTAGCGTGAGGGGGTGGGAGGGGGAGGTGTACTCATTCATCATGCATGGCCTGAGTCGTATGACCATAGACTCTCAGTGGCGTGGGGGGGGGGGGGCGTGTGTACTCGATAGGAGAGATGTACTCGATCTCATGCATGGCCGTAGTCGTATGACCATAGACCCTCGCATCCCTACATTGCCGGGATAAGGGGGGGGGGGGGGGGGTAGCGGTATGCGACGAAACGCCCACGCAACCTTACGAAAGCGTACGCGTTGCCGCTCGCTGTCACGGCTGGTTGTCACGACTGGTTGCAGCAGATGACTTCGCCTTTTTTTTTGCTGGTTGGTCGCCCAGGTGTCCAGGGTTGTCTTATTGGAGCGGGGAGGCCTGTTTCGTTGGACCGCTTCGCGGAGGAAATAATATAATAGATTTGAATGAGCGTTGCGAAATGGCTATGTAGCGAGCGGGGAGTTAGGCCGCGCGCGACCGAGAAACAGGTCAAGTGATGCCTCGAGAATATTCGCCCCCCCCCCCCCCCCCCCCAACGTCAGTTCGCTTTTTTCGTTTTTTTTTTAGTCGCTGTCAGTTTTGGGCGAGAGGGGTGTGGAGCTCTTCGAGTGAGAGAGAAATTCGGAAATATTACAGTGGGTGCTATACTTCGTATTCGACTATTGTGGCACGCCTCTCATACATGGCAACTCCCTGGGCATTCGAGTGGGAGAGAGCCTAAGAAACGTTAGATGATATGTACCACTATGGTATATAACGCCTCTCGTGTACCCGGCAACTCCCCTAGGGTCATCGAGTGAGAGAGAGCCTCATGAACATTAGATGATGTGTACCACCATCGTAAAACGCCTCTCGTGCACCTGGTAACTGTGTCTAGCTCTTTCGAGTGAGGAAAAAGTCTCCGAAGCATAACCCTTTTAGCGCCGCAGTCCCGGTTTGGGGACAAATTACTCAACAATTGACTAGATAGTCCCCGAAACGGGACTGCAGTTTTAAAAAGGGATAAGGGCGCATGCCACGGTAGAGAATTTGCGCGCCTGCAGCTTCCTGAGACTCCTAGCTTAAGGGCTTACATACCTGCAGCAGGCCAAAAAATGGATTTTAGAGAACAATTCAACACATAAACCAGGTTTGTAGTCTCATGCATGGCCTACAGTAGGCCCGGTACCGTGGTATGCTTCCTCTCTGTCCACGAGTCGCTCAATGTAAGTACTGGATTGGAGGAGGCCTCCTGCGCCGGCAGCGGGGGCTCGCCCGTGCATAAAACCATCCGCACCGAGGGTGCCTCGGCCGAGGTGCCTTCAGCGCGGCAGCAGTTCTTGGAAATGAAGCGGCGACCGCGTCCGTGACTTTGGCATGCTATCTGCAGTTTTTCCCGCGTTCGTCGTGTTTTGTTGAGGTCCACGGGGAGTATAGGGCGGAAGTGACCCCTCTTCGTACAGTTCTCCAGTTAATTTTTACTAAAGGTGCTGGTTCCAGCCTGTGTTACAAAGTGTGCGGGACCACCTCCTTGGATGTCGATACTACGAAAAATATTTTTGTACCAGAGCTGTTGGGTACCACTCTGCCCCGAAATATAGGTACGTTTTGCACATAAATAGTTCATACAAATGTTCCTTATATCTCTGGCCAGGGTTGACCCGTCAGTCCCGGTGACAGTTTTGCCGAAAAGTGCTACAATACCGCCCCCGCCCCCCCCCGCACCTCACGGCGCTTCGCGCTTGGTGCAAGCAATGTCTGCCTGGCCGGTGAAAACCCGACGTGCTCCGTCCCGGCATTGTAGGGATGCGAGGGTCTATGGTCATACGACTACGGCCATGCATGATAATGAGTACACCCCCCCCCCCCCCCCCTGCTGTAGAAGGCGTCATATCACCCATTAAGGGCTGCAGTCCCGATTTGGGGACAGAGTACTTGGAATTAGAGTGGTTTGTTCCCCGAGACGGGACTGCAGTTTGCCCCATTAGAGGCTATTACGCGGGTCCGTAGTTAATAGGACCTATGGTATACATAAAAACGTATATATTTACCTATTCTTACTAACAATATTTGGTCCTGTTTACTATGGTCCCCCGTAATAAAAAAGGGTTGTGCAGGTGCTACGTACCCCCGTCGCAGGCACGCCTCTCGTACTACTGCAAGTATACCTGGTAGCCGCAGTAAAACTCCCTTGCGTCATGTTCTTAACGCCTCCCTCATTATTTATGTCTGAAGCCCCCCCCCCCCCCCCCCCCCCCCAAAAAAATGGTTCAAGGGCTTTTTATTTTGAAGCCCTCACACTATTAGTGGATTTTTTTTTTTTTTTTTTCGAGTCTCACGCTATTTCCAAGTGTGCCCCGTGTAAAAAGAGTTGCCTTACGCTACACTTACCGGGACATTTTGCTGAAAAAGAAAAGTGTCCCACGCTAACTCCAAGTTGTATGTCCCCCGCCATAAAACATGGTGTTGCGGTTCTTAAGGTGTTAATTAATACGCACTCAAAAGCAGCAGCAACAACAACAACAAAGTCCACCGGACCGCACTTGGCTCCATGCCTCTCGCCTCGCTGTGTGAGGTATATATGTGTATATATATATGCCAGATATGTTTTACGGCCGGGCCTCGTCATGTCTGCCTGCCTTCCTTCCTTCCTTCCTTCCTTCCTTCCTTCCTTCCGCGGATGCTGGTTTTATTATCAGCATGTACCGGTGCCCTTCTAACCCAAGTTCTTGCCTCGCTTTACAATAGATCGGGCGCGCCTGCGATGAATCCTACGCGAAAATCTGCGCCGCCTTCCTGGAGTCGGGGTCCACCTCATCACCATCACCATCACCATCACCATCACCGGGAGAAGAGGAGGGTGACGCGGCTGACGGGGTGTCGTCCTCGACGATGCCCTCCCCCGCGTCCAACGCCTCGGCCGACCTGACTCTTGACGCCACCGCGCTCGACGCTGTGGTTCTCGAGCCTGAGGGGGGCGTTACGGCTGCCGGGGGGTACCTGGTCATCGAAAATGTGAGAGATGTTTGTCTTTTTGTTTTTTTGTGCCTTTTCGGTGTTCACAAGCAGGGACGGACGGCGGTGGCGTGGGTGTCAGGTGGTCAGATGATGACATCGCCTTTTCCCCTGGCTTACCTTGTTGCTCCTTGCTGACGTCAGCCCTCCATCCCTCGGTGATCGTTGGAGACGTGCAACGTACATACATAGGACGGTTCACAGAAAGTTCCTCGGTACACAATAAAACTTGGACGATATGTAGGTGTGCTTGCTTCGCGCTCGTGCTTTCTCGCTTGGGTTGCGCCGCGGTTGGCTCATGGGCTTTAGCCGCGTTTGAACAACGTGTGTTACCACGTGTTTGCATCACGAGCAGTATTGGATGTCTCGTTCGATACGATATCGATGAAACAAGAAAAAAAAAAATCGTCGATACGATGCTGTGTCGCAGCGTCACTACTGTAATCGATTGGCACTATTTAATAGACGTCGGTTGTTGACGCGATGTGCTGTTTCAGCGGACAACAGCGGGAAATGGCAGGTCGAGATTATTTGCGTGATACCCAGCGGGGCACACGAAAAAAACATGAAAACATTTTTTTTTATGTTTTGAGCCCCACGCAGAGGATGAGTATGTAAAATCGAAGATGAAAACAAAAAAAATGAAACAGAATTGGGTCTGTTTTTGGTTCGTACAGAGAGAGAGAGAGAGAGATCCCATCCTACCGGCTTGTTTTTCATTTCGGACCTTTTTAGGAGTTTGGTGTCGGTTTTCTCTCTTTGTCGTGGAAGTCTTATTGTCGGGGGGGGCTCTGGGACCGCCGCGTTTGCCCTTCTTTTGTGCTTCCTTTTTTCTTGCAGGTCAGCCAATGCGATGGTCTCCATGACTATGTTGGGAGAACGGAAAACCTAGGCCGGTTTCAGGTCGACCTTAAGGCGAGAAAACGGACGGTTTTGTTTGTCCCCCCCCCCCCCCAAGCACCTTTCCAATCTGATTTCTCGGCGAGATTTTTCTAAAGCCGTCAACGTCTTCGCTGTGTTCGTCACCCCCTTTGGTTCTTGAGGAAATTATCTCGGAAAATTCATGCACGAGGTGTCGAATCTTTTGCGTGCCATGCGGTACACACACGCAAGATGGGTCTCGCCTCTGCTGCCTTTCGTCCGCTTCAGCCGCCTTTAGATTGTCTGTTCTTAGCTGGCCTGCCAGGGAGCTCCTTTGTGCCCAGCATCGCCCTGCACGTTCGGCCGGCCATACTGTAGATGGCGGGAAAACGCCTCCGTATTAGCGCCGGTTTTCGAGCTCGACCGCCTACATGTAGCTCCCAGGAACTTTTTGTAGCTTTTCTGCGCTTTTGGTGTCACGGAGCTGCGCTTCTTGAGTGGGGCGCGGAGGAGGGCGGGGGAGGGGGTGGAGTTGGCTTCGATCGGCGCTATGTATACGCTATTGTTGGTGGGTTTCTTGGTAGGCTGCGATGAGATGGAACCCGTACGGTGGCCCTGAGCAAAAATGGCGTGCGCTTCGCGGAGGTTGAAATCTGAAAACTGGCATGCTTTGTGTGACACTCGAAATTCTGAAAATGGGCGAAATTGTGAAGACGTTTCAAGATGTCTACCGACTGGAAAAGTTTACCGCGTCAGTTTTTCCCTCGGGTCGGTCTTTTCCTTATCTGGCATCGTTTTTGTTTTTTTCGTTTTTTCGTTTTTTATTTTTCTCCCCCCCTTTTTTTTATCGATGTGCGTAAGGGCCCATCTTGACGGGGACTTTCGGCTCTTTCAATTTGACTTGATTTTTTTTGTTTTCTAATTTAATTGAAGGGCCCGTCTTATCGAGGACTTTCGGTTCTTTCAATTTGACTTGATTTTTTTTTTTTCTAATTTAATTTGCATGTGATTAAACGAAATGTAGTGTTCCCCGTTAAGATGGGCCCTAATAATCGGCGATGGACGCTATCGTCGGAAACACAGCTGGCGCCTCCCGAAGCGTTTTTTTCTTATTCGCTGCCCCTTCCGCACTCCCTGTTTTCGCGTTTCGGCATAAAAGTACGCACGGCCCATTACTTGCCGGCAGTTGGGAGGGTGTGCGCGCGGGGGGGTGTGTGCCTCTCTCCCGTACCATTGCACGGACGTGAGCGGTGTTTACTGGTTTCCCTCGGCCTTCTTCTCTGTCTTTCTATGGAGGTTTTTGAGTGATCCAAGGCTAAAGCTCATGTTGCGCATTCTTGCAGATGGCAACACAGTTCCGCCCCCAAGATTTGTTTTTTTTTTTAGTTTTTTTTTTTTTTTTTGAACGTACGGCTCCTTTTTTTTTATCGTCTCGACGTTTTCTGGAAGAAAGCGTCTCGCAGCATAATGGTCGGTTCATCGATCCACACCTTTCCGTGATGTCTCACAACCCACGACCAGGGAATGCACCTACCACAACATGAAGGAAGAGAAGAAAAGGAAATCAACGGCTTGCGTTCTCGCTGGAAGCTCGCTGAAGCACTTTTTTTTTCCCTGTAGCCCGGCCTTACCGCCTTTTTCCTGCCTCTTACTGCCCCCCTCCCGTTATGTGACGCCGTTTTTGATAGGTCAACTACGATGGGATCGGGTACGTGGCGAACCGGAACAGAATCATCGGTGGCATGCTGGTGAGTTGGGTGCCGTCGCGCGAGGGATGAGCGGTGCGATGCAGTTGCTACATATGGGTGTGATGCGCCCCAGTACCCTTCCTGTCCCCTGTTCCCCCCCCCCCCCCCCCCTTCCCACCCCACCTCCCGCTCGCCTCGGCCATCGCACCGCCGTGCAGAGTCTGGGTGGGGTATATCCGATAACCACGTTCTTGGGCATGTTTTACGCGCGCACCACGTGAGATTGTTTCCATCCAAAGCGTGCCCAATGCCCTGCCCTGACAGGAAGAACGGCTATTACGGGGGACTACCATAGTACATAGGACCTACGGTACACACAAAACCTTATATACTTCCCCTATTTTTTTCTAACATCGTTTGGTCCCATTAACTATGGCCCCCCGTAATAGATGTGTCGAGCAGGCGTTCATATCGTATCTTGTGGCTTTTTATACAAGTTACGACGACCAGGAAGGAGAGAGAAAAGGAAGGGCTAATAAGCTGTAAATGGGATGGGGGGAAAACATCGGATTGAAAAAATAAAAATTAACGGGTCTGTATCGTTGAGCGTTTTTTGTTCCGTCCGATGCTTCCCGACGATATAAATGGTGGTAGGGGTACGTACGTGAGTTGGGGTTTTTTGTGCGGTAGGTATCATGTGAATATTATTATGGCCGGCCAACAGGCCAGCAGCAAGCGGCCGCTGGACGCGCGAGCTTTTGGATGTCTCGCCGGAAAACGAAATAATCTTCTCCCTCGGGTATTTATTTTTTTTTTATTATTATTCTCGAAAGCTTCTTATCTCCTTTTTCCCGTCCTCTCGCCGCCAGGTGACGTTTTCGCGGCGGAAGCGCCTTGTCACTGATCAGTGCTCGTCGTCGCGGAATTACTACGACATCTGCCTGGCGGACGGAGAGGACAAGGACACCTTAACCCCGTCAGGAGTTTGGGTTGACTTCCGCCCGGACCCTGAAATCGTATACAGCAATGGTACGCAAAAGCCTTCAGGGTTCATTTCGAGCGAATTCGATTTCCTATTTTCCGCGGCGCAAAAAAAAAAAGGGACTCGTTGGAGATGACTGAAGCGAACGACCGACAGACCGAGCGACCGACCGGGATCCACCAACACAGACAAGTTGACGAGAGTTTTCAAGTATCCTCTGCGGCGCGAGTTTCTGGCGGCAGCTATGATTTACTGCAAGGAGCTTATTAGTTTCTTGTTTTCGCGCGTGTAAGGGGGTCTGGAGGGGGTGGACGGGGGGTGGGGTGGGGTGGGGAGGGGGTGGGCGTTGTTTGTGATGTGGCGTGCACGACTTGGTGACCGTGAGGGGGCGGTTGGCCGGTGAGTCGACTAGGAGTAGCTCACTGGTGGCTTGGCTGGTTGACGAATGGATTGCCCGGATGGCGGATGGACTGCTTGGCTACTGCAGCTGTTTGATTGGATAGTTGGTGTCCGCTATCCTGACCTTTCTTTATGTTGCGGTTCGGCGAGCACGGCTGCGGTTCACACACACGGAGTGGCCTGCAGCCGAAAGGTGTACGAGCCAACGTCCCCCCGGGGGTAGGCAGCGCAGGTCGACGGCGAAAGTAGCGTTAAGGTTGCAAGTCGTTCAAGCTGCGGCATGGATCGGCGACCAGATTTTTCCGTTGTGCTGCGGCGTACGGTGCGTCGTCTATGCCTCGGTCGTGTTTTGTTATTGACGTCCGCTGGTCGACTCGAACTATTAGGATCGAGGGGCAAGGCTTCCGGTACTACCTATCCCTGGCTCCTGTGGGTCCGCCGTTGCCCCTCCCAGGCAAAAGGCAAAGCGGAGCGGGGCTCGTATTTTCAAACACGGGTAGGCCTGCTAAACGCGGCAGTCGGGTTTTTTGTTGTGCACCATCCCGCGAAACGCTTTTGATTCGCGCGTGTGTGCACGCACGGCCTTCGTTGGACGGCAGTTTTTTTTTTTTTTTTTTTTTTTTTTTCCTCTGAATACGGACCAGATAAACAGTCGCTGAAGGGAAACCGTAGGCGCTCGAGGCGACCAAAAACAAAACACGACGTTTTTACGTGACGTTGCGTAGTTTTGCGACCCCGCGCTGGGACCAAGCGACTTTCTGTGTGCCCTTTTCTGTAAATGTTTTTTTTGTTGTTTGTTTTTGAGCGGGCAGGTGCGCGCATCACGCAGACCAATGTTTCGAGGTTACACCCGGCTCTTCCTTGCTGCTCACCGTCCCAGCACGTACCGCGGCAGCACCGCAGAGAGGAATGCCCCGCTTGCCTTATCCGAGTTTTTTTTCGCGCCTTGCGTTGCCCGCCGTCTGCCACTAATCGTGCGCGCGGGACTTCTTGTCGTCGCCCTTGCTCTGCGGCTATTCCTCGTCGTCCCGTCATGGTCATGAGGGCGATCGGCGACCGCCGCTGCTGCTGCTGCTGTTGTGTTGTTTTTTTTTGCTGCTGCTGCTGCTGCTGCTGCTGTTCTGCTTGTGTCTCGACTCTGCTGCTGTTCTGCGTATGCCTTGCTACAGCTGCTGCTGTTCTGCTGATGTCTTGCTGCCGCCCGCTGCTGTGCTGTTGTTGTACTGCTGCTGCGCTGCCGCTGTCTTGCTGTTGCTGCTGATGTCTTGCTGCTGCTGTTCTGCTGTTTCCTTGCTGTTGTTGCTATATACCTCTTATCGCTGCTATCCTGCTGCTGCTGCTGCCGTATTGCTTTTGCTGTGCTGCTACTGTCTTGCTGGTGGTGGTGGTGGTGGTGGTATTCTGATGTCTCACTGCTGCTACCCTGGTGCTGAAATGTTGTTGCTGCTGTCCCTTTGCTGTTGTATCCCCGCTACTGACGTTCTGGTTGCTGTCCTGCTTGTTGCCGCCCCTTAAAATTGCAACTGCCCGCGCCGCTCAGTCGCGGCAGGCTACCCAGTCCTGATCGACACCGGGGGCTTCAACACGGGGGTGAGTCAGTCAATTTTTCGGGTGAAAGGCCCTGTGCTTGCGTTGACTCCCCACAAGTAGTGGGGTTTTCTTCTGGTATGGAAGGGAGGGGGGGGGGGGGGGGCGGGGTAAGTGTTTTTGTCAGGGCGAGCAACATCCCCAGTAAGGTGTGTAGCATTTTTATTGCATATGTTATCCCGTCGACGTCTCCCTCTAAGCGTTGCCAACATTGCGTCTGGACCTGGCCGGCCTTGATTTTGTGGGGTGTGTACTTCGGGGTATCCGGGTGCCGCACCTGGTTACGTTGATCATTCCCCGAGTAGGGTACGTCCGGAGTTACATACCGGTACCGTACCAAACGCACGCTTTTTGGACCATTTTTTTTTTTTAAATGTTTTGCTTACGACTTGTTTTCCGCCCCTGCACTTGCACGACGCAACAGCTAAACATGGGCTTGTGCACCCTCTTGGCGATGGAAGACTTGGACGTCATCCCGCCGGAGGAGGTCAAGTCGGTGTCTGTCCAGCTCATTACTTATAACGGGAACCAGAAGTCCGCCTACGGCTCCATTTTCATCGGCTTCAACTTTGACGATGGTGGGAAACTGTAACCGCGAGTATTACGGGGGAATAGAGCAATTAAGACCTATTACGGGGGTCCATAGTAAATAGGACCTACGGTACATACTAAAATCTATATATTTCCCTGTTTTTACCATCAATATTTGGTCGCATTTACTATGGTTCCCCGTTGTAATATGCTTAGCGAAAACACTATTATATGTACCAGGTAGGTTTTTGTGTATCTGATAGGTCCTGATGACTGTGGTCCGCCGTAATAGGGGTTGCTGAGGTCGCGCTGGTCGTTATGTCGACCGTGGGCGGCAACATTGCGATGTTGTCTTTCAACTAGTGCTGTGAAGTGGCTGACTCTGTGTGAGTCGCCGACTCGTTATTCGTTGACCAGGTATTGAAGTCATTCATAGTTGCGCCTTTTTTTTTTCTCTTATTTTCCTCGCTTTTTTTTTTTTTTCGTTCGCGGAGTAATGCGTCTGTCTGTCTGTTCACATCTGATTTGGCGCGTTTGTGGCTGGACGCTTGTTTTTTTGTGGAGAATATGCCGCAAGGAGCGTCGAGCTCGCACAAGGGATGCGATCGTTTTTTTTATCGCTCGTCTTTTTTTTTTTTTTTTTTTTTCCAGAACTAAGGAAATGTTAAGGTGCGCCGATACCGTAACAACCTTATAGAGGTATTTTCGGAAAGGCTTCCGAAAACAGAATGATGTTCGACTTTTGGCTCCCTCGTACCCGATGTCGAGAGAGAACGAACGCTGAAAATCGATATCACCCCCGTGCGAAGTCAACGCTCTTTTTTGCGGGTGTTGAGTTGGATAGTGCGGCTTACCTCTCGCCACCCAAGCAGTGAATAAGTAGCCGTCAAGTCTAGCCAAGGCATGCCTTGTTCACAGCATTACCTATCACGCAATACTCGTAAGGATGAATGGTACCGTACACATTTTACGGAAGAAAGTTGACGGGGAAATTCACCTCTTCCCCTGCGCACGAGCGTTCTTGTCGTGGCCTGCGCGGCAAGGGTAAACACGGCAAGTGCAGTGGGAATAGGATATTTTTTTTCGGAGCTACTGCTGCTGCTGCTGCTGCTGCTGCTGCTGCTGCTGCTGCTGCGCGTTCTAAAAAATGTATTCCATACCCTGGCACGGGTTTCCACTGACGCGTCGAGGCGTGGTGGGTGTGCTGTACGTGGCTTGACTCCGGGTTGGTTTTGTTTTGTTTTGTTTTTTGGTCTGCGCTGATCTGATTTGGTTTTTCTTTTTTGTCCCTCCGGCTCAATTTGTTCTTGTCGGGGTCGATGTAGAATTCGACGCAACACAAGGCCTCGGCGGTTGAAAAACGTGCAGAGTAGGAGCGAGCGCGAGCGAGCCGCTTGGTATCACGCACCGCAACGGCGGGTGACCAAACGACGGAAGCAAGTATTTCTCTCTAGTGAACTCTCGTCTCTATCGCTTTGAATCGGATCCCGCCTACTTCCCATTCCCCGAAATGGACCATCCCCCTTCGACGTCACGGCGCGCAGACTAGGAATTCATCTCGACGGTGACTTTTTAAGATAGTTGTAACTGTCCCGGATAACTCGCGCAGCAGGATATTTTGGAATTGTAAGCAAGTTGGGTGCGTTTTTGTGGGCAGAAGGTCCCGAAAAAAGGGTACAATAATTTTCCGATCGCACAAGAATTCAGCGGTCGTACCATCCTTTTAAAATCGAGTTAGTAGCTAGCTCCAGCCAGCTCGAAGGGGGTACAGAGGTACCATTTTTTGGCGGAGTGGAATTTAGAAACTCGCTTTCGCTCGTATTAAATAGTAGCAACTCCTCCTCTGCCTCTCCTCCCCCCCTCCGTCTTTTTTGTGCCCTTGCTTTCCTCGTCGCGCTCGCTTGTGCACGCCGCGTTTTTTTGTCCACCGCGTGTTGGTCGGACGTTTGTTTGTTTGTGTGTGTGCGCAATGCCTCCGCTCCGCAGGAGGCGAGATAACCGTGACGGAGAGCATAGCGGCTTACATCTTGAAGAATAACATCGCGGGGTCGGGCGACAGGTAGGAAGTGACCGCGACCACCGCTCCCCGCTGCAGTCTTTATTGCTGGTGTTGTTAGTTTTGACGAATCTGACCTCCCGACCTCGAGTGTGCTGTGGTTTGTTCAGCAGCAGCAGCAGCAGCAGCAGCAGCAGCAGCAGCAGCAGCAGCTGCAGCTGTGCTTTGGCGATGTCATATATATGGAGAGATGCTCCACGCCCCAGAGACAGACCACCCATCCCCGCTTCATGATCTACACCTTTCAGGGCAGATGATTTGTATGATCTGTGTGATCTATGTGACCTAGCTCGTGTTGCTGGGTGGGGGACGTGTAGTCTAGATGATCTGGGTTGGATATGTACCGTACAGATCCTCCTCAACAACTGGTAACGGCAGGTCAGAGTCTAGATGATCTGTTTGATCTGTCCGGCGTGTCAAAGACGCAAATAAATACCGTACCAGGTACTAAGAAAAGCCTTCAAGCATGAGACAGATCATGGTCTACAGTAGATAAATCTAGAGGGTCACCTCCCGTTATTTTGAGATGCTGTGCAGACTCTTCCGTGCAACAGATCCCAACTCAAAAGAAACATGTGCCACATACAGATCATGCATATCGTTCGACTGCCACCCACCCGACCACTTGAGTCTAGATCGGGCAGATCATAACTATATATCTTTAGTTTTTCGTAAAATATATCTGCTCCGAAAGATCTAGATGATGAAGTCGGGATCGACTATCTGTCCTGCACGTGAAACGCTTCAAAAATGACCCATGTAAACAACCGGGTGTAGTGGCCGGGTACCCCAGACTATATACGTACAGTCGTGCCGTTTACCCTCTATAGTGCCGGTCGTCATTTACGGTAGGGCCTGTGGAATCGCTTAGCACATACAGATGGGATGAACTATTGCGGGGAGCCATAGTAAATAGGACCAAATATTGTTAGCAAAAACACAGAATTATATGGGTGTTTGTGTGGGTCCTATGTGGGTCCTATTAACTATGGTCCCCCGTAATATGACCAGTGTGGTAATGTGCGGAGTAATTAGTGCCGGTTGGTTGCCGCTATTATTAGTGCCGGTATTGTTGGCTGGCGCATATAGAGGCACCGGCACTACAGAGGGACCGTTGCTGTACTTCGAAATGCCCTGCTGAACAAAGTGGGGATGCATGTAGTGCGTTAGACGTACGCTCGTGTTCGCAAATCCGCCGCGCCGTTCGCCAAACAGCATAGCCGTTTCGCGGAATATTAAAAAAGAAATGCCACTACTGCTGTGGTGGGAAATGCGTCCATATATACTGGAAGCCCCCATTTTTTCCCGGGAGGGGGTGACAGTGTTCCATCCCCTGTACCAACAACGCCTTTCAAGATTTGTGGGTTGCCGTTCGCGGCCACCCGTTCGCACTTTTAGCCAGTTCCGTGCGAACGGGCTTTTTTCTTAGCCGTGATATGCATCCCTGAAACAAACCCTTGAGAGTCTTGTCTCGGGGGTCCACCGACAATGTGCCTGACGTCGGCCAGCTCGAAACGCGAAGACCCCGCCATGCCATACTTGCCTACCCTCGTGGGCCTGACCCGTGTACCGTAACGCCTTTTCCTTCTGTTGTGCCTTGTTTGTAGCCGCAGCGCTTTATTTCCTGTTGGACCTGACCCGTACCGTACCGCTTTTTGCCTGCTGTACCTTGTTCCTAGCCGTAATGCTTTATTCGTTGGACTTGACCTTTGCCTGTGAGGCGTGCGCGTCCCGTGCCTCTGAGGTAAGGCGTGTCCATTGCCAAGGGCTAAAAAGCGGTGGGAACAGCTAAACACTACATACATGTATACCTGCACCGGTCCACTCAGACCTTTATTCTACAGCAGCCCTGAGATAAAGCTTTTTGTTTGCCTTCCAGATGTGCTACATGCTGGTGTTCCGCTGCAGTGCCTCATGTGTACCAGTCTTGTGACGCCCGATATATGTTAACCCCATCCACCCCCCGGGCCTGTCTTTTTTTTTTTGCTCCCCGGGTGCACTGTTGTTGCGCAACTGCGTGTCTGCCTCACCATGCACCAGTCTCTTGTGACACCCTAATGATCCCGCCCGCCTTCGCCCCCGGGCCTGTTCTCACGGTGTGCTCGTACCCTGCGATACACCAGAGCCATCCATCAATGCCGGGGTTGGAGTTTTTGAGGGTCAATTGTTTTTCGACTTCAACCCTTTCACAATTCGGACAGCTCGTCTACTGTAGATCATCCACAGATAGATAGTCTAGATCATCTACATATAGATATTCTCGATCATCTACATGTAGATCATCTACAGATAGGTTATCTACAGATAGATCATCTACAGATAGATCATCTACAGGTAGATCATCTAGATCATCTACAGATAGATCATGTAGATCATCTACGGATAGATCATCTGCAGATGGATCATCTACAGGCAGATCATCTGCAGATTTTCTATTAATAGATCCTTTACCCGCCGTTATGACATGTTGTGCAGGATCTGGGCTAACTTGACACACGACACGAAATTGGGAACGTGGAAGTGTGTTGAGCTTAAGCTTTATTTTTACCAATCCGCCGGAGGATAAAAAAAAAAAAAAAAAAAAAATGTATAGTACAGATCCAACCCAGGAAACACGCCGCTAGATCATGCAGAGGGTAGGACTCCTATCCGGAAACGTGAGCTAGATCCTACCAGTACAGACCAGGAACCTATCTGCCGCCTGAAAGAGATAGATCATGAAGTGGGAATCGATTATCTGTTCATTTTTTTTTTTCTCGCTCAAGCTGGGGCATGCTGCACAACACATGCGTCACGGTGTTTTGAGCTGTGTGAGACGCCGTTTTTCTTTGTTTTGCTGGGGGGGGTCGGGTTGTTTGCTGAAAAAAATGCGCGCGCAGGGCGAGGTGGATCTCGACTCTGGTGTTCGTATGCATATTTATCGGGATGGCGCGGTACGACACCAAGAAGTGGTTCCGTCTGAGGCGAGCCAAAGCCAAGCGTAAGTTATGTTTTTTTTTTTTTTGTCACATTCGTTCCCGTTGCCGCGCAACGATCGGGTCGATCGATCGATAGCTGTCTCTGTTTCTGGTGGTCATCCAGCCGGAAGTCGTCGCGAAACAAATCGTCCAAAATCTAAAGGGATATGTCGTAGGTGAAGTTGCATTTTGAAGGAGTGACTTGAGTTCTGTCATTTAGGGTCATAGCCCAGTTATAGTTCGTCGTAGCAAAAACCTACAAAAACTAGAATATCTACAGTATCATAGGTGGAAAAGTTATATTTTGAATGAGTGACCGAGTTCTGTTCTTGTTTTTTTGTCTTTCGTTTTTTGTCACTGTTTGTGTTTTGTATTCCTGTTTTTTGTTTTGTAGAGGTACGTAGGGTGGAAACAAATTGGCCGTGGCCGTAATCCCTCCACGCATTGTCGTTGTGGCGGCCCGATGTCTTGTTTTCGGCCCCCCGCCCCCTTAACCTCGCGCGCCACCCCACGAAATGACACGCAAACGAAGTTGCGTGGAAGGAAATATGCAATGGGGGGGTGTTGCCGTTGAGACAGCAGTGGGGGATGTTTACCGTTGGGACAGTAGCGGGTGTTACCGTTGAGACATCAAGGTATTTTACCATTGAGACAGTGGAGGGATGTTTCCGTTGAGATAGTAGGAGGTGTTGTCGTTGAGACAGTATGGTGGGATGTTACCGTTGAGACAGTGGGGGGCTGTTACCAGCTGAGACAGATGCTACCGTTGAGATAGTAGGGGGTGTTACCGTTGATAGGGTGTCGTTCCTTGTTGCGCCTGTGTATGACGTAGCAAAAAGTGCCTTAAAGAGTCGTTGTGATTTTTTCATCTGTTTGTCGCGCTGCTGTAGGCCTTGTTTTTTTTTTACTCCTGCGCAGTAGTTGTACGTAACGAAGATAAGGTGAACCCGGTAACTTTCGAATGGAAGTGGAAAGAAGAGGAATTTACCGATCGTAGACCAGCACACGTACCTTCCTTGGCGTAGAGCTCTCAAAAGGCTGCCCTCGGGATGCACACATTGCAAAACTAATAGGAAAGAGTAAAGCACACGTAGGCAAGATGGATGCGATCCTAACAGACCCGAACCTTGACACTACTAGGAGTAACAGACGTATCCTTATGAATGGGATTGTACCAAAGCTAGAAAATGTAGGAGAACTATGGGACGGGAAGGCGAAGCTCGTGTAACAGCTGGAAACAGAACAGATGACAGCAGCTAAAGAAGTACTCTGATGCTCGAGTACGACAAGTAGTGAAGTATTAAGAGCAGAACTGGGAATGTACCCGCGTGAAACAAAGACGCGAAAAAGTTGAAACGGCAGTATAAACTTAGGAACATGCCAACAAGAGTTACCAGCCTTTGCTTATAGAGCTGGGAGAAAGTAACTAAGACCGCGAGCTGGATTCAGGTGGGATAGCGTAGTCGAGAACGTATGGAAGGACTTACCTTAGCAGGAAACCATGAGAAGATGTTGTCCATTGAGAAGTTTGGGAGGTACAAGACAGGCGTAAAAGAGAGGAATAGAAAGCAAGGAAAGGCTAGCGCTGAGAAACAAGGGGAAACATGATAAGCAATGAGAGATGGACAGGGGATTAAGAGAAGCGATAGGAATGCGACCGTATTTGCGGTGCCCAATGGACTTCGCGAAAACGCTGAAACTGCGATTTCGTGAAGGGGGCCTGGACCTGCCAGAACGAAGAAACACGCATACCAGTAGCCAGGAGCAGAAGGGAGTAGATGTGCCCTTGTTGCGAAGCGATAAAGAGTAGAACTCACGTAGTGAGAGAATGTGAAATGTACAAAGGGGGACGGGATGTGTTGCAGGAGATGATGAGGAAATTAGAAGAATGTGATGTGGAGGAGTTTGGTGCACTGCTGTAGGCAGTAGAGAGAAAACGATCGCCATCCTAAGAGGTAGGTGGTGGCCACAGGCGGCGAAACAGCATCGGGGTAAGAATAGCACAATGAGTTTTTTGTAACATATGGAAACAACGTAATGAGGACCCAACTGTTGAAGGTGCCTCTATTTGGAGTAGGAACGGTGCTCCGACTCGAAAACGATGCGTGGTCAATGGTCAAACTACTAAGGCAAGCAATAAATGAGTACGCACCCCCCCCCCCCGTTCCGAAGGTCTCTGGTCGTACGACTACGGCCAATCGTAACGATGAGTACCCCCCCCTGCCCCCCGCTCCCACCTCGCTGAACCTATCCAAGAAACTGGATTGCCATCGCCCTTCCCCAAACGATCCTCGCCGAGTATCCCCCCCTTGCTGTTCTTCTTGGATAGGGCAGTCACCAATCCCGGCGAAACCGCCTAGCTGAACACTACCCCTACCCCTGCCCACACCCCCTTGCCCTTCCTCCGTTGGCATGCCTCCGCCACCAGGAAATCGCTGCCATTGCGTGTGTGGGTTCATTTTTTTCGTCCTGATTTTCTTGAACATCATGATGTGGATGGTGAGTGGAGGCGTTGTGGGCTCAGTCAGCTCTCTCGGACTGCCGTGCTGTGCCGTCCTACTCTGGTGTGCTGTGGTGGGCTTGTGTGCTGCGCGTTCTTAACCAATCAATCCTCCAGGAGAAGTTCGCCCTCGTGTTTGGAGACAAACGGCTTGGGAGTAGTGCGGCAAACATTTTGCAGCAGTAGGAAGGGTTCAACAAGCCAGTACACCTTGTATGTCCAGAGGCTGCCATTGATACACATCACTAGGCGAGAACTGTGCTGGGTAACGACGATTCGGGGGGTCACTTTTTGTTGGGTTTTTTTTATCCTCCGGCGGATTGGTGAAAATAAAGCTTGAGCTCACCACACTCCCACGTCCAAAATTCGTGTCGTGTGTCAATTTAACCCATAGTTCCCGTTGCGACATCAATCAGAACAGGCTGCTGTTACCGCTGGCGTTTGGGAACGTTGACCCGACCTGACAGACCCCCGAGAGGGGCAGGTGCGGTGGAGAGATAGCCACCCAGGAGAGTCATCTCCTCCGGGTGGTTTGGGACTCGCGCGACCCACTAACAAAAAGCTAGGCTATGAGGCCTTCCCGCCGGACTACGTCCAGTTACGGTCCAGCCTACCCCGTTGGGGCGTTGGTCAAAGGTCGTGCAATAGCGTCACCGTCCGACTGCATCTCGCGCGTCAAGTGTCGTTGCGGGATGATTTGACCCGTGTCACGTTTCTTACGCGTTTGTGACGTGCACTTTTTTTAACCGTCGTGTGTGCGGGTAATGCGTGCTTGGGTGCTGTTCCCACCCCTCGTGGTGAGCAGGTGTGGTCTTTCGCGCTAACCAGTACGATCTCGTTCGAGACGGACTTCCAGGATTCTCCGGACGGGACGCCCGCGCTTGACTCCGTAAGTTGTCATTCATTCATGCGTGCACGCACGCACGCTGGAAGAGCATGCGCTTTTGCGTCTCTGACGTTATGGTTGTGCACGGCTGGACAAACGCATGCATCTATTAATGATCGGTGTGATGTGTTTTTGACGTCGGATTGTTGGTGTGGCTAATGGTGGTGGGGGTGATCGGTGTTGTAATTGCTGCTGCTGTGGTGACTCAACTGCCCACGTGCAACCAACGACCAAGAAACACTTGCAGTCTACCGACCGACCGACCGACCGACCAACCGCACACCATCAAGAAATATTCCAGGTAGGAAAAATCTTGCCAAAAAAGCGAAATGAGTATGTGGAATGAAGCCGAACCTATCAGCCCAGTCCAGCCCGCCCGCAAACCACGCTCGAAAGCAAAGTGTGCGTTGGTTCATGCTCTCCACGATTTTTTTTTTTTCCTTCTTCTTGTACTGCACATGTGCCCCGTCCTCTGTACAAGCACGTTCAGCTTTGTGTGCACCGCACGTTTGTTCGCGCTCCTCCACGCTCACCCTTCTCACCCGTCCCCCCCCGCCCCCCCCCCCCTCCTCCTTCCTTCTCACCCCTCCCGCTACCCCCCCCCTACCCGTCCGCCCCTCCCGTCCCTCTCTGCATCGGCAACGGGTTGGATCCCGACGGGCGGTTCCTGTGACATGGTTGACGGCTCCGATTACATGTTTGACGGCTCCTGTGACATGGGTGACGGCTGTTGCTACATGGTTGACGGCTCCCGCGACCGTGTGGTTGACGGCTGCTCCTTCTGCATGGTTTCTTGACGCGGCGTGCGGTACGCGTCCCGCCAGATTGCGGCGGATATTGTGGCCCTGTACGAAGTGGCGTTGTTTGTTTCCGCCTACTCCTTCATGTTTCTGCTCACCACGATGGCGGGGCTGTACCGCTGGATCTTCAAGGTAGGGAAACTGCGGCGGAACCTGCAACCGACCGAGTCCACGGCAGTATCGTACTACCGCGCTGGCGACGTGACGATCCGCAGCACCCCGCCCTATACGTTTGAAGTTCTGTAGAAAAGAGTGGTGTCGTAGAATGTCCGCCACGATATATTGCATCGCTTTTGTTTTATTTCCGGCGGCGACAGACAGCACGTGATGAGAGGGCGCTCGCTGCACAGTTGTGACGCGTGGGGGACGGGAGCGGGGTGGTGCGAAAGAAGAGGGGAAAGATTTTCTGGACGTTTTTTCCCTTTCTTTTTTTTGTTCATTCCTGATCCCCACCGACCAGATTTGGGCGTTGTTCCGTTGGGCGGTCTATTCTCCCGCGCGAAGGCGAGAGAGGAAGTACAAGGCCCACGGGAAATATGACTTACAGAGGAAGCGGGAGAGGAACCGATTGTATGGTGGCCGACGTTTCTCCCCGCGGCGGCTCGACTCGCCCACCCATCCACCCACCCTCCCACCAGCACGCTGTACATGAGCACGACGCATGTACGGTAGCTGTAGGATCAGACTTGGTTTTTGTTTCCAGCGCTGCTTGGCTCCGTGCTTGTTGCACCCTGCTCGCTGCGCCGCGCCATCTAGTGGTACATGGGATGCCGGGATAGGTTGTAGAAACTGATCCGCCACTGTATCAGGCGCCACTCAGACCCGAAATATAGGGACATTTAGCATACAGTTATTCAGTCTACTAGGCCCTTATATTTTGGGTCGGAGTGGTACGCACGAGGTTCGTTCGCTTGTTGCGCTGCTGGAGCTACACTGCCGAAAATGACGCTCCCGAGTTTCAGCTGATTGCGTGTGGACACCTTCGCAGACGTGATGAGAAGGGTTCACACCTCAGGCAGCTCATATTTTTCCACGTCGCAATCTATGCGTAGACCTTTCAAGAGGAAGATAGATAGTATGTTCCCGATCGTGTTTGGTTTAGCTCATGTTGTCGGGTTTGTGTTGTCTTCACATTAAATCGTCCTTTTGTCAGTACACCCGGTGTCCGTCCTGATTCCTGTAATTCTGTGGTCACAGACAGAAGACCAGAAACTAAAAACAACCGCAAATTCGTGGGTCAAGCAAGTGAAAGGCCAGCGTACCGGGTACGAGAACACGGACCCGTATAATCCGCGCGATCTAGCACATGTTTCCTGCGTTGAATCTGCCCTGCAAGGCAGATCCTGTACAACCTCTCACTGCGGTCGGGCGAGGAACTACTGTAGATGATCTACAGATAGATAGATCATGATCTCTCTATCCGAGTTGTGGAAGGATGGATTACAGGTACTGTAGCAGGAAAATTGGGCCACTGAGTCCCCTTCGCGTTGTTTACTTCCAACTCTCTGCCCTCCGATACAAGCGCATTGATGAATACAGTGTTCTACCTCGGCCCAGGGGCGGTCATCGCACCCACCGTGGCACGTAGAAAACGGGGCTTCCTCCCCTGCGCGATAGGAGCAGACGGTCCTCGAGTCGACATATGTGTTCCCGTCCCGAAGGCATTTTGCTCACGGTGTCTCTGAAACACCTACGTTTGATATAAACATCCCGTGATCTACCACGAACTTAGCCCAGTTCGGCGCGTCTGAGACTTTGCTACGTTATGCCGTTTTGCCTCAACTTTGCTTGCGGTTCGTATCCGTACGCTCGCGCAGATGCTGACCTTCCACAAGCGCATGAGCATCGTCACGGACACGCTGAGCCGGGCAAGCACCCACCTCGACCATTTCCTCTTCGTCATCTTCCTCGTAAGTGTAGGGTCACGCGCGTGCGTACCCGTAGACCCCGGCCGTTTACGTCGCACTTTTGTACCCTAGAAGCTATAATCCCTGCGTGCGATACATACGTATGGCTGCCTTTTGTTTGCTGGGGGGGGGGGGAGGGGTGCGTAACGTTTTCTACCCTAGAAACCCTGCATGCTACCAGGTATATGCTATAGCTGCCTTTTGCTTACTTTTTTTTTCAGGGCTTGTCATGAGCCACTCGTCCGGGCCGGGCCGGACCGAGAACTTTCATTATGTGATAGGCCAGGCCGGGCCAAGATTTTTGAAGATTTGATGGGCGGGGCCGGGCCGAGCCATGCTAATTTGAAAATGTGATGGGCTGGGTCGGGCCTCGCCCCATCCTCTAAAAATTGATGGCCCGGGCCGGGCCGCGGCCCGTCCTCTGAAAATGTGATGGACCGGACCGGGCCGGGCCGCGGCCCATGAGATATGGGCTCTATAGGGGCCTCTCCGCCCGGTCCATGAGGAGGCCCACGTGTTTTGACGGGCTGGCCAATGCCGCTGCACATGGCATGTGGTGTATTACTGTTATTACTACGACGTCCACCGTGCCCATTAGGCGGGCCACGTGTTGTGACGGGCCGTCCCGGGCCGCGGCCCATGAGATGTGGTGTATTACTGCTAGACGACTTCAATAGGACTATTTCGGGTGTGCCTGGGTCGTTGTCCGCGAGAAACAGCTGCCTTGGTACGATGCGTCTCTGGCAAATCGCCTCGGGTGTACGAGATGATTATGATGCCTTGTGCAAATGTTGGATCAAAGGCTTGGTACCGTTGTGGGTGTAGAGAGGACAAAGGGCACTCCTTGCCCTTTCCGCGACGCAGGCAGCATGACGTGCTTGCCCTGGATCGTCCATCGACGGGAACCGCCGGCGCAACTTCGTGAAGTAAGCCCAGACAGGGGGGCATCTTCTGCCCGAAAGCTGCAGCGGCGTTCACCTTCATTTGTGCCAATGTCGAAACCCAATGTCGAAACGCGGATGAGGAACTGCTGCTGCTGCTGCTGCTGCTGCTGCTGCTGCTGCTGCTGCTGTAGCATGTATGGAAAGCCCCCGCCGAGAGATCACTGCTTGTACTGGCTTTCTCTTTGCTCGATAGCTGGTGTTGCGGCAGCGTGCATTGCAGCAGCACGTTCTACTGCTGTTGCAGCACCAGGTGGTGTCGCTGCTGCTGCTGCGGGCGTTACAGCAACACGAGGAGATGGTGGTCCACAATCGGGATGGAAGTCATCCGAACGAGTGAATCGTGGAGTGTGAGTAGTGGGTGCTGATTGTTCATGTGTGTGTCATGGGCCGAAATCAGCTGTCCCACGGAACTCAGACGGGAACCCTCCCTCCGAAAAAAACCAACAGTAATGGAGAGAAATGGAGAGAATCACGTCAGTGTATACTCATGCCCCTTTCACAGAGTTACGGGACAACACATGGGTCGGCTCGTCAAATCCGCAGGCCGGCCCACGTATTTGTCGGGCGGGCCCTACCGAGCCCGTGTCTCATGGGCCTCGCTGCTAGGGGATGGGCCGGGCCAGGCCGGGCCGAGACTTTTTGAAAAAATGATTGGCCAGGACGGGCCGTGAAATTTTGAAAATGCGATGGGTTGGGCCGGGCCGCGGCCCATCCTCTGAAAAATTGACGTGTCGGACCGGGCCGGCCCGCCAGTGTCGACCCATGACAAGCCCTGGTTTTTTAGGTATGCATAACGCTTTTACCCTAGAACCCCTGCATGCCATTGCTTCCCTTTGTTGACTGTCTAGGTTTGCGTATCGCTTTTATCTTCGGAACCCTGTGGCTCTATTGAGTTTTTTTTTTCTTGGCCTTTTTTTGGGCAAGGCGGGCGCGTTTGTTGAACAGCGCTATACAACCGCTTTTGCTTGCCTCTCACGGTGACATTAATAGTTCACGCCCACGCACTGAAGGATCGCTCTGCTTGAGTACGATCGTGGAGGAGGTGCTGCTGTAGTGTTGTTGGAGCTTGTCTTTGTGAGGGCGGACTAGATTATGGCGATGAGGTGATGTGAAAAGAAAAGCAACCTGTGTATTCTCGTTCTTTTTCATTACCCTTACTTTCAAAAGTCGCACAACAGACGTACCTTGTACATACGTGCGTATATTATTTATTTTATTTTATTTTGCTGTGTTCTAGAAGCAAATTGCCTACCAGGTACTTTATTTCATTTTTTCTCCTCCGAAAAATGTTGCAGCCTGTCTTGTGACCGAGCACCGCTATTATAGTCATGTGTGTACACAGCCCCTGAGGGCATGTGTACCTCGAAATTATTTGTCTGTCGCCATTCTCTGTGCGTAACGTCAACGGCGGCCCCGCCGGGCCCGCGACATCCCCGCGTTCGGCGTGATTTTTGCTGGCCTACGTGTCTTTATCAAAGAAGACTGGGTGACCTTGCTTACCTTCGACGACTCTGATGCAAATCCCTGACACAGTCATGCCTCACTCTCTCTGACCATTAAACCGCGGTGCGTCCGTTACTGCGTTTGCGAAGGCCGCATACGTTCGTCTGCGGACAAACCTGTCCTATACATGCCCTAAATAGCCCCCGTGGCTCCTCCCGTCCGTGCGTAGCCTAAGACCACCTTAACCCCGCGTTTCCCTGTTCAACCACCGCGGCTCTTCCGATCATAAAAAGGTGGTGATGGTGTTCGCCAACCTGACCTGGCTCCTCGTGGGCTCGAGCACAGTAGAGTTCTCTACGCTGGGAGAGGCGTGGCGGAGTGTGGTCCGCGTCACTCTCGGGGAGTCCGAGAATTTCTACCCGCAGATTCTGGAGGCACAGCCCACGGTGGGTCCGGTTATCGTGGTGCTGTACCAGGTCCTCGGGGTAGTTCTTCTGCTCAACGTGGTGATCGCCGTGCTTCTCGAGGTGCGTCACTGCTGCTGTTGCTGCTGCTGCTTTTCGGTGTTGCGGTGATGGAAGGCTTTTTAGGGGGCAAGGGGCGGGGGGGGGGGGGGAGTGTACTCATTATCATGCATGGCTGTAGTCGTATGACCGTGGACCCCCGCATCCCTACAATGCCGGGGCGGAGCACGTCGGGTGTTCACCGACCAGACAGACGTTGCTTGCACCAAGCGCGAAGCCTCGTGAGGTGTTGGGCGAGCCGCATGAAGGATGAGCTGCATCCTACTAAGAACCGCTTTTGAGGCGGATTTTTTTTGCGTATGGATGACAGCGTCAATGAATTGATATATTTTCTGGTGTGCCCACTTCCAGAGACAGCAATGGGAGTACCATGTAACTGCCTCGTAAGTGCCTTACTATATACCTGGTACACATTACGTGATACGATCATCCCCCTTGAGCGGAATTAAGGTCCTCCACCCCACACCAAAATGATCGAACTCGACCGCCAGCCGTGGTGACCGCCAAAGCAAAAGGGGGGGGGGGGGAAGGGAGGGACGTTTTGACGACTCTCGGGGTTTCCGGGGGTTACGAACGGTTTTGTGTGTGTTGACCTGTGGCGTTGTGTAGCCGTTCCGATTTTATTGTGGGGGTGCTGACGCTGCTGTAACTGTTGCTGTTTTTGTTGGTCGGGCCCTTGATTTTGTTTTTGTCATATATGTAGGAACTCAAGAAATAAATAAACCGACATGATAATATGTACTCCTGTCGTCCTTGCGTATGAGCGTCCATAGGTCCTGCTCCTACAGTTCGGCTTCGTCCCTTCATCTGGCCGTATCATTCCTATCGTTCAGTTCGGTTCCTCGGAAATGAACCGAGCCGAACCGAGCGATACTGAATTCAACCGAACCAAACTGAACCGAACGGTAAGCCGCCCTGTTATTTCCCGTTGCTTTCGGTGAGCCTTGTACTGTAACTGCGAATCATCTCGTGCGAGCCCACTGTCTCATTATTTGTACGCCGCCGCAATCATTGCGAACCCCCCTCCCCTCCCCTCCCCTCCGTCCCGCTCCCTCCTCGTGCACTTGTTCACCATCCGACGACGACAGGCCTACCGAGGGGTGGTGGGAAGCATGTATGACGAGGACACCATATTCCAATCGCTGACCGCGTTTATTGGCATGACCCTGTGAGTGCGATGCAATGCCACCCCAGCGTGATTAATACGCCAGAAACATCGGACAGATCATACAGATCATTCCTACGTCATGATCTAGATCTTCCAGGTCTGTATGATCTGTATGATCTGTATGATCTGTATGATCTAGCTCGCGTTTCCGCGTAGCTAGAAGGACCGCTTGGTCTTCGTGTTAGCGTCTGAACTGTCCTTATGTTTACGGCCAGGGCGGTATGATCTAGGACACATCCGAGAGGTGATCGATTCGTACCTCATCATCTAAATATTTCAGGGCAGATGAATTCCTGATGTGTATGGTCTGAATGATCTAGCCGCATAGCCCATACGGTATAGGGACAGACTTCCTAGGTTGGATCAGAATTCCATAGAGATCCTGCACAACATCTATACTAATAGTGAGGGCAGAGGCTACGATCTGTCTGGCGTGTGAACAGTACCGAAAAATCGATTGACGCCGAGATTTCGGACGGCACGAAGGCTATATACACGAATTTGCCACATTTTTAGCCTCTTCCCTTCCGAACCATGCCGACGTTAGGTTGTCGAGATAAAAGTATGTATATATATATATATATAATTCTTCGCGACGGCTGAGAGCGAGGCATTCGCTTCCGATTCCGAACATTTCGTGTTGAATTTAGGCTATAGATTCCAGACGCCTTCGCTTTCCTGACTTCTCGCTTGCTTTTTCGACCGCTTTCCTCGAGGGTCGCGCTCGCCGGGCTCCGACGGGTGTTCTCCCGTACGCGCGTCTCGGAGTCTCGCGCCACCGACGAGCGCAGCGACCCCGAACTCGAAGGATCTTTGTTTGGGCGAGGAGGCACAGAGGTTCTTTTTTCTTTCGGGCGAGGAGGCACAGAGGTTCTTTTTTTCTTCGGTCCTGGAGATTTGTTTTCGCTGTTGTTGCTCCGCGAAGAGCTTATTGTGACAGACTCGATCTTAGCTTTTCTTCTCTCGCCGAGGTTCGATCTCTCGGCCTTTGCTGATGCTATCGCTTTCTGCCGACTCCCCTTGCTTTGCTTTGCGGGCCGCCATCGGCCTGTTCGACCCCCTCAGTCTTGCCCTGCTGGGTGACTGCCTTCCCTCGCCCCTCTCTCTTCGCGTATCGACGACGCGTGCCTTCTCGGGGTATCGCGCCGTTCTTGGTACCAGATCGTTGGACATCCCGGTGATACAGCGTTTCTCGGTATAGTTCGGCACGTCATTTGTTTTCGCCGGTCGAATTCAATGTGGATGTTGTTGGATAGTATCAATTCGGCCGAGTGTTGTGAGTTTGATTAAGAAAAAAAAAAACGACCAAAAGCATCGGAGGATATCATACACGTGGTCGTACATGCTCGGACTGTCTACTGCTGCAAGGTCTGATCTCTGGAGGCGTATTGAGATACGAGTACTACTACAGCAGCAGTACAGTAGTTCAGGGGGGTTTTACTTCGAATATGTACGAAGCAAAAACACATATTGATAACAAGCGCTCCCGGTGAGCGTGTCTGACGTATCACGCAGCTTGCAAAGTTGAGTTTCAACCGCTAAATCGGTCGTACTCACAGCAGCCATTTAAAAAAAATAATATCCAGATGCAAGGTATCTAATACTGAAGAAACGGGGGATACGGTCCCGCTTTAAAGATACGATCCTTTGTACCAGGTATAAGATATGATGTTCGCCTTACCATTTTCTGGTGGAAAACGCGTCAAGTTGTTTCGGCGAGCACTATTGGAGGTAATCGACGGTTCGAGACAGCTTGCTCCCACTGCGAGTACTCGCGGTACGTCGGGGTTCGGTGGTGCTGTGGATACTGCTTGCTGCGTTCGCTTCACGCATATCCAACCTGAGCATTTCGGGGTTTTCGGGATTCACCCTGAGTATACTGCCCATGTTAGCAGTACTTTGCGGCTGTTCTGTATCGCCGATTGATGTCAGGTATCAGGTGTTCGATGCTGCTCATACTTGCAGCATCTCGGGGTATTTATTTTTAATGCGCGTACAGAACGCGTCGTGCTCAAAGTTAGGCGGATACTGCAAGTTGTTGTCTTTCGATGCATCTACTGCTGCTGCTGGTGTTGCGGCTGCACAGCAGCAGCAGCATTAGCAACCAACCGCAAGAGCAGCGATGCCTGCTCCTAATGCTGCTATCGCGTTCATGTGAGGGGGAAGCCATCTCTCCTGCAGCAGCGCCGTTGGCAGTAGGTACAACTCGCCGTAGATAGGTGTGATACTTCGGCGTGGGTATTGGGTACTTTGCAGCTGAGCTAATAAAGGGAAGCAGTCCTGTGGTACCCAAAATCCAAGTAATCTCAGTTCTGAGAAATGTGAGAAACCTCTCAGAACTGAGCTGATTTCTGCCCCCTCGAAGAACTGAGCTGATTTCTGCCCCGTCGAAGAACTGAGATCACAACTGTCGATGATTTCCTGGCCCATAATAGACGGTTTTGATTTTTGGGCTTCAGAGATCGCGAAAAAAGACGGAATAGCATCGCAAAAAAATGCCATAAAAGTTAAAAGGTTGGTCTATATGCGAGTGAGGTAAATACAAAAACTGAGAATTGAACTCGACATTGCCTTTTTCCTGCACCACTTGGCATTGACCTGAACCTGTTCGTAATAAGATCGATGGTGTATTCATGTTATCTTGGTTAAAAGTAATCACAAATTGGCACTGACGTATATTTCCCTATCCGGAGTATGGGTGCAGGCAGGCTTGTATATATGTATGTGTATTTGTAAGATGCACTTCTTTTTTGGCATGCTGCTCTCCTGCGGCCGAGGATTCTTTCTCGCACTTTCGGCTGCGAGGCAAGCAACGGGGTCGTGGGTACATTACGACGCATATCTGGGTCCCGGTCGAGCACCGTGGCGGTGCTCGGGGCATTGAACGCCGCATCTCAAAAACAAGAGTTTGCTTTCCGCCTCGCCGAGCCGAGTAGGTGACAAACCCCCACTTTTGTTTTCATTTATAGTAAATAGCCCGCCACCCACGAACACGTTTTTGAACCCCATCTGCTGTACACATGTTTCCAACCTCAGCAGAAGAAGTAGCAGTAGCAGCAACAGACATACAGCAGCAACAGCAGTACGCATCTGTCGGCCGTCGTATCTGCGGCACCATGCCCTTTGACGGGTGGTATACACTCAACACCGAGCACGTTCGTGACCACAAAACTGCCTCCCTCCTCCCGCCTATACCTGTGAGACGTTGGCACCAGGTATCTAGGTGTTGGTGTCTTACCTAGCTAGTTGTCCAGTCGCACGCTCTCAGCAGCAGGTAATCGTAACGGGCAAGAGCCACAGAGCCAGGCCCATACTGCCTCCCGTCTCGCCGTACTGCCTCCTGTCTCGGTGCGGCACCGGGTACAGCCCACACTGCTCGACTGCTGATACGACGAGCTGTGTGCACTTCCAAAAACGAATAATTTTCTCTGCGAAGAAAATCTCAAATCTCAATAATTTTGAAATACCCCCCCTTTTTCCTGTTTTGTTTTTGATCAACATCAACAACAGCAGGTACAGCAGCACCAGAACACGTTTATGAAGTGTCGAGAGTCATATATGTTTCACCTAGCCCTTTGACGTACACCACACACCTTACACCGAGCACGTACGTGACCACACACCTCACACCGAGCACGTACGTGAGCACAAAACTGCCTCCCTCGGTCCGTCTACCTGGGGGAAATTGGCACCAGATGTCTACTGTATATGTAGGTATTATACCTACTGTAGCGAGTTGTCCAGTCGCACGCTCTCAGCAGCAGGTAATCGCACCGGCGGGCAAGAGCCACAGAGCCAGGCTCATTCTGCCGCCCGTCTCCCTCTACCCCCCCTGTCTCGGTGTGTTAGTAGTTGTAGTAGTAGTAGTAGTAGTAGTAGTAGTAGTAGTAGTAGTAGTAGTGGTAGTAGTAGTGGTAGTGGTAGTAGTGGCAGTAATATTATAATAGTAGCAGTAGTAGTATTTGGTAATAGTAGGTATAGTAGTGCTGTCGTTGCCGCGAGTTTGCTGCTGTAACCATGAGCATATTATACTGCTTTCGACCGCCATTAATTTAAGCGCAGAGAGAACCTTTTAATGACAAGTGCGCATTTTTTTTCATGATGCCCTCAATCGTACGTAGACCGGTTGCTGCCTATTGATACTAACAGTGATGATAGACTTCTACTGCTGTTGCCATGAGCCGTGAGTACTTATTTGACAGTCACTAGATTTTTTTTCATGACAAATAGATGCAGATAACTTTTTCATCGTGTCCCAACCGTACGTATACCTGTACATGAGTAAATACAGAGAAGCTGCTTCCAACTATTAAATAATGTTATTATAATATTGATGTTTTTTTTTGTTTTTTGGCATTTCTATATTATTGACGCTGTTTTTGACACGGTAGGTACTGAATTCTGGAGTAGTTTAGTATATAATAGTTGTAGTTATAGTATTAGTATTAATTGTCGCCCGTGGTGCCGAGTGCATGCTGCTTCTATGAACGACTACCCAATAGCAGTAGTAGTATCTGTACTATAAGTAGTAGCAATAGTCGTAGTCATTGTGGTGTCCGCTATTGCTGTTGTTGCCGTCTGCATGCTGCTTCTATCTGGCCAGTAGCAGTAGATACCCTCAACCGTATATAATACGCAGCCTGTACATTTATAAAATCTTGATATTACGGGGGACCATGGTAAATAGGACCAAATATTGCTATTAAATAGTAAGAATAGGTAAATATATTGTTTTTTATGTATACCATAGGCCCTACCTGGTATTAACTATGGACCCCCGTATTAGTAGTCGTAGTAGTATAGTATTTTTTAGCGTGCATGCTGCTTCTACCTTTAATACAGTACATCTATCCGCGTAGTATTAATAGTGGTGTATATTAAGAGTAACAATACTAGTTGTCATGCCCCCAACCCATGGTACCGCTTGCATGCTACGTTGCCGTTGTATGAGAGTTAGTGCTATATTAGCAGAGTACTTGTAGTAGATAGTAGTGTAGTATTATCCATGCTGCTTCTACCTGTACTGCATCTACGCATTACTGGCGGCGGTGTATAGTGTAACAGTATAGTATAGTCATGCCCAAACCCATGGTACCGCGTGGGTATTTGACCTCGCTGTTTACGATGAGGTTGTCTGTAGTGTATGAGCGATTGGTCATGCTCTCTCAAGCACTAGTACTTGGTAGTAGAATACCTGGTAGTTGTTAATAGTAGTCGTAGTAGTATAGTGTACCAGGTAGTATTTTGTAGAATCCCATGCTCCTTCTACCTGTACTACATCTGCGTAGTGGTGTATAGTAACAGCAGTATAGTAGTCAACCCATGGTACCGCGTGCATGTAGTGGTGTGGGATTCACCACAGCAAGAGTAGCACTCGGTTCCTGCTGACTACTAGTATTACTCTTTCCTTCGAGCAACACGCTAGCCCATGGCTCACGTTTCCACCAAGAACAGCTTTATGTGTGTTAGTTGTGACTCCCTTTTCTCCTTGCGACGCCCCCGGGATTTAGTGTTACTTACATCCCGAAGGGGGACCTTGTATGTATATATATATATATATTATGTACGTGCATCACGACTGTTTGTTTTTTTTATGTTTCTGGTTCCATTTTTCTTCCATTTTGCTTCCGGTTTGGTTCCATTCTGCTTCCATTTTATTTCCATCTTGCTTTTTTCACGCATATATAGCTTCTCCACTTTTCCCCCTTTTTCGTCCCCCATGTTTCATTCCAAGCTGACAATAGTTTGCTTCGTTTTGTTTGCGGTACCGATCGACCTTTTTTTACTCGGCGCCCTTCCAACCCTCCCCGCCCCCTGCCATGCCACCCCCCGCACACGCTTGCACATAACATTCCAAAACTAAAGGTGCATGATGACAGCCCGAATACGATGGTTCTGCTCTTACATTCGGTGGTGGCTGTCGGAAGGGAAGTCTCGCAGGGAGAGGAAGCCGTCTCTCAAGATGGTCCTGCAGGGATCGACCGGCGTCTATGGGGTGGACGGGCGGCCGGTGCTGATGGTCAGGAAGTCCGACGACCCGAGTCGCCAGTCGTCGCAGCGGCAGCTGTCGTATAACTGTCGACGCTACATCACGGTAGGTTTTTTTTGTATGTGTGTGTGTTTTTTTTGCGCGGATTCTGTTTTTTTTCTCTCGTGTTTTTCCCTTTGTTTGAGGTTTCTTTTCTTTTCTGCCGCTTAGACCTGGTGTGCTGTCTTGCAAGCAGATCGTGCAAATATCTGTGTATGCAGCAATTTCGGAATTCTGCTCGTAAACTGTCTACGAAAGTGTAAGGGCGTGTCCAAACAGAATCGAAAATCGACAATCGACAATCGAAATGAAAGTAAACAAGGCGCTGACTGGTCCCTGGCACAGACATGTTTCCCTTCGTTTTTTAGGTTCCGAGAAAAAAAATTAAACGATTTTCACCCCATTGCCAAAATCAAAAAGTTGGCGGCTGAAAATCGAAAATCAAATCGAAAACACGAAAACAGCAACAATTCAGCTTGTCCCACTGGTCAGCGCAGCCACCTCATAGTATCCGTGCTGTGCGAAGTCAACGCTCTTATTGCGGGTATTGAGTCGGCTTGCTTCGCCGCCCAAGTAGGGAATGAGTACGCGTCAAGTCCAGTCAAGGCATGCCTTATTCGCAGCCCTGCCTATCACACAATACTCTCTTGACGTGAAAACGGTGAACAACTTTCAGCGACTGTGGCGAAGCAGAGCCAACCACCTGACCTTAGCATCTACTTGAACGAAAAAAAAAAAAAAAAAACCGAAGTCACAGAACATCAGAGAGTCAGATAGAAAAGCACGCACTATCCCGTGTCCAAAAGTCCGTAAACAGTCCGCGCACGACTGACTAATTGTAGCACACAGCCAACGAAAGAACTGGTCGGCGACTTTATAGTAGCCAGTCAAGCCAAGCCAGTAAGTTTAGTACCATAGGTGTGGTCCCTGTGGGCGCGTCTCGCACAACTCCTTGCATTTTTCATTTTCAGTCATGGAATTTAATAAATCCTCGGGCGGGCTGGTGAAAACAAAACAAACTCGCTTTCAAGCACTGCACTGTGCTTTGAGAAAACACCCATATTTTTGCCCAATTTCAACTATTATTACGGGGGGCCATATTAAATAGGACCTACGTTACACACTAAAAACCTCTATGTTTCACTATTTTTACTAAACATATTTGGTCCTATTTACCATGGCCCCCCGTCGAGAGTGGGTTCTAGGGTCGTGTGTCTATTTAACCCGTCGCCCCCCTTGCTACTGCTACGCACGTTCTCCTCGCATAGCAGTAGGTGGGATACTGTACGAAGAAGTTCGCCTGCGTGAACTCACTCAACGGTCTTATCCATGAAGTCCAGTCAAGGCAGCGTGATTTATTCTCAGCCCTAGAGCTAGCGCTCACACTATTGCGGGGGATCATAGTAAACAGGACCAAATATTGTCAGTAAAAATAGGGAAACCTATGTTTTTTTGTGTGTACCGTAGGTCCTATTTATTATGGTCCTCCGTAATAATACAAGTCTAAAAAACGCCTGACAAGAATGACGGCTATTCGGATATTTTTTTCCGCAGTTTGTGTTGGCGCAAGGGGTTCCGCACCCCTGACAGATCATCTACAGATCATTCCCGCTAGATCTACGGTAGATGCTTCAGGACAGAACGATGCATCCATGATTTGTACGATCTGATGCTTCGTGTTGGCGGGGTGGGACCCGTTCCATCCACATGATAGATGTTGCCACTTGTTGCCCGGGTCAGGTATGTGCTTTGCGGATCCTGCACGAACCTCTCACAAGCGGAAAGTGGGGAGCTGCAGTAGATGATCTATGTGTAGATAGATAGATTAGGATCTGCCCCGAGGTGTCGAGGGCTTCTCTCGTCACGGGTGGCCTCTTGAGATGAAGGAAGTGCCGCTTGAGGCAAGTCGCCCACCGAGTGCAGTGTATACACCTCGACTGTCGACAAGTAAAATCAACTCCACCCTCCTAGAGGTCGTTTCGCTGAGTCGTCCAGGGCGTGAAGCAGTGCGTCCCCCCATCCCACCCCCCCCACCCCCGAAGGCTACTCGTATATGAAATGGTTGACGTACGGTTGACTCAACACCTATAAACCTTGACGAGAAAACCCTGACCGCGTGGGAAATTTCTAGGAATGTTCGAGGATGTTGAGTGAGGAGGTAGTGTGGACTCTCCAACCATTTTTTCGCAGCTGGACCGAGCCGTAAACTCTCCTGCTTCCCCTCAACACCTCACGGCGCTTCGCGCTTGGTGCAAGCATTATCTGCCTGGCCGGTGCACACCCCCGACGTGCTGCGTCCCGGCATTGCAGGGATGCGAGGGGCTATGGTCATACGGCTACGACCATGCATGATGTGAGTACAACCCCCCCTCCCCCATGCATCCGCACCCCCCCCCCCCCCCCCCCCCCCCCCCCCCCTTGATGTAAACCCCTCACAGGTAACCGAAATGCAAGCGCTGATCGAGGCGGCCCCCGTCCCCGCTTTCGTCGCCGACCGCCTCGTGCGAAAAATTGTGAACCATTGGGTTTTCCGAAGCACGGAAAAGAGCACGAGGGAGAAAATGGCGGCGTCGTATTCCGGGGGCTACGGGGCCAGCAGCGGCAGCCGAGACGGCTCCCTGGAGTCGATGCCAATGCTTCGCCGGCGCGACTCGCAGTGGGTCGGCTCTCGATAGCGCTTGGCCAGGGGCAGGGGGCAGTGGGGTTCGTTGGCGTCTCGATAGTATTTTGTAGAGTTCGGTCTAAGGGGTGAAGGTCTGGTCGGATGGGTCAGAATGTCTAGCTGGAGGGGAGGGGGTGGCGGGGGGGTTGAGGGGAGTGGACGGGCTGGGGCCGGGGCGCTATGATTGTTCTACGCGAGTCGCCAAGTTTTCGACGTGGCGGTTGCTTAAGACGCGATTTTTTCTTGCGTGTTATGGAACCAAATGGGGGGTGTGCAAGAAACGCGCCGGTGGGTGGGTGGATCGGTGTCGAGTGTCGAGGCCCGGCAGAGGACTGTACAGACGCTGGGCCCAGCTGCGACAAAATTGTTTGAATATGCTTGACTTGAGGTTCTGTAACCGTAAACTCCGCCCGCTTGAGAAATTTCTCCGACTGTTTCAGGATACTATGAGGCGTGTTTGTGGACCTTCAAACATGCTGTCCAGCCTGGGCCAAGATGTCAACATTGTCATGCTGCCTCGGCGAGATCGATTGTTCGGGGAAAAGCGAGGACGAAACGAACAAACAAAACGCGTTTTTACAACAGCGTATTGCTGTTGCTGTTCAGGACGTTGCTCGTACGTTCTCTGTTGGCATTGTTGTGTTGCTGGTGTCGTTGCCAAGTTTCTTCTGACGTTGTTAGCTTGATGTTGTCGTTCAAATTACTGATGTAGTTGTGAGCTATATTGTTTTTTTGTTGCGGTAGGATAGACGGGTCACACGAAAATGAAAACGGACGGACGGCAATGGTTGGCCCCCCTCTGGTCATCGTATCCTGGCCGTCGGAAGTCGTACCTAGACGCCTCTTGATGGTGGTGGTGGTGGTGGTTATGGTGGTGGTGCAAAGAAGCGTGCACCACGCGGCGTTTTTTTTTTGTGGTTTTATGTCCTCCGGCGGATGAGTAGAACACTACGGAAAAAAAAGTGCCCCACACAAATTCCAAGTAGGATGTCCCGGAAAAAATGGTGGCAGATCCCAATGGGGTTAAGCTCTCACCTTGTTGTGTGGTTTCGTTCATTCCGACCGAAAGAGAGGACCCCCCCAAGATGAGGATGGTATCCAACGGTGTTCGTGACAGCTAGAAAAATATGTCGTCTTACCAGTCAGTGCCCGAAGATAACCGAGTTTGATGTTTGTTTAGTCTGTACTGCTTCTGTAGGCGCCTTCTATCGGTGTGATTTTTCACATTCCGCACTATACCCCCCATTTGCGGTTGCGAACGGTATACCTTTGTTTGGCGTGGGGCTCCTGTGCGCCACTTACCACCCGTGCTTCAGAGCACGCGGTGCGATGCTATCTGCGTACTAAGTTTGTTGTAAGCAGGCATTTTCGATGGTGTGAGGGAGCAACCTACCGTTTTGTTGCAGTGAATGATCTGTATTTTTTTTTTTTTTTTTTTTTTTTTTAATCATCGCTTTCACTTTCCAGCTTAATAACTCGTACCAGGTAGGAGGTTCAACCCTCAGCGGTCTTCTTCTGGACAAGCCGTGGTCACAGGTGTCGTCCCTTCTTCCCCCCGGTACGTGCCTTTATTTTTTTGTAGCGCATAGAGTTCAGCATTCCCACAGCTTGTCGATTTTCATCGATTGTAGCTAACTCGCGCTTTCGCGCTTTCGGCTTATCATTTTTTTTATGCAAGAAAAAGTCCTTACGAGTGTGCACTCGGTGAGACTTGAACCCACGAAATTGATCTTAGTGGGCACGCGGACCACCTACTAGGCCACCGGGGACGCCGGCACTGATGGTACACAGATGTAGCCCATAACAAATGTGCTAGATCATGCAGGTTTAATTCAGCTCCCACCGGGCAGCTTGAGCTACATCATACAGATCGTGCACATCAGTAATTAATGCAAAAGCGAAGCGGGGCCTCTTATCCCCCCTTTGCTACCGTACGTCGGCTATCGCTGGCAGCCGGGGTCGTCACATCTTGTGTTCGGAACGCAGGGAGGGAAGCAGGGATGAGGGAGGCGGAGTGACGAGCACTTTTTTTTTTCGGTTTGGCCTATCACCCTTTTTTTATCGGCGTGAGCTGCATGTATGTTTGCTACCAGTCGATGTGGTGGGGTAAGGGGGGTTTGCAAGGAAGAACGGGGGGGGGGGGGGGGGGGGGGGGGCATGATTGCCGGTTGTTCCCCACTTCCAGAAACGCCTCGGAGGGTAAGGGGCTCCTTTTTATTTTTTCTCGGTGTAACGTGCGCGTTGGTGTGCGCTGTTTTCGTCGGCGTGAGCCGCATTCCGCATGTGTTTTCCAGACCTCCATAATTCCGAAACCTTTACCGCCGTCAGCACTTTTTTTTTTCTGTTTTCCCCGCCTTTCTTTGCAGAAGCACCGCGGGAGTGGTTGAACCGATTTTGTTTCGTTCCACGGCGTACCGCACGGGAGAGTTGTGCATGTGCTAGGCTACATGTGTTTTCAGCAGCGGTTGGCGAGGGTGTGTGTGTGTGTGTGCTCATTGTCACGCATGGCCGTAGTCGTATTATCGAAGACCCTCGCATCCCTACAATGCCGGGACGTAGCACGTCGGGTTTAAAACCGACCAGGCAGACATTGAAGTGTACTCGAGATCATACACGGCCGTAGTCGTATGGCCATAGACCCTCGCATCCCTACAATCCCGGAACAGAACACGTCGGGTATTCGCCGATCAGACAAGACATTGCTTGCTCGCAGCGCGAAGCGCCGTGAGGTGTTCGGCGAGTCTATTGAAGGGCAAGCTGCATCCTACTAAGAACCGCTTGTGAGGCGGACTTTTGCTTTTACGGATGACAGCGTCAATGTGCTGTGTCCTCGATATCATGCATGGCCGGGTAGGGAGGCGAAGGGGGGGGTAGGGCACCACGGTCCCTTGTTCCTCGCTTGCAGAAACGCCGCGGGAGTGGTGACCACCATCTTAACTTGTCGGCGGGTTTGTGCACCCTTGAGCGTACGCGTGAAAACAGCAGTGACACAGAACAGTTCGGTGCCCCCCCCAACGCTTTTGGCGTTCTGTTTTTCCTCGGCCCAAATTTTTCCGGCAAGGTTGTCGCCGATAGCAAAAGGTAGCACCAGATACATAACTCGTAGCTGTGTCTGCGTAGAAAACTCGCACGGCAATATCTTAAGAACTGTCGTCAACTTGGGTGCGTCGGCTGGGAATAATATGGAGAATCGTACGTATACGTACGTACGGATGAAATCTCCTGCCGGCGGACGTTTCTTAGCTGTTTTAATACGGGGGACCATAGTAAACAGGACCCAATATTGTTGGTAAAAATAGGGAAGTGTAAAGGTTTTTGTGTGTACCGTAGGTCCTATTTACTCTGGTCCCCCGTAAATAGTCCCACACTGCACATGTACCTAAAATCTGAGTCTAGTGTAATTTGGAGTGTTCTGTACCCACGCGGGAGCGCAGTTCTAAGAGGGGTTGTAAGTATGGCTGGGCAATGGCACAGTATGTACTGGCAGTAGCAATCTACTGACAGTAGTGATATACTGGCAGTAGTTGACAGTAGTAATATACTGACAGTAGTAATCTACTGGCAATAGTAATCTGCTGGCAATAGTAATCTACTGACAGTAGTGATATACTGGCAGTAGTAATCTACGGACAGTAGTAATATACTGACAGTAGTGATATACTGACAGTAGTAATCTACTGACAGTAGTAATCTACTGGCAATAGTAATCTACTGGCAGTAGTAATATACTGACGGTAGTAATACACTGACAGTAGTAATACACTGGCAGTAGTAATATACTGGTTGACCTGGCCATTACCTTCGCCAGTAGTTTTATCTCACGTACGCCCAAGAAACACGCCATGTTATAGTGTTACAGAAACCCACTATATGCGTTTCGGGAGGAGAAGAAAATATAGAGGAGAGACAGAGCACACTGCTGCAAGCCAGGATACTGATTGATTTTGACGACAGTACAATAGCGACTGACTGAGCCAGCCAGTGCCCAGCCCTAATTATCACCCGACTTCGGCCAGCTCGAAAGGGGTCCCTACCAGGAATTTTTTTTTGACATGGTGAAAACTACCATTTCACATTCGCTCGTGTTTACTGTAGAAGCGGCTGCCGATATTTTCAGTGATACGCACAGCTGCGGGTGAATTCATGTATTATGTTTCGAACCAGAGGATGGCGTTCCCTTTTGTCGGCCTCGAGATAGAAAAGACCATGTGGTGCCGTTTGCTCCCCCCACTTCTCTGCAGAACCGCATCGGAAGTGGTGGCATCCTTTTTTTTTTAGTTTCCGGGCTATCGCCTACTGTGTGAACAAAAAAATGTTCGTCATCGGCGTGAGGTGTACACGCGTGTTTTCCCGCAATCAACAGGGGGGGGTACTCGATATCATGCATGGCGGTAGTCGTATGACCATAGACCCTCGCATCCCTGCGATGCCGGGACGGAGCACGTCGGCTTTTGACCGACCAGGCAGACGGGGGGGGGGGGGGGGGGGGGGGGGGGGGGGGGGGGGGGGGGGGGGGGGGGAGGGGGGGGGAGGGTACACTCATCTGTTGCATGCCGTAGTCGTTTGACCATTGAATACACATCACTTGGGAGGCGGAGCACCGTTCCAACTCCTATTAATAGTAGAGACACCTCCAACATTTCGGCGATAGCGGCACATTTTTTTCATATGGGGGGGGCGCGGGGTAGCGAGGCAGGAGGGGCACCACGGCCGGGCCCTGGTTGTTCCCCGTTTGCAGAAACGCCGAGGAAGCGGAAACCCGTGTTTTTGTTTTCACGGTTTGTGCGCCTGTGACGCACGCGTGGAAGAATGGCACATAATAGGTCGTTGCCCGCAAGGCTTTGGTTGCTTGCGTTTTGCCGGCAAGCTTTGGGTCAGATTGTCCCCCACGATTGAAATAGTACCCTGGTACAATACTGTAGCTACTGGTACGAGCACTTGCAGCTACGGGTGAGGAAAGTCGTTTTTCTCGAACCCGAAAACGGTGTGTTCCCTTTTGAGAAAGATGGAAAAAAAAAAAAAGTTGACGGGAAAAAAAAAATGACAAACAATCATATAGCATCGACCAACACGAAGCATACCCGGGTTTTGCTGGGTGGGTGGGCCAGTTGGTTGTTGGGGATGCTGCTGTGAAAGGTCGGGATAGGCGTGAACCATGTAGGTGAAGAACTCGTACTGCTGGCGGCTTTTTTTTTCTCTCTCTCTCCGGACGAAAGATTTCACCGCACTCGCTGCTCTCGTTTCGTTGATCGCTGCACCTGGATGTCGTACCACTTCCCGTTCGTTATCTTCGCCCTCCTTTTCTCTCCACGTCCTATTAATAGTAGTAGGTCAGATCCGGGGTCACATAGAAAGCTCTTATCCCCCCTCCCCGATACGGTACATGCCTCCCTTGCATTTTCGTCGCGAGGAGACCGCAGCCCTTTTCTTCCCCCGTCGACTTCGGAATGTGCGAGAAGTGCTGTGATGCTGGACGGGGAAATATCGAAGTATGTTGATGTTTTACAAGGAGTTGCACAGGGATGTACGTTGTCACTTAACTTATTCAAGATATATATTAACGACCTGATAGTAGCAGTCGAGGCAGCAAGGCAGGGAGTCACGGTAGGGGAAGATACGGTGTCGGGGTTGATGTTTGCGGATGACTTCGTGGGGATATCAGAAACACCCCCGAAGGATTGCAGAAACAAATAGAGAAGGCGCTAGAATACACCAGGAAAGGGAGGGTGACGGCGAACGTCAAGAAATGCGCAGTAGTTGTTTGCAACGAAGATAAGGTGAACCCGGTAAATTTCAGTTGGAAGTGGGGAGAAGATGAATTGCCGATCGTAGACCAGTATACATACCTTGGCGTAGAGATCTCAAAAGACTGCTCTTGGGATGCGCATATAGCGAAAGTAATAGGAAAGGGTAAGGCACAAGTAGGCAAGATGGATGCGATCCTAGCAGACCCGAACCTTGACACTAGGATTAAGAGATGTATCTTGATGAATGTGATAGTACCAAAGCTAGAATATGCAGGAGAAGTATGGGAAGGGAACGCGAAACTCGTAAAACAGTTGGAAACAGTACAAATGACAGCAGCTAAAAAAATCCTAAGATGCTCAAGTACGACTAGCAATACAGTATTAAGAGCAGAACTGGGAATGCGCCCACTCAAGACAAATAGAGACATGAGAAAGTTGAACTGGCAATATAAAGTAAGGAACATGCCAAAAAAGAGGTTGCCAGCCATAGTTGATAGAGCTGTGTGGGAGAAAGTAACAAAAGGACGAGCTGGAATAAGGTGGGATGGCGTAGTTGAGAAAGTATGGAAGGATATAGGGGGAAACCAAGAAGAGATGATGTCCGCCGGCAAGTTTGGGAGATACAAGGCAGAAGTAGAAGAAAGGATAGAAAGAAGGGAAAGGCTAGCGCTAAGAAACAAGGTGGAATCGGAAAAACACTTAAGAGATATACGGGAGATTGAGGGAAGGAATAGGAATGAAAACGTATTTGCATGGCCCAATGGACTTCGCGAAAACGCTGAAACTGCGCTTTCGTGTAGGGGACCTGGACCTGCCAGAAAGAAGAAAGAGGTACATCAGTAGCCGGGAGGAGGAAGTAGACGCACAGATGTGCCCGTGTGGCAAAGCAATAGAGAGTAAAACTCACATAGTAGGAGAATGTGAAATATACAAGGAGGAACGGGATGTGTTAGAAGAGGAGATGAGGAAAATAGACGAATGTGACATGGAGGAGTTTGATCCAATGAATAGCAGCGAGAAAACAATCGCTATCCTAGGAGATAGATGGTGGCCACAGGAGGCCAAACAGGAAGGGGATAAGCTTAGCAAAAAGTTTCTATGTAATATGTGGAAACAACGTATTGAGCGCCCAATTGTTGGAGGTGTCTCTATCAGGAGTAGGAACGGTGCTCCGTCTCGAAAGGGATGCGCGGTCAATGGTCAAATGACTAAGGCAAGCAACAAATGAGTACGCCCCCCCGCCCCCGCCCCCCCCCCCCCGTCGACATCGCGTCGAAATTGTGCCCTGACGACGCTACAAAGGCACATTCAGCATTCGATCCCTTTTTTATTTTCGCAAATGAAGTAAAACATCTCATCACGGTGGAGGTTCGAACTCGGGTCCCAATGTGCCTACTAACAGAGCGCCCGAATTTCCCGTGTATCCCCACTGGTACCACCGGAGTGCCTCCTCTTACAACCGAAAAAAAATCGCGTTCCGGTCCAACTTTTTTTTTTTTCCCCCAAGTAGTTTAGTTCCCTATCGATTAATACCGCAGGTTTTGCCGAAGCCAGAGAGTCTTCTTCTGTACCGGAAAAAACTCCGAAAGTGCCCTGCTGGTCTGCCTGTACGTCTTCTCTTTGCCTGTCCCGTCTGTCTTCTTGACAAAAAAACAGCCATGTTTCTTTTGCTCAACCACGCACACACTGCCAAAAAAAAAAACAAGAAACAAGAAACAAGAAATGTTCCCCTAACTCTCAAGCCCACCTATAACTTTTCCCCCCATACCGGTGCAGTTGCCAAACAGCAGGGGCTACCAAACAACAGAAAAAAAAAAAAAAACTCCCACTACGTCCTAACAAGAAACGCATCAATGTGTGCCCCTCCCCCCCCCCCCCCCAAAAAAAAACAACGTTTGTAAACTAAGATTGTATAAAAAATCGTCCTCAATTTATCGCGACAGAGTGGTACGCCTTACAAGTATCATCATCGCATCGCCTTGAATAACCCTCGCTACGCCCCTGCAACAAGGAACGAGCGCCAAGCCACAACATCGGCTTGAATCGATCTCCCAACTAGGTCCAAGGAACGGACGCCATCGCCGTCGCCATGTACCGCTCGATCTCCTCCGGACCGATCTTCAGGCCCGGCGACGGGGACGACAGCGCCCTAACCCCGGCTGCAGACACCGCTAAAAACGCCTCCGCGGCGGCGTTACGCGCTGCCTTTGCCGCGCCGAAGCGCGGTCCGCCCTCCGCCGAAATTTCTCCGAAAATGCGAGCCTTGTAAAAACGAAATGCGGGTCGAGAAAAATCACGACGGCGGCGGGGAGCGGGGGAGGGAAGTGAGTGGGAGAGGTGATAAGGGGGGGGTGGGAGTATACTCATGTAAGGCTTGGCGGTAGTCGGGGAGGGGGGAGGGGTTATTCATCGATGGCATCTCTTAGCCGCCGGAGTACCAAACCACTTTAGGGTCCAGGTATAGGTTGGAAGTCCCGCCCCACCCCGCCTGGGGCGATGTTGCTGCAGATTCAATACAGGCGTAGGGAGCGGGCGGCGAGAGGAGGATAAAAATACGCAACGCCTATACCAAGAGACCGACGCTACCGCTGCGGTGCCGCCTCCTGAAAATATCGACCGAGGCGACGAGCACGCGAAGAACACCTGAAGTGACACCAACGGTTAACCGTGAGGAGCGCGAACTCTTTTCTATCCAGAGCGCCGTGACTTCTCCTTCCAGGCACCATTCATCCCTTCGTACATATATCCCCGACCGATCGACCGACCCACCAATCCTGCTGCGGGGCACACACACGCGCACCCACCTTCAGATAGAAGCACTCCTGCAGCCGTCCGAAGTCGTGGCACCGCTTGAGGAGGGCGATCGCTCGGTCCAAGTGACCCACCGCTCGGGTCAATCCTCCCCCCTTCTCCCCCCCCACCCCACTTCACCCCCACCCCCCGCCCCGCTATCACCGCCACGGGTGTCGCCGCCACCGCTGTCGCCGCCACCACCGCTGCCACTACTGAGGTCGCGGCCTTCGACGGACTGCAGTGATACCTCCGTGACCTCGCACTTGGCCATGGCCAGCCAGGCTTCCCCCTGAGCCTGCACGGGGGCGTTGGCCAGGAGCTGGCCCAGGCAAGCTCTTAGGAGGATGCGCGCTCTTCGGGTGGAGCCCATGCGTAGGTGGACCTGTCCACAAGAAAAAACAAACAAACAAAACAAAAACGAAACAAAACAAAGCAAAGCAAGACAGAATAAAAACAAAACAAACGATCAGGAAAAATCGTGGGCCGGCAGGGTAGACAAAACAGAAAAGACGTACGTACCACTCCGGTCGGAAAAGTAGTGATCGTTTAGGCACTAATATGAAGACAAAGCGGTCCCAATATTTCTGCCCGGAGAGGTATATACTATACTCACTCTGTCCCGAATTGAAAAGACACTTTCCAAGTACCAGGTGTATACAGCAGCCGCGGGTCCCTCTATAGTGCCGGTGCCTCTGTATGCGCCAGGCAACAATACCGGCGCTAATAGCGGGAACCAACCGGCACTAGTTGCTCCGCACACCACCACACTGGTCATAGTTAATCCCATCTGTATGTTCTAAGCGATTCCACAGGCACTATATATAGCGGGCAATAACCGGCGCTATAGAGATACCACTATTGCACACATTTTATCCCAATGGTCGGTATATATTGGAGCATAGTGGTATCTATACTATGCAATATGTTATACCAGGTATATCGCAGTGCAAGTACGGCGTGCCGTGATGTCAACTTACTGAAGGAACATCTTCACAGCGGTCGAAATGCTTGTCCAAGAGTCAACTCATGATATCACGATAAAGTGACACGAGGGACCTGGTAAGTGTTTCTTATTTATAGCAGACATCTTCAGGGACACTCACGAAGCAGCCCCCCCCCCCCCCCCCCTTTCGATGCAACGCACCAAAACTTCAAGTCGTAATGTTTAAACTGCCCTTATATTTCCGAACAGAGCGGTACCAGACAAAAGCCGCTTGCCCCGCGGGGCGACGTGGGAACAGCAGCTTGCATCGACAGCAGCCATAGATGAAAGGGACAGGAACGACAGCTATAATTATCCCACACTATGTGTGCACGTACTTCTCTGTCCAGAAATAAATGCAAGGACGACCGTGAGACGCAGCTAAAAAATAACAGGACTACCCTAAAACGGTCCTTGTGTGTTTTCGGGCATACAATACGTATGCACGTAGTGGTGTATATATATATATATATATATACATATCAGACGATGTCCCCTTCCCCAAAAAACGTTGATGAATGTCGAGAAAAAAAAGGGGGGGGGGAAGGGGAGGGGAGGGAAAGGGAAGGGAGGGGGACGAGTGCTATGCGCGATAGCGGTACGCTTTCAAGCTGAAAAACGATCGTTCATCACAAGCATCGGGTTGGATGAGGCCTCCTGCTCTGGAGGAGCAGGGGGGGGGCTCCCCCGGGATAGACTCCGCGCTGACTGCGCTGTCTCAGCGCGGCGCCCATCCCTGGGATTTGAAATGATCGTGCAAAAAAAAAAATACTACCAAGCCTGTCGGGTGGGTGGGAAGGTCTGTGTTTATTGCTGTGCTTTCACACCCTGTTCTTGCAGGGTAGCCGAGGCTTCGGCAGGCTGATAGCTTCGTGTGCACTAGCAATAGTCTGGCTTCACAACCCTTGCACCAAAGGTGGGCTCATGTGATTGGGTCGCGATTTTACGGCCAACATATATCATGACTAACGCGGCGCTACTTTAAATAGGAACTCAGAGGAAATATCCCCCATCGCTGGGAAATCGTTACCAGGTACACAGGAAAGGCTGGGCACTGCCTGACGCAGCCAGTAGCGACGGCACTGTCGTCCAAACCAATCGGAATACTGGACTGCACCGGTACACTGTCTCTCCTCTCTCCCCTCTCTTCTCCCGAGACGCATTCAGTGGCTTCCCATACTACAGTATAATACCATGTTTCTTAGGCAAACGTGAGATAAAAACTACTGGCGAATATACTGGCCAGGCCAATCAGTAGACTTACCACGGCCAGCAGATTGCTACCGCCAGTACCAGGTACATACTATGCCAGTGCCCAAGCCTACGTAAAAAATATTACTTCCCCGCTATTTTCCGAGATGCGTACGAAGGCATTTTCTGTCGGTTTTTTACACTTCGACTTTTCTCAAGGCCAGGTCTATTTGGGATGCATGTAACGTAAGAGGTGGCCCATTTTCATTCTGAGGCTCCCCGCTTGAGGAGCTCCATACCTCACCCCCAAAAAAATGACATCAGCAAAGATCAGAGCGCAATGGTCGATCAATAATCCCATGACCCCCAGTCTCTACCAAAAAAAGTCATTTTTTCGACGATTTTGGGTTAAGAGGCTCCGTCATTATTATTTTTTTTCTCAGGGACAGGTTCATTGCGTGGGCTATAGATCTCGGGTCGTCCATCATCCCACATACCTCCGCGAGATGGGTCATCGCCGAAGCATGTATGGCGTCGAGCGAGTAGCTCTCGCACACCGCCAGGCACCGCAGGGCGTGCGGCAGAGCGCTCACGGGGGAGGAGGGCTCGGCGCCTAGCCTTGCGCGGGACAGCTCCAGCAAGAGCCGGGCGTACTGTGGCGCGAGCCCTCGAGTGTCGCTGAGCTTGGCCAGAGCTGACGCCGCTTCTACCGCTTGCGTCCACCTGGAAACGAAGCGCGCGTGAACGAAAAACACAAAAAAAGTGCGCAAAAAAAAAAAAAAAAAAGGTTGCAAAACGAACACAAAATCAAAAACGCAAAAAAAAAAAAAAAAAAAAGTTCCAGTAAAAACAAATAAAACGCAAAAAAAAAAGTAGAGAGAGAGAGCACAACACAAACACACAAAAAAAAACGCTGTTAAATCATGAGAAAGCAAACAAAACGACCAAAACAAAACAAACCAAAAAATATACCAAACCACAAAAAACACGAGTTGAAAAAGACGCCGAACAAGCCCATCCTCCTCCAAAGCAAAACTAAACGCTCGAGCGATATATGTACACACGCTCGCCTGCCCTGAGCTCTTAGAAGCCGAATCCGTTGAAGGTGCGCCTCGACGAACGCCTCCGCCCCACGATCCAGAGGAGAGCAGCCCCGAAGGCTCATGCCCAACCTTGAAAAAAAAAAAAAAAAAAAAAAAAAAAACGAAACAACGAAAAAGCGGAGGGCACGGTCGTGGCACAACAGCGACCAATCAGGGCTGTGAGTAAGGCGCATGCCTTGGCCGTGCTTCTCGGTGACCACTCTTCTGGCCAAAAAAAAACACGGACGTTTTTTTCTATAATAGTGAGAAAATAAACAAGGGTTATCATATTCTGGGGGGCACCGTGGCAGTCGAAAGTTGGGGTGGTCAAGAAAAAAGCCAACTATTATTACGGGGGGCCATAGTAAACAGGACCGACGGTACACACAAAAACCTACATATTTCACTATTTTTACTAACACTATCGGCACACACAAAAACCTATATATTTGCCTATTTTTACTAACACTGTTTGGTCCGTAATAGTAAAAATAGGGAAATATATAGGTTTTTTGTGTGTACCGTAGGTCCTATTTACTATGGCCCCCCGCAATAGAAATTTCCGAGAAAATCCTCCCAGTCGGTCGGGGTTAGGGTTTGCTGAGGTCAAGTATGTTTTTGACCACCACTTGGTCGAAGCGAAGCCGAGGTCTAATGCATCCTTCGAAGGGCCGTGAGAGCCGTGCATGCTTTGGGCGGCGCGAGGGTATGAACCGTACATGTTTTGGGGGGGGGGGGGGGCGGGGGGGAGCGGCAGCACCAGCACCAGCACCAGCACCAGCACCAGCACCAGTACCAGTACCAACAGCACCAGCAGCACCACCAGCAGCAGCAGCAGCAGCAGCAGCAGTGCGTGGGTGCATGGGTGCGTGGGTGCGTGCCTGCTCGCTGTGGCCGTTTGTCTACGCCGCCCGGAGGCTTCTTGCTGTGCCGCCGATGCCAGCAGCGGTACACACTTACGGGACACCAATGGTTGGTGTGGCGATGCCGGTGGGCAGGGGTGACTGGGTGGGACCGGCGTCGCGGGGCGCGGGGACGGGGCGAGAGCCGTGCAAAGTTGGACGGAGCGAGAGCCGTGCAAAGTTGGTTGGTTTTATTTGTTTTGGTGACACTGCTGTTGGATTGGTCCGTGAGGGGCTGCCACTGCCAGCCGTTGCTGTGACAGCTAAGTCGCTGGCTCGTTTATTTGCTAGCTTCGAGGCGTTTGTAGTGTCGCAAGTAGCGTGCGGCGAAGAGTACCACACTCTGCCGGAACACAAGGATCGTTTGACGTTCATATATGATGTTGGCAGCAGAGCCTTAACGGGAAAATATATTCGCGAAACAGACGTGGGCACAAGTTTTTTTTCCGTCTTTCTTTCATTTTTACCTGGGACCATATTACGGAGGACCATGGTTAATAGGACCCACGACACACACAAACACCCATATATTTCCATATTTTTACGAACAAAATTTGGTCCTATTTACTATGGCCCCCCGTAATAGTAAATAGGACCAAATATTCCCAGTAAAAATGGGTAAATATTTACATAGTTTTTTTTGCGAACCGTAGGTCCTATCTATTTAATAAGGTCTCCCGTCATCCCTGGCTGGAGCGTTCGACTCGATGTGTGTTTGTGGTGCCTTTTTTCTCTTCGCAAGAAACCGAAGTCGATTATTATTGCGGGGGTCCATAGTTAATAGGACCTATGGTGTACATAAAAACCTATATATTTACCTATTTTTACGAACAATATTAGGTCCCATTTACTATGGTCCCCCGTACTAGTACTAATACTACCTGCACTATTTTCCGAGGGGCACCCGTAAAATGCACCCAGCAAGCGAGCTCTCTCACCCTTCCGCGGCAGCAAACTCCCCCCGATTGACCATCCACTCGTGCAGAAGCACCATCACGCCGGCGGCCCACAAGTTGGACACCGGGTGCGGAAACGCCCGGTGCTTCCTGAGCGCAACCTCCAGCGCCTCCTCAAACACGCAACCCGATCCCCCCTGACCACCTCCCTCCCCACCTCCCACCGCCGCCGCCGCCGCCGCCGCCGAAGCATCCCCTTCCCCCCCTGACCCTCCCTCCCCTCCCCTCCGCCCCTCCCACCCCCTCCCACCTCCTCGCGGCAGCGTTTCCTCCGCCGCCACGGCGCACCCTTCCCCGCCCTCCAACCGCAGCCCCTCTCGAGACGCGCCAGGCGCTGGTGGTGGGGGGATGCTCAAAACATCTGCCCCCTCCCCCCCCGGAGGGGGCGGTGGTAGCAGTGGCGGTGGCGGCGGTGGCGGTAACGGTGGTCCCCGGACTCGCGGAGGGCTCAGGCCGGGAACGTGCCTTCCCTTGAGGATGGCGGTCATGATGCAGGTGGACGCGATGTCGATGTCTGATGCCGTCGCGAACTCGCTGTGCACCTTCATCGTCCGACAGTCCGCACGCAAGCGGAGTAGCCCCCCCGAGAGGATAGCAGAGGGGAGGGAGACAGGGGGGCGGGGGACAGGGTACTCCTGTTCATGTTTGGCCGTAGTCGTACGAACGTAGACCCTCGCGTCCCCACAAAAATGCCGGGATGGAGGCGTACTCATTTGTTGCTTGCCTTAGTCATTCTTTTCACCACCGACCACGCATCCCTTTCGAGACGGAGCACCGCTCCTACTTCTGATGCAAGACACCTCCAACATTTGGGCTCGTTGTGTTTTTTCGTTTCCATATACTACATACAGACACTATTACTTATAGACACTTTTTTGGTTGCCGTGTCCCCTTCCGGTTTCGCCGCCCGTGGCCACCATCTATCTGCCAGGATAGCGATCGTTTTTTCTCGCTACATGCCACATTCGTCTATCAACTCCATCGGGGCGTGGGAGGGGGTACTCATGCCATGCATGGACGTAGTCGTATGACCATAGACCCTCGCATTCCTGCAATGCCGGGAAGGAGCATCTCGGGTTTTCATCGACCAGGCAGACGAAGTTAATTTTCACCTCAAGCGCGAAGCGCCGTGAGGTGTTCGGCGCGAGTCGCACGAAGGGTGAGGAGCTGCATCCCCTTACTATAGTAAGAACCTCTGCAGCAATAGTGAGGCGACTTTCTTGCATTGAACAATAACAGCGTCGAAATCATTGATTTGTCTTCTGATGGTGTTCCACTCGGGAGGGGGGAGCGGGGGGGGGGGGGGGGGGGGGGGGGGGGGTACGTACTCATTCGTTGCTTGCCTTAGTCATTTGACCATTGACCACGCATCCCTTTCGAGACGGAGCACCGTTCCCACTCCTACTAGAGACACCTCCAACATTCGGGCTCTCATTACGTCGTTTCCATATATTACATACAGTAGTTTTCTTTTGCTGATCTTATTATCTTATCCCCTTCCTGTTTCGCCACCTGTCGGGGGGGGGGGGGGGGGGGGGGGGGAAAGGTTTACATTTCATGACGAAAAATACTGGACGTCCTAATCTCGTCCGCTCGATCGTCACCCTTCGACATCCAACGGTTACGTACGGTAGGCAGCTCGGAAAAACCCCGCCAGCATGACACTGCTGTAGTCCCCTTCACGGTACAAATATTGGTATTATAGTAAAAACTATTACTCCTTCAGAACTCCAACCCTTTCTTTGGGACAGAGTGTTAGTGCGGGGGGCCGCAGTAAATAGGACCAAATACTGTTAGCACAAAATAGGGAAATGTATAGATTTTTTGTGTGTACCGTAGGTCCTATTTACTACGGACCCCCCTCATACTTGGAATTAGTGTGGGGTACATACTACTTGGAATTGGTGTGGGGAGCATACTCCTTGGAATTTAGTGTGGGGTACACACTACTTGGAATTGGTGTGGGGGGGGCACACGTACCGATTGGAATTAGTGAGGGGGACACGCGACTTGGAATCAGTGTGGTCCACTTTTTTTCGGTTGCGTGCCTCATGGGATCCATCTCAGACGGCAAAAAAAAAAAATGACAAAAAAAAAAAAAAAAAAAAAAATGTGACCGTTACAGCAACGGGGGGAATGGTACACAATGGTTGGTGTCCCGAGGTACTACAATGGTTGGCGTCGTAACGGCACACGGAGGCGCGCAGCACAGCACGACCCTTCCTCTTGCCCCGGTAAGGCTGCTGGGCGGCTCGCGCAGCACGACCCTTCTTCAGTACCAACCATTGTTTTGGTCGCTAAACACACACCCGAGCACGGGTCAACCATCGTAGCATTGAAAGCGGTACGCAGTAGAACAACATTGCAACACCAAGCTCTCGGGGACCTCAGTTCCCCGCCTGTGGTGGGGCTAACTGAGAACAAGAAAACAAGCAAGCAAACAAGCACCACAGCCATTACGGTGCTACACAACGCTGCGCGCTTTGCAACATTGCACAAGAAAACACACACATACACACACAAACACACACACAGAGAACGAAAAAGCACGAGGTGTCCTATTACGGGGGTCCATAGTTAACAGGACCTATGGTGTACATAAAAACCTATATAGTAGCCTATTTTTACTAACAAAATTTGGTCCCGTTAACTATGGACCCCCGTAATAGTCGAAAAAAAAAAGTCACGGCAGAAACGAAAACGCCGAAAAAAAAAAAAATATGATGGCAAAAAAAAAAAAAACGAATACCAGGTACGTCGCAAAACAAAACGCCAAATCTACAGAAAAACCTCTCCTCTTCCCTTTCCTCTCCCGTTCTCTCGTGCAAAACAAGCACCAAAACAAAATACAGCGCGCAAAAATAAATTACCACGAACAAACCAAACAGAGCGGTCTCCCTCCTTCCTCCCTTTCTCCCACCTTGAAACAACACCCCAACACCTGCTGAGCATCCGTGGTCACAATGGAAACGGGACGACAAAATTGCACACCACCAAGCTCGGGGACCTCGTTTCCCTGTCCGTCCGTGGAAAGCCTCACGGAGAACAAGCAAGCACAACAATCAATGTGACACTTAACAACGCTACACGCTTTGGAACATTGCGCGTGCACCCTAAACCGCAAAACACAAAAATCATCACAACCAAACAAGAAAACAAGAAGAAAAAAGAAAAAGTAGACGCGAAAAATAAAAATCCCAAAAACAAAAATCGCCGCAAAGAAAGCAGTCATCGCCAAAAAAAAAAAAAACGCAAAAAAAGCATCTCCAAAAAAAAAGGTAATAAGAACCCCCACCCCCCCCCCCCCCCCCCCGCTTTCTCTTCCCTTCCTTTTCGAAACTAACACGACAACAACAAAAACAACAAAAACAACAAAAAACAGGGTACAAAAAAAAAAAAAAAAACTCAAACGAAGAAAAAAAAAACAAAAAAGCGGCCTCCCCCCTTCTCGCCCGCCCACCTGCAAAACCGACCGAGCACACGTGGTAGCCATGTCCGAGTACCCGAACCTCTCGAACGCCCCCGCCTCCACCAGCAGCCGCTGACATGCTAGCGACCCCGCCATCTCCCCCCCGGTGCCCCCGGCCCGCTCCACCGCCGGCCGCCCGGCCCCACCCGACGACGCCGGCATGCTATCCAACAGCCCCCCTGCACCGGTATCCCATTCACTCTCTAGGAGACCCCTGATGTCGCCGGAGGTGGCGGCGGCGAGACATTCCCACACACGGGTCGGGGACGCACGTTTACGCCCCCCCCCCCCTTCCCCACCGCCTCCTCCTCCGCTTCCGCTTCCAACTCCTCCTGCCGCTGTGTTTAGTGTCGCCGATGCCGATGACGATGACGACGCCGTTTGAGGGTTTCCATTGGAATGAGGCGGGGAGGAGGATCCGTTTTTTGCCTCCGCGGCCTCCCGCGCGAGGAGGAGAGCCGTAGAGTGCATGAGGTGGTGCAGCCCGAGGTCGGCCGCTTGAGAGGCGCATCTGGACGGGACGGGACGGGACGGGACGGGACCGGGGGAAGAGTCGATAGAAGCGAGCTATCGGGCCAGTTGGGGGGGGAAGAGTAGAGACGGTGGAGGGGGGGGGGGGGGGGGGGGGGGGGGGGGGGGGGGGGGGGGGGGGGGGGGGGGGGGGGGGGGGGGGGGGGGGGGGGGGGGGGGGGGGGGGGGGGGGGGGGGGGGGGGGGGGCAGCCTCCAGCTGGCCGCTAAAATATGTACCGTAGGTCAACACCTGTCGGTAAGAACTAGCGCATCAGGATATTGTCAGTAACCGCCGTCAACATAGGTGTGATATATTGATTGGTAATTTCGAAAACAATCCTTCGAAGACGACTTTAGATCGGCGGGCGGCTTCATCAGCCAGCTCGGCAGAGGTTGTTGTACACACCTCCCATTTTTTCATGGCGTGGTGAAAAATAGTAAAAACTCGACATCACGACAAATACCCAAAACGGATCCCTGTTTTTAGGCGTATGGTGAGAAAACACATTGGTAAAAGGAGACAAGGGTAAACAAGGGGAACGAAAAAAAAAAAAAAATGGACATCCCACTTTTTGGTTTTGAGTTCCAGACAGCAGAGGGGGGGGGTATACTAAAATCAAATAAAAATATCTTGAAAAAAAAAAAAAAAAAAAATCATAAATAATCCCCGACAAAAAAAACTCAACCCGCTGTATGTTGTTTTCGATTCCGACACGGTGGCGAATGTGCCACCGTGTTCTTTTTCTTTTTTTGTTGTGTACGCCTGGGGTAGAAAGTCTCAACACGATTGATTAAAAAAATACGGACGAAGAGAGTCAGCTCGGAAGGAGCACCCTTTTTTTTTCAGCGCGGTATCAAAAAGCTAGAAACTCGCATTCGACCCCAAAGGAGCTCCGTGTCGGGATGCTGAAGGGATGCGAGGGTCTATGTACGATGGTGACACGACTACGGCCAAGCCCGACCCGGCATGAGTACACCCCGCCCCTAACCTTCTCAGCACGTCCCCCGCTCTCGGGTGACCCTGGGCGGCGAGGACTTGGTAGAGCCAGCCCATGGCCTGCGCCACGCAAGCCTTGTCGCCGCTCTGCTGCGCAACCCGTATCGCCTCTCCTAAGGCTAGAGACGCCAGCTCAAGGTGACCAAACCTGCCAAAAAAAAAAGAAAACGACCGAGGGAGTTAAGAAAGAAGCGAAAAAAAAAAATGCAAAAAAAAAAAAAAAAAAAAATACCGACGGGAAAGCTCAACAATGGAATAGGAAAAAAAAAAAAAAAAAAAACGCGGTGGAACTGTTATATACTAGGTATGGGTGTATGGGTAGCCGTGTGTGTCTGTTCCGCGTTTAGTTCCCCTGGTCGTTTATGTCGCCGCATCCCTACAGAGCAAACATGTTTACGTTTTTTGCTTGTTGTTCGGGTCTACGTCAGGAGGTTGGTGAACGCTTGGTCTAACCCTCACCCTGACTCTAAACCTCTCCCTCCCTCCCTCCCCCCCCCCCCCTCCCTCCATCCCACACCGTGCCCCTTCAAACGCCTCCCATCCCCCCGCCCCCCCTCCCCCATCCCCTACCCCAACACCGCACCCAAGAAAACAAGCTGGAGGCGTTTTGTAGTGGCAAAACGACTAACCAACGAACCCAAGACTCACTCGAAGTGAAGCCTCGCCAGGGCCAAGGAGGCGTGTTGGGGGCTGTGTCGCCCGCTCCCCCCCAGCGATCCCCTGGCAAGGTCTAGAAACCCGTCCGCGGTGGCCGCGCTCGGACCGCCTGCGGAGAAACACACATGCGGAGGAGCACGCACGCACCCACGCGTGTACGCAGCGGACGCGGCGCACGCGGTCCACGCCAGCACGTAACACAGCAGGGGCGGGAGCAGGAGCAGGAGCAGCAGCAGCAGGAGCAGCAGCAGGAGCAGCAGCAGCAGCAGCAGCAGCAGCAGCAGCGGCAGCAGCAGCAGTCCCGTGAAATACCGTCCGATGCAAAAAAAAAAAAAGTTAATGGTCGACTACACGAAAACGAAAAGAACAGAAAACGATACGGGATCGTACCTTACTTTATTTTTTAGTCCCAGACATATACTAAGGTGAAAATCAAGGTAAAATCAAGTGAAACAAAATTGAAGGAAGAAAAAAAAAAAGTTTTTTTTGTTAGGTAATTTCTGACAAAAATCCCAAACCCGCCATAGAGTTTGTTTTCACTTCCGACATCGTCGCGAATGTGGCTCCGTTATTATGTTGTCCCGCTGTAGGTATGGAAACAAATGAGGCATTGTCCCGCTCTGAATGTTTACACAGCTCGGATAGCCAAATCATGATCTATCTGATCTGTCTATCTGTAGATCATCTATTAATAGTTCCTCAGCTGCCGCTGTGAGAGGTTGTGCAGGATCTGCCTTATAGTACAGATAGATCCAACCCAGGGGTAACATATGCTAGAGTAGTAGATCAGGCTATGCGGCTTTCACCAAGAAACCCGAGCTACTATATAATAGATCACAAACAGATCAGTTAATATATCACATACAGATCAGGTAATAGATCACAAACAGATCAGGGAATAGATCACAAACAGATCAGGTAATAGATCACAAACAGATCAGGATATTACCGCAGACAGACAGCTACTGTAGCATCTGCCCTACTGTAGGTGCCGAAGCAGGGGATCGACCATCTCTCCCAGGAGTGATGGGGAAATGACAAAAAAAGACACACATCATACGCTACGGAATGAAGAGTTCGAGGCGCAGATAAAAGCTTTCTCTTTTTATCACCAGTTCGAACGGCTCCCACCCAGATCATGCAGGTCATACAGATCATGCAGGTCATATAAATCGTACAGATTATGCAGACCATACAGATTATGCAGACCATACAGATTATGCAGACCATACAGATCATACAGATCATACAGATCATACAGATCATACAGATCATACAGATCATACAGATCATACAGATCATACAGATCATACAGATCATACAGATCATACAGATCATACAGATCATACAGATCATACAGCTCATACAGATCATACATATCATACATATCATACATATCATACAGATCATACAGATCATACAGATCATACAGATCATACATATCATACATATCATGCAGATTATACAGATCATACAGATCATACAGATCATACAGATCATACAGATCATACAGGTCATACAGATCATACATATCATACAGATCATACAGATCATACAGATCATACAGATCATACATATCATACATATCATACATATCATACATATCATACAGATCATACAGATCATACAGATCATACAGATCATACATATCATACATATCATGCAGATTATACAGATCATACAGATCATACAGATCATACAGATCATACAGATCATACAGGTCATACAGATCATACAGATCATACAGATCATACAGATCATACAGATCATACAGATCATACATATCATACAATGACATGTGCTACGGTAGCAGGGGTAGCACCCGAAGCCTTCTGAGGCTCTTTGCTTGAGGAGCTCTACACTATTAACCAGGAAATCACCAAAAAACTGTTTCTGAGAAGAAAAAAAAACGACGCTTGACCTCGGACTTATCGTACAGTAGGCACGGTTGAACTATGATATCTTGAAAAAAATATGAATCCCTCACCCAAAAAAAACCGTTTCTGATTTTTTTTTTTTTTTAAATGGACGCTTAAAACCTCGGCCTTATCGTACGGTAAGTATTGCTCGAATTATTAGGTGGCGAAAAAAACAAAAAAAAAGCTGTATCAACGACAATTTGGTAGTTCCCTCAGCTGAGGCGTGCTTAATACTTCTTGCAGCAGGCGTGAAAGTTGGGATCGGTCATACCTCCGTCCGGGGTTAGGCACATTTTCGAGGTTTGGCACATTTTCGTCTCCCCGAATTCGGAAAATACATCATTATCATTCTAGACCAACTATTACGGGGGTCTATAGTCAACAGGACCTATGGCATGCATAAAAACCTATATATGTAGGTATTTTTACTAACAATATTTGGTCCTGTTTACTATGGTCCCCCGGTAATGATTGTTTTTGCCTCATTATTGCCCGTACCACCAGGATGGGCTCAAGCTTGGTGAGTTATTAGCAAAGGTGTCACGAGGCGAGAGTTGGACAGAGGCTATCCGACACGAAACAATTTCCCTCCACCCGTCATTTCTGCCCGGGAGGATCACCTTCGCAGGCGGCGAGGGAAGGGGGGGGGGGGGGGGGGGGGGGGGGGGGGGGTACTCATTCGTTGCTGTCGTAGTCATTTGACCATTGACCACGCATCTCTTTCGAGACGGAGAACGGGGGGGGGGGGGGGGGGGGGGGTACTCATTATCATGCCTGGCCGTAGTCGTATGACCATAAACCCTCGCATCCCTACAATGCCGGGACGGAGCACGTCAGGTTTTCACCGACCAAGCAGACATTGTGTGCTTGCACCAAGCGGGGGGGGGGGGTTAAAAGTTACGGCTCAGGCTCAGCTGGAGGCGTGCTTTCGAGGAAAAAAAAAAAACTCGCACAACCCCGGACGGACAGATCATGTACAGATAGATCATCTACAGATAGATCATGATCTACTGTACGGTAGATGATCTAGTTCCCTCACCTTCCGTTGCGAGAAGGTTGTGCCGGATCTGCCTTCTCGAGCAAATCCAACCCACGAAAACATGCGCTACGGAAGTCATGCAGGTTACACGGCGACATGAGCTCCTACTAATGAATCATAGATAGATCATAAAATATCGGAGATAGATCTATCTGTCCGCCTTGAAGTATCTATCTATCTAGATCATGGAGCGGGAATCGATGACGTTTCTCTGAAGTCTGTTCTTTTTCCCTCTCTCTTTCGCTCTCTCTCACCCCTTCGAACGGCGTAGTCGAAGTACCGGTGGAGGCTGTCGAGCGACCCTTGGAGCTCGCGGTGGTGCATGCAGTTCACGAACCTCAGGAAGTGTGCCTTGGGTACATCCGAACGGGCGTTGAGCGCGGCCTGCCGTCGGTAGGTAGGTAGGTCGGTCGGTCGCGCTTGGTAAGTTGGTTGGTTCGGTTGGTTAGGTTGGTGGTTATTACGGGGGTCCATAGTTAATAGGACCTATGGTCTACATAAAAACCTATATATTTGCCTATTTTTACGAACAATATTTGGTCCTATTTACTATGGTCCCCCGTAATAGTTTGGTTGGGTGGTTGGTTTTTGATAGGATGGTTGGCTCGGTTGGTTGGTTCGGCTGGTTGGTTGGTTGGTTGATATGCCGGTCCATGGGTTTAGTTGGTTGGTGGGTTGGTTGGTTTGATTGGTTTGGTTGGTAAGTTGGTCTGGTTGGTTGATTGGTTGATTGGTTTTTGTTGGTTGGTTGGTTTGGCTGGTTGGATAGTTGGTTGATTGGTTTTTATTGGTTGGTTGGTTTGGCTGGTTGGATAGTTGGTTGATTGGTTTTTATTGGTTGGTTGGTTAGTTGGTTGATTGATCGGTTAGTTGGTTCGGTTGGTTGGTTACTGTAGCTGGTTGTTTCAGTTGGTTGGTTGATTGGTTTTGATTGGTAGGTTGATTGGTTTGATTGGTTGGTTGGTTCGGGTAGTTGGTTAGCTCGTTGGTTAGTTGGTTGGGAAACATCAGTTCCACACCAGAACGTACAAGAAGTACTTCGAATAGCGTGTGCCTGTAACCAACCTCACCCCGTAAAGTGCAACATGAGTGCACAAGTGAACAACAGTGCGAAAAAACAGTGGAGGGGACGACTTTCAAAGAGCAGCGATGAGATCCGACTCGTACTATTCGATCGGTGCGACTCAACTAGATGCGATTCGATTGATACGATTTGATTGTTGATACTCGATTGGTGCGATTCGATTGGTGCGATTCGATTGGAGCGGTTCGATTGGTGCGATTCGACTAGGTGCGGTTCAATTGGTGCGATTCGATAGGTACACGTTTCGATTGGTGCCATTCGAGTGCCAGGATTCACTAGCGCGGTTCGATTGGTCCCATTCGATTGGTACGACTCAGTCGGCACGATTCAACCGGTGCGAATCGGGCGTTCAGATAATATTGTTACGATTCGATTGGTGCGCGATTCGATTGGTGTTAATCGAGTGGGTGCGATTCGAGTACTCCGATTATATTTGGTGCGGTTCGATTGGCACGGCCCCATTGGCGCGATTCGATGCGTGCGATATGATTGGTGCGACTCGATCGGTGCGATCGAGCTCGCTCCCACTCCCGAGACGTTTTTTTGTATTCATTATTTTTTGGCGGTCACCACGGCTGGCGGTCGAGTTAGATCATTGTGCGGGGGTGGAGAAACTTAACTCCGCACAAGAGGAATGATGGTGTCACGCAGTGTTTATGATAAGGTACCCACGAGGCAGGAAGATACGTGGTACCCCCATTGCTGTCTCTGGAAGTGGCCACACCAGAAAATAAATAAATAAATCCGAAGCTGTCATCCATATGCGAGAAAGTCCGCCTGGCTCACAAACAGTTCTCATTAGTAGGATGCAGCTCACCCTTCATGCGACTCGCTCGACACCTCACGGCGCTTCGCGTTTGGTGCAAGTAAAGTCCGCCTGGTCGGTGAAAACACGACGTGCTCCGTCCCGGCATTGTAGGGATGCGAGTGGGTCTATGGTCATACGACTACGGCCATGCATGACATTGGTACAAGCCCCCCCCCCCCCAATAACCTTCCTAACCCCTGACTAAGCCCAGGACCGACAAAACCCGTACAAACCGAAGCGAAAAACAAGAACGCCATATATCATGGAGGAAATCCAGGCGATCGATGGCGCGACTATCGAAGCCCGGGAAGGTCGAACCCGCTCGTTCCGAAGCAAACAACAAAAAACGGACACTCTCATATATAGGGGAAACCCCGACGACCATCGAAGCCCCGACGACCATCGAAGCGACGGACCGTATGGGCGCCCCCTCTCCTCACCTGCACCTCCCCCTCCACCTCCTCGAAAGGGAGCTGGCTGCTCATACCGTCCTCGAGCCGTAAAACCGTCTTCTGCAGGCGCAGCTGCAGCTGCCACGCCGTCACGGACCGGGGGAAACGAAACGCCTCGTCCCCCTCTCCTCCCGCCTCCAAACCTTTGTCGAGACCCCCCCCCCCGACCCGAACTCTCCTCTCGCCGTAGCGGCGATAACGCAGACGACGGCCCCAGGCCTTGCCGGCGCAAAAACGCGTCGATGTGGCCTCCCCCCCCTACCCCCGCCGCGCCAGAAACGCCGCCTGGAACTCCTCCGTAGTTGCTACCGCCTGGGGGAGAACCGGTGTCCATCATGTCTGAGTCTACGGCGGACTTTCCCTCGGATTCGGGCCGTGCTGCTTGATACCGGCGAGGCGGGAGCACGGGGGGGGGGCAGGGGGAAGGATTTGCTGAGGGGGGGAGGGGGGGGGGGGATACTTATTATCATGCATGGCCGTAGTCGTATGACCATAGACCCTCGCATCCCTACAATGCCGGGACGGAGCGCGTCGGGTTTTCACCGACCAATGGGGGTGGGGGAGGGGGGGGGGGGGGGGGGGGTCAGAATGTTAGCAAAAACGGCACAAATGCGGAGTAATATCAACCAATGAGCTGCGCCCCCCCCCCTACACGGTCCGTTGCCGTTGCCGAAAGAACGACGAGGCCGATCCAAAACAAAACATGGCAAAAAAAACACTCCCTGATTCTGGTGTCGTCTCTCCCCCCCCGAGTATCGCCAAAAACCGTTCTCACGCGTGATGCCCTTCCCCTCTGCTTTCGCGAGGCCTGGTCGCGAGCGCGCGCGCGAGGTCACTGCGCGCGACATAAATCACAGGGCTGTTCAAGGATCAGGCCAAATCTCGCGGGTCTAGTCGGGTCGGGTCGCGGTGACCTGGCCCGACCCGTGATATTTTGAAAACCTCCTGACCCGACCCGACCCGACCCGACCCGACCCAAGCAGACCCGGCCCGACCCATGAGGTCTTTCATACACCCTGAACCCGACCCACGGGCCATGATCCGTGAAAAAGGCGATGGGAAAAGCAGCATTTATTTTTTTTTGTTACAAAAGACGTCGTCAAGCTCCGCGAAACCGTAAAAATAACCCCCCCGAGAAGTTTGGGTACAATGTACACCTGGTACCTGGTAGAGGTTTTCTCGAAGCACAGGCAGCGAACGAAGTGAGCAATGCATGGAAATTATGAGACGCGTCTGCAACAGACTACGATGGTACCTCATTTTTCTGGAGCTCTCCGGTTGAGGGGGGGGCATCCGTATTGTTACTGCTGTAGCAATTCACGAGCACCACTATAAATATTACGGGGGACCACAGTAAACAGAACCTACGGTAACACAAAAACCTATATATTCCTCTATTTCTACTAACAAAATTTGGTCCTATTAACTATGGCCCCCCGTAATAGTGAGTGGTTCGCACTTTTATTACGGGGGGCCATAGTAAATAGGACCAAATATTGTTAGTAAAAATAGGCAAATATATAGGTTTTTATGTATGCCATAGGTCCTGTTAACTATGGACCCCCGTATTTGTGAGTCACTTAACACCATCAGCAAGTAAGCAGCGCTATTTGCTAGTAACAGCACCTTCAGTATCAATAGCACTATTAGTAAAGTCACCCAAAACTGACTGACTTTGGAGGGAAAACACTCAGGGTTGACTTTTTTTAGAACTGCAGTCCCGTTTCGGGGACAAACCATTCAAATTCCAAGTACTTTGTCCCTAAAGCAGGACTGCGGTCCTAAAAGGCTTAAGCCCGATAAACAAATAATACCATGGAAAAAACAAAAAAATGCATTCCTATATTAACATTGAAAGTTAAATCTGTGAAAAAAAGGCGTACTTTTTCGAACACATCTCTCTTCGTACGAGCACTTTTAGTAGACGAAACGCTAACTAGTCCACACGGGGAGCCCCGCCGGACACATTGGTCGAGGTCCGGGCGCGACCCGTCCACTCTGGAGCAAGCCCTCTGAAAAAAAAAAAATCCGGCGGGAGAGGGTAAGACGATTTCCCTGGTTTCAATACGAGAGGCCGTATTTTGTACGTACGTACCGGTAAAATGTTGCCTGTTTTCGGCTCTAGATTCGTGAGCACACAGCCCAGACATTACATACCACGTAGACAACAGACAACATGCGCAGAGCTCAACGTTACGACGCTGCTGCCTATACGCCGTGCGTGTGCGACACACCCATACGCGCCGTACTGCCGTGGCTGGTTGTGTTTATCGGAGCCTGCGGTCCGTAATTCACCTACTACTGTAGTACCCCTCTTTGCCGCAGCTCTTATGTGAGACAGATCCACGCACACCCTGGACGGAAAAGTAAGCACCGTTTCGATTAAACATGATTACCTCAACCGTCCATATACTTCCGACGTTTTGTGTGTTTTTTGGCCAAGGCGCAGCCGAGAAATCTAGACACAGGACTGCACGCAAAGAACACGAGCAACGTTTCAGCCTCGCCTAGCAGCACAAGCAGCAGCGGGCCACACCACGCGCGTGTCGCAGGTCCGTGTTTACTGCTACGATGGCTTATAGTAGTTGCTTTTATCGAAGGCTGCGGTCCGCCATTCATCGGTCACCACCACCTCTCTCTCTTCTGCTGTGCTGCTGCTACCTGTGCATGCATCCATCGGTCATCACCACCTCTCTCTCTTCTGCTGTGCTGCTACTACCTGCGCATGCCTGTGTGCGGCGTGTCGTGCGCTCCGCCAGAAATGATACATGTCTGTCCCGAAACATAGAGACTGTTTTTACTTAATATTAGTATTACAAGGTTCATTATATTTCGGGACAGAGCGGTACCAGATACCAGGCAGTATGGACGTCTGATGTAGTAAAGTTGTCACGATGCTCGATTTTGGACTTGAAGGCGCGAGTTCGACCCTCGCATTGGATCATGTCTATTTTTTGTTCACTTTTTTTTTCATGTTATCATGTACGAGTACGTTTCCCAGACACCAAAGACCACAAAGAGCGCACGAGCAGACAGCAGTGCAAGGCGCGCGCTACTACCGGCTGGCTACAACGCTATACACGCCTGCCGCTCGCCAGCAGAGCAGCAAGCAACATCACGTGTGCGCGGTAGTTTGTCCGCGCCGTGTGTTGCTGTGGCTTCCTATTAATAGTTGATTATTTATCGGAGCCTGCGACATCGTAAGGCCGGGGGCCTCTGCTGTTGTGTGACGTGTGATACATGCATGCTGCCTCAGACACACGACGACGACGACACTGCTGCTCCTGCTGCTCCTGCTGCTCCTGCTGCTGCCGCCGCCGCCGCTGCAGTGCGATTTTCGGGGGCAGCCGAGTTTGGTCGAGAGTTCCAGTCCCTTCTTCGGTGCATCCTTTCCTATCTCTGAAAATATTATCCCACCACGCCACACTTGCCGTTTCCCGTGTGTCACGCCTGTGTGTGCGGTGCGTGCCGTGTGTCACGCGTGGAGCGCTTACACACCTTTTTTCTTTTTTGCCGGCAGTCCTCGGTTTTGTGTGGGATATGCCTTCTTCTTGTTCGCCGTGAGCGCCACAACGAAGCTGTGCGTGGTTAACACACAGTACTGACAAATATGAAAACAGTGTTAGGCGGAATCATCAAGAAAAACCCATAAAAGCGATCAAGTCAATAGTGTACCAGTTTCGCGCTATTTCCATGAATGTTTTGTCCTTGAACATGCAGGTGCAGTTCTTAAACAAGAGTCTCCTGCTGTACACGTCTAAACGTACAGCAGCAGCATGCAGTTATTTCATAACGTCGTCATATTTTGTAGTATATGCGTACGATACAGTTAGTATCGTACCAGGTATGCTCTATCGTTTTCACTCCGTTCTTGCGCCACTTCCCTAGGCACGTCCCTGAGGGGAACCTTATATATATATATATATATTTATATATTTATAATATATATACTTTCATATTTAAAATAATCGTATATAAATATATATATATATGCCTGGTATAAATATATATATATGTATATTTATAGCTCTTCGGTTGACAAGAGTTCCGTGAGTCAAAATATATACCTCGGCCAAAAAAGTGCCACCCGTCATCACAAGTATTACGGAGGACCATAGTAAATAGGACCAGCGGTACACACAAAAACCTATATATTTTCCTATTTTCACGAACAACAATTGGTCCTATTTACTATGGTCCCCCGTAATATACTGCCTTTAAGAGCTGCCCCTTTGTTTCGGGAGAAAGGAAAAACACTACTTGGAAATAGTGGATGTTATGTTGAGCAGTACAGGCAGCAGTGGGGTACCTCGACGGGTCAAGAGCGCCCCAAGACAAACATTATCATGTGGGACTTTACCCCTCCTACGACCGCAGTCATGTTTCGGGCGAAAACACACTTTAAATTTCACCGGTTTGTGCCCGGAGCGGGACGGCAGTTTGCCCTGTTAGAGGCTATTACGGGGGTCCACAGTTAATAGGACCTATGGTATAGATAAAAACCTATAGATTTACCCATTTTTACTAACAATATTTGGTCCTATTTACTATGGTCCCCCGTGATAGAAGGCTAAAAAGAGTTAAGAGCGGCCAGAATCGAAAAAAAACGGAAATGCCCCGCCTACAACACACGAAAAAAAAACGTATTTGTTGCTACAGATGAAACCAATGTATTGTGTTAATATTACGGGGGTCCATAGTTAACAGGACCTATGGTATACATAAAAACCTATAGATTTACCTATTTTTACTAACAATATTTGGTCCCGTTAACTATGGTCCCCCGTAGTAGCAAATATGTCAGGAGACAGCATTTTCACCCCTTGCCAGACAGCAAGTTTGCCTTGACATGACTTGACTGACACCATACGACTAGGTTTTACTGTGGAACGCTCGGCCTTAAACCCTTGACGGCGCACGTTTAGCCTTTTGCTTGACATATCTCCTGACGTTCTTGGTTGATAGCGATGGTTCAAGACCACTACTGTGTGGTTGAAAGCGATTGTTCAAGACCAGCGCGTCGTTAAGAGCGCTTGTTTCGTGACCGATGTGTGGTTAACAGCGATTGCTCGAGACCAATGCGTGGTTGAGAGCGATTGCCCAAGACCAAGGTACGGTTAAGAGCGATTGTTCAAGACCAAGCCGTGGATAAGAGAGCGATGGTCACGGGGTACTCGCGACTCGGGGTACCTACTCAAGCAGAACGCTTGAACGCCTTTCGACCTGCACCCCCCTTTTCGGGGACAAAACTTAACCTCGAACATTGCCCCGTGTCGTACATTCGTGGGATCATTTTTGTGCGGTGGACGAAAAAAAAAAAGGTCAACACATAAAAAATGGGGCTGCAAAACCCGGTGGGCGAAACAAAAAAAAAAAAACACCGGCTGGTTACTGCTGCTGGCCGTGGACAAGAACAGTGCCATAAAAAGACGGATCCCACCCGGGAATAAAAACATGCGCGAAAGAGCCGTGCCCCTACATACCCCACGCGCCGAAGCCATGCCTTAGAGTCTATAGGCCGGGCGGATGATACACTACAGTATTACGGGGGGCCATAGTAAATAGGACCCACGGTACACACAAAAAACCTATATATTTACCCTTATTTTTACTAACAATATTTGGTCCTGTTAACTATGCCCCCCCGTAATAGTACATGACGGAACACATCTGCCGTGAAATATCTGCATCATGGTTATAATCAGGGCTGTTCAGGGGTCCGGTCAAACCTCGCGGGTCAGGCCGGGTCCAGAAACGGTGACCGGACCCGACCTGTGATTATTTTTAAAGCCGTCTGACCCGACCCGACCCGACCCGACCCGACCCAGCCCAACCCGACCCAACCCAAGATACTTCGAAAAGTTCCTGATCTGACTCACGGGTTGGGGTAGGGCATAATCCGTGAAGAGCCCCGACAACATGTGGATATTATCTTTTTGTCACCGCGCGTGTGTGGAATGTTTACACAAAAACGGGAAGGCCGACTGCAAGGCCGACCGCTGACGTCACCTGGAGGGCGTCTGGTGTAGCGGGCCAACTCCTCGAAAATAACGGCGAGCCCGCAAAAGCTGGCCCCGTTGCACGCGGCCCTCACGCGCCTCACGAACACCCCGAAAACGCTGTTGGGCATCAGGAGCATGGGCCTGGGAAACAAAAGGGACGCGAGGGAGACAAAAAAAAAAAATGCCGCGACGGTTGAGGGTAAGTGCGGCAGCGGCGGTTGCATGCTCCATATATACACGGAAGATATATCGCGATTGGAAAACTGAAGCATATAGTATGTGCTTTTGGTATACAGTTGGTCATGAGAGCACGCATCGACCAACTAACCGACCAAGGCAACCAATGAATCCCAACGGAACAAAACCAGTCAAACCAATCAAAACCAACTCACCAATCAAATGGACCAAACACAACTGATCAACCAACCCACCAAGAAGTCGACCCGTGAGCAAAATCAAATTCACCGACAAACCGAACCAAACTAAACCGAATCAAATCAACGAACCAATCAAGCCAAATCAACCAACCAAGTGAAATCAAGTCGATCGACCAATCAAACCAACCAAAACAACAAACAATCACCCAATCAACCCAAAAATCAACTAACCAACAACAACAAAAACAAATCAAACCACCCACCCACCCACCCACCCCACCTTTCCTACCTACCAACCCACCCACCGAACCAAAACAAATCAACCAACCAAACCAAACCCAACCATGCGCTCTTTCCGCGTATCCCGACACCCAACAACCAACCAGCAACAACAATAACAACTGCCCCTCCTCCCTACGATACGAGACTCAACACTTCGATGCCAGGGTTTGCCTCGCCTGCACCGCCTTGCGCCGGCTCCTGGCTCTATCTACCTGCCCATACTTACCCATCGAAAACCCGCGCCAGGAGTAAGAAGGCGGAATGTCACTACCCGTACCCGTGCTTGCGTTCAAGAATTTTGGTCGGAACCACGCTGGTTGGGTTTTTCGCGGTCCGTTTCTTATGCAAAACATGACGCCAACCCATGGAATCTTCCCAAAGAGCTAACCCAACCTAAGAATGAATAGGTTAAAAAGTGGCATTTCTGGCTCACTTTTCGCCACAGCCTTCAAGGAACATCCTTGAAATTTTCGTGGGCTGCGGGTAATTTAATACGTAGAGGAAACAGACCGCAAGAAAACCCCACCCAAAATTCGTTTTTTCAACTAAATATTTCGTAAAACACCAGACCCCAAGAAAAACCCGAAACCGAATTTGTTTTTCAACCCAAATATTTCGCAAAAAAAAAAGCACCCGATCAATCGTCATCCGACAATTTTGGTTGAGGGTCAGAGGCGTGCCGCAACAGAGAGGCGCGATGAAGGTGATGCCAGCACTTTTTTTTTCGTGCCAAAAATAATTTCTGACCGACCGGGCTCCTTAACCAACCCTTCTAGGACTGCAGTCCCATTTTGGTGACAAAGTACTCAGAATTAGAGCGATTTTGAGTGGATTGTCCCAAAAACCGGACTGCAGCCCTAAAAAAGTTGACGCAATATCGCTGGGACACAATCACCGTAGTTGCTGTACAAAATCGTTCCCTCGGGGTTCACTCCGCTTAGCGTTCCTCCAGTTCCATTTTTTTGGGTGACTTACTATTACGAGGGACCATAGTAAATAGGACCAAATATTGTAAGTAAAAATAGGTAAACATATAGTTTTTTGTGTGCACCGTAGGTCCTATTAACTATGGCCCCCCGTAATATTAATAGTTACTTACAAATAGTGTAGATCTCCTCAAGCGGGGAGCCCAAGAAAAAACAGATGCTGTTTACCCCTACAAGTAGGGCTGGGCACTGGCCGACTCAGCCAGTATCGATTATACTGTCTTCAAAATCAACCAGTGTACTGGATTGCAGCAGTAGTACTGTCCCTCCTCTCTACTCTCTCCTCCCGGAACGCATTCAGTGGGTTTCCGTAATATGGCGCATTTCCTCGGGCATATGTCAGATAAAAACGACTGGCGAATATACTGGAGGGGTCAATCAGTAGACTACTACTTCCAGTATATTACTACTGCCAGTATATTACTACTACCAGTATATTACTACTGCCAGTATATTACTACTGCCAGTATATTACTACTGCCAGTATATTACTACTGTCAGTACATGACTACCGCCAGTATATTACTACGGCCACTATAATACTACTGCCAGTATAGTACTACTGCCAGTATATCACTACTGCCAGTATATTACTCTTGCCAGTAGATTACTACTGCCAGTAGATTACTACTGCCAGCACATACTGTGTCAGGGCCCAGGCCTACCTACAAGGCAAACACGCGTCGTCACTGCTGTGTGTGAAACAAACAAAAACGAAACTCCATAACCCCTGAACCCCCACCCCCAGCCCCACAAGAGAAAAGTACCGGGGGGCTGGCCACATTTTCGTCTCATACACAGCAGCGTGTGTCAACCATAATAGCCCCCCAACCCAACTCAACCAATGCATACGTACAGGGGCACACATGTTCATATACCGTATTGACAGTCCTCTTCTCTCTCGTAAAACAGTGTTTAGCCAATCATAGCCCCCAACCAAAAAATCAACTACAGCAGCAGTACCCAATGCGTTGGCTCACTAATTTGTCATCTTAAGTCTCGTACACCAGCGTGGGTCAACCATGGTGTCTAATAAGGCGCTGAGCTCTACTGATGAGCGTCACCTTTCGCGACCATGGGCCGCCAAGCCCTTCTCCGGAGGCTCGAACATCGAGTTGAAGTGTCCCACAAGGTCAACAAGGTCATCCAGAGACTGCACGAACGCCAGGCGCTGGCCGAGACGATTGGACACTCCCCGCCCATACTTGCTCGAGGAAAATGCCACCAAAATTTCATCCTGCAGCTCGCCTGCAGCCAGGGGGGGGGGGCGTGGGGGGAGCGGGGGGGGGGGGGGGGGGGGGGAGAGGGGGAGAGGGGTGTACTCATTATCATGCATGGCCGTAGTCATATGACCATAAACCCTCGCATCCCCACAATGCCGGGACGGAGCACGTCGGGTTTTCACCGACCAGGCAGACATTGCTTGCACCAAGCGCGAAGCGCCGTGAGGTGTCCGGCGAGTCGCATGAAGGGTGAGCTGCATCCTACTAAGACCCGATTTTAGAGGCGGGTTTTCTTGCATATGGATGACAGCCGGGGGGGGGGGGGGGGGGGGGGGGGGGACGGGGGAGAGGGGGGGGGGCATGGAGTTATCATCACCAGATGCAGGCTTTTCGCATCCTCTTGACAATATGACTAACTGATCCTCGCCAATACCATGGTCTCTTCCGTATGAACGCATCATCAGAGCTCATACGTTGAAAACCCGTACCCATTACCGCATATCCTAAAAATTAGGCGTGACAACAGAAACCAAGCGCGCGTTAAAATAGCTACGGACTCACAAGACATCACCAGACACAAGACGCCGTGAATTTTGGGTACGAAAGAAGTGTACACTTCGGCATATTATACGCACAGCAAGCAGGTCTCTCACAATCCGAAGCATTGAATACCCGGTACCTGTTGTCCCTGACGCGTAGGTGCAACAAAGAAACCGCAGAGAAATCAACGCAGACACAGCACAAAACAAAACTCGGGCACCATCAGGAGGCAAGGTGAAATGGATGGGGGCCTAACGACTCATCTCACTCACCGAGTGTCTTCTCTCGGGCACTCTCTATGGCCTGGAGCTGCTCCGCGATGACTGACGACAGCGTCCGGAACTGCTGAGGGCTTGGGGGCGGGGGGAGCGGCTTCTGCAGCTCCTCCCACCCGCTACCGCTACCGCCATCGCCGGCCGGATCCTCGCGAAACTCCTGTCGTATTGTTAAGCGCAAACAGAATGGGAGAAGAGGGAGGCGTGTATTGGTAGAGAGGGGGCGAATCACAATGCACGAATGATGAGCAATCAGGAGCAGGAAGGTGGGAGAAGCCCCAATTGCATCACCTACTTTCGCTTTAAGAAAACCCTCGCGCAACGCCACTGCTGTCTGGTTGGGTGCGAGAGGCTGGCCATTCGGTCGGCCCCGGGGTTCTTCGGCAAAAACGCCACCGAAACAACGAGGCGGGGCCGCGCGAGACCTATCCCCCCAGACCTCGACCCCCCCCCAAAAAAAGGGTCCGAGTTAGGCCCAGGGCTAGGCTTACGGTAAGGGTCGAGGATACGTCCCGTTCAAGACTGCACTCCCATTTGGGGGACAAACTACTATTGAGAAGTAAGTGTGGACAGGGGTTTCCTCTCGCTCTCCGGGGTGCTAAAAAAAAACAAAAAAAAACTTGGAATTAGACTACAATACGTGTTTCTGTGCGGTGCAGTGGCAAAAATCGTTCAAGTTGGGGTCATGGCTGGGGGTATAGTTGGGGATAGGGGCGCGATTTAGTCCCTCAGGGGATCCGAGACATCGACCAAGCCAGCAATACTTTTTTTTCTTGGTGGCTATCAAATAATCTACTACTCTGTTTTAGGGGCAACCCAGCAATCAGGACCGAATATACTCAGTAAAAATACATTATGGGATCCTGATCACTGTTAACATGGTCTCCCCCTGCTAGCGGCCGCGAGGCGCCCAGCATTAATGAGCAGGGCCATGCATGTCCCCGCGCCGTCGTGTACGACTCCTTGCAGCTGTAGCCCGGACGCCCATCTGTATCGCCCCCCAATCACGCACTGGGGGTCGCTGTAACCGTCAACTTTTCAACCTCATTTTTTCCCTCTAAAGTGCTAAGGGGGTTAAAGCTACTGCAGGGTCAGGGTCAGGGTCAGGGGTAGGGCTGGGGTCAAAGTTAGGGTGAGGGTTGGTGCTGGAGTTATGGGGTCAAGGTCAGGGTTGTGGGGGTTGGGGTAGGGTTGGGCCTGGGCCGACGTGCAACATAGAAGTCGACCAAAAAATCTTGCACGAGTTTGTTCACAAGGTATGGTGTTGCACTTGTAGGGCTAAGAGTTTTGTTTACAAGGTGGCGTTGCAGTTGTAGGGGCAACCCAGGCAGGCGGGGGGTCGGCCATTGATCGCAGTGCGGATTAAATAGCGAGTGGGGATTGGGGATACCGGTATGTATGTATGTATGTATATACCCCTTATGGCCTGATGACCGCCACACGGCTTTTCTCATCCTGCCAAAAATAACGCTGGCCCAAAAAAAAACAGCGGAATACCAATGCTGCTGTCAGTAATTCGGCTGCTGCACGCACGGTTAGGGGACGAATGACTTGATATGAAAGTTGGATACATTTGCACCCGCAGCAATTTACTTACTGTACTATATAGAAAGAAAGGAAATAAACCAAAGAAACGCACGCACCCGAGCGAAGATGTCAGGAGACAGCACCTTCACCTCTAGACAGACACCGTCAAGGCAAACGCCTTGACAGACAGCCTTAACAAGCCAAAAACCGGGGATGCGAAGTAAAAGCCCCCAATTTTGGGAAACGCCTGACCATACTGCTGAAATCTTGTATTTTCCTGTATTCATGTTTTTTACGATATTTTGCTACATTTCCGCGTTCCAGCTACAGCAACAACAAGAAATAGAACCACAGCATCTCGACGAATGGACACACATGAAAAACGGAATACCTGGCATGGGAAGTTGAGTATCAACTGTTCAATTCGTCCAACTCACGGCTGACGTATTTCACAAATTTATGTCATGAACTCATACGAATCGAGTAGCCAGCAGCACAAGCCCGAGCCCGATCCGACTCTGCTTTGCTTGCACTCTGTACTCGTGTGTACAGAAGGATACCGTTAGGTCGTTTTACTGGTGCATTCGTTGCCCAGTCTGAAAAACATAGAACTACTTATAGATATCTCACTCTCTAAGCGTGCTCGGTTGGCACATCCCTGGCCTCTCAGAGTCTCCCACTTGGAAATCGCCTCCTTCTATTAATTGGCGGACCTTTCCAGCGGGTCTTTGTTTTCTCCATTTCTCTTTGCACTTTCAGTCCTTCTTTCCTTTTTTCTTATTTTCGTTTCGTGTGCGTGCGTGTACTCCGAGCACGGTTCCGCGGGCGAGCGTGGCACCGTCGTGGGTGTCAGCGGGTGCTGGCGGGTAGAGGTGGGGTTGCAAGGAGCGCGGTCGCCGTTTTCGTGGCTAGGCGTCGCGTGTGCCTCGAGACACGAGGGAAGCATGAATGGGTTCTGTCTGGGCTCCTGGTGTGGTTCCGGCTATACCATGTACGGGTATAAAAGGGTCGTTTTGATAAGCAAAATAAAATTCAAGTCGTGCTTATTTTTGCGACGAAACTAAGAACAACAGAGAGAGTGAGGCAGTCTGAGCACCAACATTGCCGAGCTGGCGAACAAGGTCCACGGTAAGCACCGGGCTTCACGCGAAGCGGGCGACGGGGCTCACTGTGGAAGAGAGGGAGGCAAGCTTTACGCGAACCGAATCGGTGCCGAGATGGTCGCCAGAGGGGCGGGCGGCGTACGAGGCTGAGAGAGAAGCTCTGCTGTTTGATTTTTTTTCTTTTTTTCTTTTTGACCGGTGTACGAGTAAGGTGCTCCAATCAGGCAGGAAATTATTACACGAGAGGGGACGGGGATTTTTTTCTTTCCAAAATTTTCGATCTCATTTTCATTGTATTGTGTGGGGTGCTGCCGTGCCGTGCTGTGCTTTGTCTTTCGTACATACGGGTACAGACATACATATTTGAGCATATATATCGAAAGAAGAAAATAAGTACCCTACCTGGGGTATGTTCGTACGTACGACACGTGAGCGAGCTCAGCGGAAAAACCGCCCGCGACGCGAAGCGTATATGGCGTCCGAGTTGTTTTCTCCTGAAGCATGGCGGCGGGACTCTTGGCATTATCAAGTCGCCAGTTTGCAACTACAATCAATCATGAGAAAAACTACATTCAATCATGGACCTCTGTCCGCTTCGCATAATTTGATGTACTTTTCCTTCCTGAGCGAGAGTAGCGGGCGGCGTAGGCCGCCCGCGGAGCGAAGCGCCTTGTACACCGTACGTACGTATTAGGTTCATTCTTATCGGAGAGCATTTTTTCCAGAATTTCCACAAAGTTTGGAAATAATTGGAGATACGTGCTGTATGTATCATCATGATATCAGTTTGCTTGTTGTTTCGATAGACTTAGAACCTGCATCCCGCCGCTGCACTGGTCGGTTAACTCCATGCCGTCTCTACATGGTGCTTTAGATTGCAGGAGTAGTACCACCTGCTAGACGTTGGTTTGCGTTTACAGCCGGTAGTACGGAACTGGAAGACGAGCACGTACGTGTACTCACCCGGCAGTACCAGAGCGATCCATCTGCTACATAGGAGGGTTTGCAGATTCGAAAACTGACACGAGTTCCACGTACAGCAGTAACTCACAACTGCAATCGAACCCGCCTAAACGGAGGCCGCAACACACATATCACAGAATTAAGAAAAACATGGCGGAGTGCCCGCTATCAAGCCTACCCTGTGAGAGCCTTCTTTCGACGGCAGCCCTCATACGTACTCCTGCTGCTGTAGCTGCTGTACATAACCGCGGAAAAAACAACAAACGGCGTACGAAACCTTTTGAAATTCCTTTCTGAAAAAGAACGCTGACTTTGCACACCTGGCCTTGCTCCGGGGCGTCTTCCCTTCCAATAAAAATGCCGATGAGAACGCTCACTGCTATTGCGTAAGGCGAGCACCCCTCGGATTGAGGCATCGTCCCCCAACAGGCCACTGGGAGGGCACTGGTTGCTACGCCATGAAATGGCCAACATCCGAATACGATTTGTCCCCTAAACAAAAGGCCTCCAAGATTACCATCAAACCCATCCGATTCCAACCAATGGGAATGACTATTAACAGGATTCCCATTGATTCCAACACTCAATTAGAGTCAATTACCCATTGCAGTTTGGTCGCACCCAATGGGAATGACTAAACGGTTGCACCCAATGGGGATGTTCATGTTTAATAGTCATTTCCACTTGGTTGCACCCAGTGGGAATTCCCATTATTGGTTGCACCCCGTCTAACTGAGAACAGCGTACCCGCCGTCGGAACCGGAACTGTCCCGGTCCAACTCACGGAACCGGCGGGTATTTCTACCCGTCAATTGTTTTAGACGGATCCCCCAAGACTGAGATATACGTTGTGATTTATACCCCCGGTAGATACAAACAACTATACTACAGCAGTAACTAACTGCTGTGCTCCTAGACTACACAGACCGAGAATGGAGAATGCTCCTATTACCTGCCTTCGCACAACACGCTACAAACACACAGACGATAGCCCTACGGGTACCGCAGCGTAAGTAAGCGACCCTACTTTACCATGAACCATGAGATATAGACCAAATCACAAGAAAGAAAGTCCTTCGTAACCTTTAAAGGTTGCTGGTTCGCAGAGAGACTGGTGCGATTGCGGCGATGAGATCGAACACCATGATTTCCTCGCAGGGTCGATATTGGATGTATGATGATGTATGAGATGGTTATATCTGTCTGGGTTCCTATGTTTTTTTGGGGGGGGGGGTTCAGCGAGGTTTACGTTGATATTTATGTGATTTTTGCTGCGGCAGCAGTGTGGGCAAAGGTTTCCCCAGTCAGCATTTTATTTCTTTTACTTTTCCTTCGTTGTTTCTGGGTGTGTGTGGGTTCTTGGTCGCATAATTTTGTTTGATTCAACCTATTCATGCTCGAAGGCTCTTCCTGAGATGACTTGACGAGCGAAATAAGGGTACTTGTATGATAGAAGGAAAATTACGTTCCATGTTTGCTTTTATTTCAAAACCCCACTCCGCACCACTCTACTACTCGATCCCACAGAACATACTCCTACTACTTGCCTCCTGCCTTCTTTCTTTGGCTTGATTCATCGAGAGAGGCGAAATGAATTAATGCCTTCCCATCGTCCACCTTTTACCTCGCCGCCACCCAAACGCTAAAAGGAGGGTATACTATGGAGTGTATGGTAACCTGGGTAACCGGGTACCCGGGTACCCTCCCACAGAACATACTCCTACTACTTGCCTCCTGCCTTCTTTCTGTTGCTTGATTCATCGAGAGAGGCGAAATGAGTTCATGCCTTCCCATCTTCCACCTTTTACCTCGCCGCCACCCAAACGCTAAAAGGAGGGTATACTATAGAGTGTATGGTAACCTGGGTAACCGGGTACCCGGGTACCCGTGTACGGTACCCGGGTACCCGTGTCCGCCTCATCACACCGCCGCTCAAACGCTTGAAGGGTAGCAAATAGGGTATATGGTAACCTGAGTGGGTACCAGGGTTACCCGTGTCCGTCTTACCACGCCGCCGCTCAAACACTGAACGGGGAGCAAAAAGTGTATGGTAAAACCCGGGCACCCGGTTACGGTTCCGGCTAAATCCCCCCCCACCCGGTCGGGTACCCGGTTCCAAATTTTGAGGCCGGGGTGCGACTCTATACTCAATTCCAAAATGTCATTACCAATGGGAACCGCTTGTTAATGAGGATAGTCCAATCAGTAGTTTTGCCGTCCGACCGTGTGTACAGTCAGTCAGTAGTGTCGTTCCAAAGCAGTCTGAGGAACAGAAACTGAAGAACTCTCCAGAACAAAAGCGCAGCAGCATCGTACGACAAATCAAAACCGATGTGACGCACATGAAATACTACCACAACCAATCATCCTCCACAGCACATGAAAGACTACCACAACCAACATCCCTCCACAGATACATGTCACCCACCAAAATACGACCACACACTCAGCATCTACCCAAAACCACTAGCTGTCCATCAAAATGGTTGGTCTATGAAAAAGTGCGGCGCGTATGTTTCGACGCGCAGAAGGCCGTGCGGTGTTCCTGGTGGTGTACACTGCTATTGGTAGAGTACCTAGGAGAGATTCGCTGCCGTCTCGCTCTCTCTGTAGCTCTTCTACATCTCCTCTAACCCCTCCCCCCACATACTACTACTGTTACTTCCCGTACCCCTAACACTCCCGCCACCTCCAACCGCGAGGGCCCACAGTCCTCCCCCCCCATTCAAAGCAAAATGGGAATGACTCTACTCCTCTGCTGCTAGTCATTCCCATTGCTTCAAAAGGTAGAGTCATTCCCATTGGCACCATATATGACTAGGGTAGAGCATGTACCCTAAGAGTCATTCCCGTTGACCCTTCAAATCAATAGCCATTGATTCATGCACTAAAAAACAACTGTGAACTGCCAGCCAGGAAGTGAGTGTAGACTCATAGATCAATGATCGCAGCTACCTCTTGGTCCCGTGGTACTTGATACAGCAGTTTTGCCTGAGACCTGGCACCTGGTGAAACGCTTTCGGGAAATATTTTCTGAACACCGGAGGCTGCTTGTCGCACTCGTCGTATGTATGCCAGCTGTCGGCGGGAGAAAAAGATATGGGCGAAGAAAGCTCGTTGGCAATCGTCCGTATATCTTTCGGCGCATCTTACGGGTGCTGGCACTTGCGCGAAGCAAAAATCGCAGCACCTACAACACTTCAGACACTGCACATACAGCAGCAGCAGTAGCAGTAGTGGTAGTAGTGCATGGATGCATGAACCGGCAGCCTCGCGTCGTTGTTTTATTTTTTCCCGTCTGTGCGGACACGTGTGATGATGGCGGTGGTGCTGTGTGCCAGGGGGAGAAACACCTGGTTGTGGTGAAGCGCTTATTATTAATATCATAGTGGCTTAGGGGCCGCCAGGAAGCGAGAAGGAGCAGGGGGGGGGGATGACAGACCCACACCGATATGGCGTGGGGATGGAGCTTGGAGGTGGCTTAGGACGTAAGAATACAATGTAGAGAGCACAACTTGAGACGGAGGAGGGTGCAAGGATAACAATAATGGAGTATTATTGCAGATAAAACATATAGCGGGAAGCAGACATAGAAGGTAGCTAGACCTCGTGCATAGATCTCCTTTATTTCCGTGGTCTTCTTTCAGGAATGTTTTTTTAGTGATCAATGTTGAAGCTCATGCTGGACATTGTCGGAAGGCAAGCAGAATAATGATAGATAATAGTACAGTAGCTATATATACTGGGCATGCGGCAAGTTTAGCCGGCAGCTCTCAAAAGTCGTCGACATTGACCATGCCCCGTATATGAAGTGCCTCTGTACACCAGGCACCAGGTACACAATCATAGTACCGTACTACCGAGGACCATAGTAAATAGGACCTACGGCACACACAAAAACCTATGTATTTCGCTATTATTACCTACAATATATGGTCCTATTTACTATGGCCCCCCGTAGTAGTACGTGTGGACAGGGGTTTCCTCTCGCTCTCCGGGGCGCTAAAAAAAAACAAACTGTGTACTAATAGTATTGCGCCGTAGGAGAGGATATACCGTCATGCGAGAGAGTAGATTGTCGATTCTGGATGTAATACGCACATAGCCCCCGAGGACGTAGAGCTCGACGAGGCAACTTTTTGGGGGGAAGGAGAGAAGATGTCCGAGACAGAGTCTCGCGTCACATATTGATACATACAGCAACAGCTAACAAGTACTATAAAATACAGCAGTGCGTATCATAAGTGCCTGGCACCTGTAACGGTTCAAACTACGCACTGACTGCGTTCTGAGCAGTATAGTACCAGTATATATATCAAAGGAGATGTTAATCGTATAAGAGTGGAACATCAACAATTTTACCGAGAAGTAAATCCTATCGGACGAACAAACGTTTCGTCGGAACGCTGCGTTTTCGTTTTGTGAGGGCCGTAGGGTCACCCTGCAAGTGCTGTGTGCGCGTGCATGAAGCCCGGTACCAGGTATTACTACAGCGTAGTATAATACGTGAACAACAGATAACATAATGCATGCATATACGACGAAGTAAACGACAAAATGGTACCAGAAAAAAAAAAATCGCAAATCCACTATTATTATTTTACGAAAAGGGCGCTTCAAAAGTCCAACGCTTTTTGCGACGACACCGTGCGGGGTATGACAAGTCTTCCACTTGTGCCACAGCAGCAGAAGATTCAGGCATGTCAAAACAGTTTTTGTCTTGTTTTGTTTTGTTTTGTTTTTGTTTTGGGGGGGGGGGGTTCAATCGTAACTTTTACTTTCCAGCGTAAATCGTAGGAGGTTTTACCCTCCTCAGCGATCTTCTGGACAAACCGTGCGGTCACAGGTGTCGTCTCCCTCCTCCCCCCCGGTACGTGCCTTCATTTCGATCGCGCATGTTAGGTTCAGCTTTACCACTGCTCACTCACGCTCTCGCGCTTTCCGCTAATAATCAATTTTTATGCAAGAAAGCGTTTTTACGAGTATGCACTCGAATGTTGTGTCAGTTTCTATGAAAAGAAAACTTACAGAAGAAACGTCGGCTCTACGGTATACTGCTGCCTGCCGTGACCTCGACCGACTGATTGGTCGAAACTCATTTTTGCAAGCTGCGTGAAACACAAACTACTTGTACTTCGACCGCACGTGTTCTATTAACATAATACAATGCACTCATTCCTCGTGAACGACAAGAATACCGGTCGTGATCGGTTTCCGATGTCACACTAGATGTTGACCACAGTAGTATTTAATAGTAGAAAACGACGAATGAAACGGGACGCTACGGAGCATGTATTATACCCACCACAGGTATATTGCTGGGGCACATCTAAAATATGAACGCGGGACGACTGGATGTTGCATCAATCCATGCGGCTTTTACATAACGCCACTATTTATTGTTGACTCGGGTCTGAACCGTTTTTCCCCCCCGCCTGCTCACTCACTCCTGCCCCCAGCTGCTGAAGAAGGGCGGGCGGGGCCATGAGTTCATCGACAACAATATTAATAGCCGTTGGCCAACCTCAATCGTTCCGCGCACGGGCCATCAACCGAGTCCCACACCCACTCTCTTCTGTACTCTGACAAATGAAAAAATCGTCCCTGTCACCAAATCCCCCCCCATCCCTCGGCGTGTTCCGTCTCGGTATTGTAGGAATGCGAGGGTCTATGGTCATACGACTACGGTCATGCATGGTATCGAATCCACCCCCCCCCCCACCCCCCCTCCTTCTTCGTATCGAGCAGCTTGTACCAAGTGGTAAGGCACCCACGAAGCATTTACCAGGTACATAGTATACCCATTCATCATTGCTGTCTCTGGAAGTGGCCAGCCACACCAGAAATCAAATCTCTTCATTCGAAGCTGTCACCCAGATGCAAGAAAGCCCGCCTCACAAGCGGTTCTCAGTAGAAGAAGATGCAGCTCTCGCCCTTCACACGCGATTCGCCGAACACCTCACGGCTGTTGTTCCATAATTTTGTTAATAAGTTTTATGCACATATCCTTCGGTGTCACTCCTGCCTCACAGCTTCACATATTTCTTGATATCATTATGATTTTGCGTTCCGACAAAATAGCGTAGATGCCGTTCCTATATAGACCGAATATCCTTCCGTAAATCAGTAGTGATATATCCCTCATCTTGATGTCCTTAAACATGTACCAAGGCACCTGGTGTACGTTGATGACTACTCCAGTAGTACCTACGGTCGGGCCCAGAGCAGCTTTATGAGACGAGTCCAAGGGCAGCCTCGGCCCTCCGTCTATAGCGAGCCGGGGCATATGGGTTTGCAGAGTTAGGTGCGCAGGAGAGACGCTCGTTGGAAGAGGCCGGCGGCACGGATGCCCTTCGTGCCGCTCATTCATTTTTGCGAAGTGGGGTGGAAGGGATCCTCCCTGCCTGTCGCGTAGGTCTTGCTGAAAGTGTAGGGGACGAAGACGATTTAGCGCTTGAAGCTCGCGACGATGGTTGTGCGCTGGCCCTCCTCGTCGTTCTTTGCTGCTGCTGCTGCTGCTGCTGTCGACAAGGGCGATGCCATGATGCTTATAAATTCTTACTATTTTTGTTTCGCTGTTGTGTCATTCGTTTGCCCTTCGACAATGATACGCGGCATGGTGAGCAAAGTACGTCGATCGCGAGTACAAAAATCCTTCCGGGAAAGCAAAAAAAGAGGAAAACAAACTAAGCAAGCGGACGAGCGTCATTGTATATATATATATACCAGGTACATAACAGTACTTGGTACGTATCGCGTTTGTTTGCTAATTCCGACAAAAAATGTGAAGGACACAAAATAAATGTTGTTCACTCACGAACACCTACAGAGCAGAAAGAAGAAGAACGCTCCCGCACAGAGAAGTAGAGCGAACAAGGTGGGGGATGCCACGAAGAGATAATGATGGGAAAAAAAATGAGTATTATGTTAATAGTATCATCATGTTTGGCATCCTGCCACAAAGAGATGATCAGCAAAAATTGTTAGTAACATCATGTTTCGCGTCCTCCACTGTCAACTACTGTGCTACACATTACGGGGGACCTTAGTTAATAGGACCTATCGTACAGACAAGCACCCATATAATTACATAGTTTTACTATTACGGGGGACCACAGTAAACAGGACCAAATATTGTTAGTAAAAATAGGCAAATATGTAGTATTTAATGTATACCATAGGTCCTATTAACTATGGACCCCCGTAATAACAATATTTGGTCCTATTTACTATGGTCCCCCGTAATAGTAAACTCCAGAACAGCACGTACGTACGTAGCAGGTACAAGAAAAAACGAAGGATGGAGAACACCTATAACGGGGGACCATAGTAAATAGGACCAGATATTGTTAGCGCACAAAGGTAAATATATGGGTTTTTGTGTGCACCGTAGGTCCTATTTACTATGGTCCCCCGTAATACTATACGCAGGGAAGCCAAACAAGGGGGCGGGGGGCGGGGGGGGGGAGGCGACAATGCTTGAACCACTGGGTTGAAGCGAAGCTCATGGAGCACATCGTCGGACGGCAAACAGGCACAAAATAATAGCAACGATAAAGTATAAACGTAGCTAAAAGGAAAGGATGTGGGGAATGGAAATTGGGAAACGACTGGCAGAGAAGTGTATGAGGGATACTACTGATTTGCGGAAGGATGTTCGGTTTATGTAGGAACAGCATTTACGCTATATTGTCGGAAGGCAAGCATAATAATAGTAGTAGTAGTAAGAAGAAGAAGAAGGAGAATAGTAATAATAATGATAATAATAATAATAATAATAATAATAATAATAATAATAATAATAATAATAATAATAATAATAATAATAATAATAATAATAATAATAATAATAATAATAATAATAATAATAATAATAATAATAATAATAATAATAGTAATAATAATAATAATAATAATAATAATAATAAATAATAATAATAATAATAATAATAATAATAATAATAATAATAATAATAATAATAATAATAATAATAATAATAATAATAATAATAATAATAATAATAATAATAATAATAATAATAATAATAATAATAATAATAATAATAATAATAATAATAATAATAATAATAATAATAATAATAATAATAATAATAATAATAATAAGCACAACGCTTATTCGATGGGCTATTTATTTATTGCTGATTGTTCTTGATTATGAAATATTCTTGTTTGCCATGTTTGGCATTCGACAACGTGCAGCACAGACTTGACCACTTGGAATTTGACTGGTTTATCCCCAAGCGGGAGTGCAGTACTTAAGGGCTAAACGCCGGCCACTACCGCTTCGAATCATCCACATATATGTAGAAAGAAGAAGAACAACAACAAGAACAACAACGCCCCCGTCGGAAACTATTACGGGGGTCCATAGTTAATGGGACCAAATTTTGTTAGTAAAAATAGGTAAATATATAGGTCTTTATGTATACCATAGGTCCTATTAACTATGTATCCTCGCAATACTACAAACCCATGCTACTGAGAAATGTGCGGAGCCTGCGGAGCTTATTTCAACCATACCATCCAGACATAAAAGGGGTATGACTAGATACAGTAGTAGATCCCGATGACTTGAAACATGGAAGGTGCTGTCAGTCAGACCTGAGAATGCTTGGCAACACCGCGCCAACGATTGATGCAGCCCCCCTTGTGAATGACTCCACTGAAAATATACATACTAATGAATTGTTCGTGGGTGGGGGGGGCGAACGAGTGCAGCCACGCCCCGAAGAAGAAACACAGACGGGGGAGAGTCTAGCCGACTGAACGCTTTGCCGTTGACCGTTGGTGGGCGCGTCGCTCATGTTTGCCCCCATGGGTTCATTGCTCAGACGGGCGGCTGGTGTGGTGTGCCCGCGACGAATTTGGTTGCTTTAAGCAGGTGCAGACGACAAAAAAAAAAAAAGGATCGATGGAGTTGGCGATGTTGGCCCGGACGGAGGCGATATAATGCCGATAGCGTCGGGGAGCTTTCACGCCAGAACGGCACCCACCCACCCACCCACCCATCCACGTACTTGAGGGACAGGCTGTGCTCGGATATAAGTCCGGCCATAAAACAAACGCCGCTTAGTTTAGGTTTGCTGCCATCGCTATACGTACGGGCACGCAGCAGTAGGAGCCGCATATATATATACGGCTTGGCATACTACTACTCTTGTGGCTTCGACACAGAATAAGCCGAGATATATACTTGACTCTTTAGACACCGTAATCCTGTAGCTCTAACCCTCGCCCCGACCAGCTGGCAAAGCTCCTTTTTATTATCTTTTCTTCTTTTTCTCCATCCCATTTGCACCTCCGCGCCATCTCTCCCGCTCCCTCCCAGTAGTAACCCAAATCCGGGGTCACATAGGGAGCGCTCCTCTCCCCACTCCTCCCCGCTGCGGTGCCTGCCTCTTTGATTTTTATCGCGGGGAACAATTCAGTATTTTCCCCCCTCGTCGACTTTTGCGTCGAATTTTTCTAAAACTCACGCTGACACTTTCTGCATTTTGTTTGCTCGTGATTTAATTAACAGAAACAAACAAGCGCTTCGTGATATATAGCATTCCGAGCCCCGCGCATGGACGTGCGGCGAGCTCTACTCCCTAATTTAATAGAGAAACGCACTCTTTTCGTGATAGCGTTCCGAGCCCGCTCGCGTGGCTGCCTGCGACCGAGCGACGCACCCTTCCTTTTGCCTCTCTGAGGTTCGCAAAAAAACGCGTATTTATCTTCTAACTCCGCCTTAAACTGCCTTCTTCGAACTCAACGTCCGCTTGCTTTCGCGACGCGAGAAAAGGCGGCATTATTATGATGAGCGGGGAGGCGATTATAGCTACCCCGCCGCCCGGTGGCTACATGAGATGTACGTAGTAAGTGTGTCGATGACCTCAAGCGCTTCGGTGCCGCCTGGGCTGTGCACTATGCTCTCGATTTTCTCTCTGCGCCATTGAGCGAGGACAACGGGGTAGGGGGGGGGGATTGGGGGGGGGGGGGGGGGTTGGGGGATGTGTGTACTCGATAGGAGATATGTACTCGATCTCATGCATGGCCGTAGTCGTATGACCATAGACCCTCGCATCCTCACGATGCCGGGACGGAGCACGTCGGGTTTTCACCGACCGGGAAAGACTGTTAATTTGCACCAAGCGCGCGAAGCGCCGTGAGGTGTCTGGCGAGTCACATGAAGGGCGAGCTGCATCCTTTGATGTGAGGCGGACCTGCGCACGGGTGACAGCTTCAATGAGTCTATTTAATTTCGGGTGTGGCCACCTCTAGAGACAGCAATGGGAGTACTATGTAACTGCCTCTTTGGGTGCCGGCGGGCGGCTGGGGGTTCATCGCCGATCTGGCTTTTTTAGGCATCGCCAACGAATTTAGGCCGTCTCTTCCCTATTCATAGCTATAACGGAGGGCCGTAGTAAATAGGACCTACGTTACACACAAAAACCTATACATTACGCTATTTTTACTAGCAATATTTGGTCCTATTTACTATGGTCCCCTGTAATGGATAAAGGCGTTTAAGCTGGCGTCAACTGGCCGGTGGGTACTACTGCTTGCGGACGTCACTGATGACGGTGAGGATGATATCGGTTGCTGTTGTTACGATTCAAAACATGAAGTTTAAATTCCACAGGATGGTTCGTGTTTGCCATCCACTAGCAACGTACGGCGCGAGAGCGTGATGAGTGTCAACAGCCAAAAAAAAGTGATAAAACACAGCAGAAAGCCCAGATCACGATTACCAAATGCGTGAGACGATGTTGTACTCCGTTCATCCATGATCGTTTTATGATTATGATTACTATTATTATTATTGTTATTATTATTATTATTATTATTATTACGGGGGTCCATAGTTAACAGGACCAAATATTGTTAGTAAAAATACCTAAATATATAGGTTTTTATGTATGCCATAGGTCCTGTTAACTATAGACCCCCGTAATAGTATCATTGTGCTTGCCGTCCGACAATATAGCGTAGATGCCTTTCCTATATTCACCGAATATCCTTCCGTAAATCAGTAGTATCCCTCATACACCTCTCTGCCAGCAGTCGTTTCCCAATTTCCATTGTACGGTGGGATCGACGCCGACGGTAAAAATGCCGAAACCCTTTACCAGGTATATTATACGGAACAAGAATACTTTTTGCCTTTCAATTGCTATGATACAAAACTGCTGTTACAAAACCACCACGATAAAACTGATGCACGTATACATATCTCTTAAGAATACTCCCGGAAGTCGCGACAGATGATGACGATGCAGGTTGTCACAGTGGCCAGGACTCAGCAGGTTCCGCGAGGAGAACGCCTTTTCTTCTTCTTCGCCCTTGACTAATATCTACAATAGTAGCGTTCGATATGTGATGTGAGGCACCTGAGGGGAGAGGTCGTTGCCTACTCGAATACTACTGTGTCACCACTAATTACGAAGGAATATATACAGTATACTATTACGGGGGACCATAGTAAAGAAGACCTACGGCACACACAAAAACCTATACATTTATCTATTTTTACTAACAATATTTGGTCCTATTTACTATGGCCCCCCGTAATATTTCAGTGGGTACCCCGAGTCAAGAACGCCCCGTGTAACAATGCCTAAAACAGGCGCTCATAACTACACGGCGGTCTCATCTGTGGTTGGCATTGTATAGCTCTTATTTAGGGGGTCCATAGTTAACAGGACCTATGGTATACATAAAAACCTATATATTTGCAAATTTTTACTAACAAAATTTGGTCCCGTTAACTATGGACCCCTGTAATAGTATGGGCGGGACATACATGCCGATTTTACCGCTCGTAGATCCCGAATGCTCTCATCCGGGGAGCTCTTAAATCGGGGCACCCACTGTAATATGCTAATGGCAGCAATCAGAAACAAAGTGGCGATGGACAGTAAGCATGAGGGGTTTTACAGGGGGGTACCTGGCCTGCGATTTTGGGGTCCACCGTGTCTTCTGAACACACCCGTAACACAGATGGTGCTATGTGACGCCTTCCGACCTATACGTAGCAGCACGGCGAGTGTTCACGTAGTAGCTGGACGGTTAAAAAGCAGGGCAAAAGCCCATTTTTATAGGTGCTCTTCGAGACAGAAAGAGGCGGAGCCCCAACTTGAATAGTCGGCGAGAGGGGGGTACCTGCGCCTTTTGAGCCCTTTGCGGGTACGACGGAGCGTTGGCCGATCACAGAGGGGCCCAGGAAGCCTCTCCCAGGGCGCAATACGACGTGTCCCTAAGATTGGCTCAAATGGCGTAGGTATGCCTTTTTTTGGCTTTTTTTCCCTGCAAGACAGAGGCGTCCGTGCGGCCGGGTGGAAGGGATTGGGGCGGGAGGGAGGGGGCGAAGGAGGGGCGGGGGGGGGTACTCATTTAATGCACTGTCGTACTACAGTCGCATGACTATGGTATAGGTCCTACTGCAGCTACGTATAATACGACATCAAAGCGTTCGACTATGCAGTCTGCTGCGGCTTTGACGTTTTTGCGTGCTCTCCTTTCGCCCGAACGCGTGGCACTGAGAACAGGGCACAGGGCGTCACACCAGCACAGATTTTTTTTGGGTGCACCGTGTGGTACACGAAGGGTTGTCAGACACGCACCAAGCACCTTGCACGACGGTTTACCGAAGGGAGTAGTAGGTAGTGTCGGGCGGGCAGCCCGACCTCCCTCCCCCAGACAGTGGAGATCGACTATTACGGGGGGCCATAGTAAATAGAACCAAATATTGCTAGTAAAAATAGGTAAATGTATAGGCTTTTGTGTGTACCGTAGGTCCTATTTACTATGCCCCCCCGTAACACCCAACAACGGCGGTTAGGCGACGTCCTCCCACGTTAACGACGAGCGTTCTCGCACGAGCGCGATTTTGCCATCGCATCCCACGTCAAGCAGAGTCTTCGATGTGTCAGGCTCTACAGGTAGTTTATTAGTCCCCGCAGCAGTCGTGACACGCCCCCTGTCCGCGGCGCCAGCAGCGCTTGAAATCCTGGTGCAAATCTGAGGCGTTTTTTTTTTTTTAACGAGAACAAAACTCTTCTTGCTTTGCTGCCGAAGATTATATATAATTATATTAAAAAAAACGTCGATCATCGCCCAAAATAATTATTTGCTTGATACAAATCACTCACCCGGTCTTTCAATACCATTTGCTGCCGAAGATTAGAAAAAAAAACAAACAAATAAAAACATCGAGCATCGCCCAAGTTGGTTATTTACTTCATACAAATATAGACGAGACGTATTACGCAGCTTGCAAAGTTGAGTACCAACTACTTAAGCAGTCGAACTCACAGCTGACGTCTTTCATAATTTGATAAAATCACCCACCCAGTCTTTTAATACCACGGGCTCGTCCATGGGCAGGCACTTCGGACTCGAATATACGCGTGAGAAGGCACGTAAAATGCCTCTCTCCTTACACAGATGGCCGGAACTCCCCCCCTTCTCGCACAACGTGGGGTAAAAACTGCCTTGTGGAGACATTGAACAATGTAGCACCCTAATCTTCAGAGTGCCGAGCTAAGAGGATGTCGACACCTTGCTGGGTTTTGCTATGCATCTGTTCAACAACGCCTCCGCAAGGGTTTATTTTAGGCCCATAATGTGCAAGGGAGGCGGGGGGGGGGGGGGGGGAGGGGGGGGGCGTCCCGGCCACCTGCGTAGTAGGTATCCTACCCCGCAAGCCGCTGTTTCGCATTCATTTTCGTGTAGTAGGCGGGAAAAACTCACCACCCCCCAACCGCGCGCCAAAACGCTGGTGGTTCGTCTACTGGCTGGGATGCACCCACCCACCCACCCACCCGACGAAGGGTATGGAGCAATAAACATCGAGCAACCATCCATCCACCCCTCATGAAACGATTCGATCGACGGAGCCGCGCCTGCTGACGTATGAACAGGATACGAGAATTATACGAAAGTGCCATAAAAGGCCCGTGCTGGTCGGCTTATCGGTCGGGGCGTACTCTGCCATCAAAAGGCACCGACGTCTCTCTCTCCCTCTCTACGAACCGCTCTGTTCCTGAACATAAAGACGGTTTGTATGTTGATATTTAATCAAAACGAAGCTTATGTGTGTGGAGAGAGAGAGTGGGAATACAACAGCCATGCCGTTTTTTTAATCTCGCACCCTGGAATAGTTGAAGCTGTGAAGAAGGGTGCAGGCGTCTCGGTGCTGAGTGCTGTGCTCGTCCAATCACATTAATTATTCGTCTTCCATTGCTGTCGCTTTCACTCCATCAAGCGCATGAGCTATTGCGAGGTACGGAAACCAGGAGACGAAGGGGGCACGAAGCACAGAGGGGAGCACACCAGCAGATCATTGGGGTTCCCCTGTGATCTACCATGTGCACCTCATTTGAGAGGTGTGACGATCACTTCTTCTATGTACGCAAGGATTCTGCACACGCACACGTTCCCACATCTACACGCATGGACTCCGTCACAAAGCGCCTTCCGAATTGCTTCATTGGGTTGTGTGCGTCTGTTCGCCCCCAGTAAAGAACATGCAGTTATTATTCTATCCAGACTACTATTGTTATACAATATACTGCATGTGGTGGATGAGATGGAGGGATGTTGGTTGTAGTAGTCTTCACGAGCGTCACATCAGTTTCGATTAGTCGTATGATACTTCCGCGCTTCTGTTCCGGAGAGTTCTTCACTTTCTGATTATAGTTTTTTTTAGAACAATACTAAACATTGTTGGATGGCAAGCATAATGATAATAATAATAATAACAATAAGAATAATAGTAATAATAATAATAACAATAACAAATAATAATAATAATAATAATAATAATAATAATAATAATAATAATAATAATAATAATAATAATAATAATAATAATAATAATAATAATAATATAATAATAATAATAATAATAATATTAATAACAATAATATAACAATAATAATAATAATAACAATAATAACAATAATAATAATAATAATAATAATAATAATAATAATAATAAATAATAATAATAATAATAATAATAATAATAATAATAATAATAATAATAATAATAATAATAATAATAATAATAATAATAATAATAATAATAATATAATAATAATATTAATAACAATAATATTAACAATAATAATAATAATAATAATAATAATAATAATAATAATAATAATAATAATAATAATAATAATAATAATAATAATAATAATAATAATAATAATAATAATAATAATAATAATAATAAAACTGCCTATATATACCGGTATATATTATTCCACACCAGAGCTATATTATCGGAGCCTGTCCTGTGACCACGTACGGACTAATGTTTTGTCGATGAGTCCATGTGGGAACAACGACCAGAACGACAACAGAGAGAGGCGTTCTGCGATAAATGGAGGTTTCACCCTAAATGTTCTGAGGCTCTCCTCACTTGACCTTAAGGAGCTCCACACCCAACCCGAAAGCTCTCTTCAGCAAAAAAATAAAATAGCCTCCCGATGAATAATCCCATGGCTCAAGTACACAAAAAAAAGTCATTTTTCGAAACCAGATTGTGGCATTCCGACGATTTTGGGTTAAGGAGCCCCGTCATTCAGGAAAAATAAAAGCGGAAATAAATGCGCTACTTTTATCACAGAACGAGTCAACATCATCAACTACTGCCTACCTACCCCCTGAGTGCCAAAGATATGCAATTGTCGATTCATCCAGACTACTGCGGGTGTACTACACACGGCACACTTTTACTGTATTTGCGTTCGCCGTCCGACAAGGATGTATACAGCGTGACCTTCAGCGTCGTCCACTCGAAAAAAATCCCCGAATTAGCAAAACCAAGGGAAACCAAAAACGAGGAAACCTATTGGGCTGCAGTAGCCTATTGAACTACAGTAGCCTATTGGACTACCGTAGCCTATTGGCCTACTGTAGCTTCGACGTTGATCACGCAGAAACATTCCCCGAAACAAGAAAACCAAAAGGGAAACCAAAACAAGGAAAACATATTGACCTACAGCAGTAGACTATTGGGCTGCATTAGGCTATTGCACTGCAGTTGCTTCGACGTTGATCACTCATAGTTTCCCCCGCCCCCCGAAATATTAAAGAAAAACAAAGGAATTATATTTTCGTCTCCCGTGACTCGCATGCAAGTTATTTTGCATCCAGACCAACTACAGAGTAATACACATGATACGTATACCAGGGTATACGTATACTGCCTCTTCGTCCTCTGCGTGACGACCATACAAAATTTATTGGATCTACACTCCTGCTGTTGCTATGTTATGGGGAATGTTTACCAGTGGTCAACGTTGAAGCTCATGCTGCACATTGAGGTCGGATGGCAAACGTAAGAATAAATTATAACACTAAAATACCGGTAGACATGTAGACTACTGATTGGTACCTGGTACGTATTTTCCAGCAGTTGTCCTCTGCACCATGCTTAGTTGTACGAGGTATGAGATGGATATATCTAACCGTCTGGGCTACGTAGAGACAACAGGCATGTTTCTCCCGGGGACGTATCAGGTGTGTTCCTAGGAGGTGCCCTACAATTTTCACTTCATGATCTATACTCTATTATTCTTTGTCCACGTGTACTACTCTTCCTGTCCGGGCACCATGAATGTCCACCCATTAACCCATCCCAGCACGGGGCCTCCCACGATCAACAAGATACATACTTTCGAGTTCGCTGAATCTCGCCATGCCGCATTGATCTCCGGGGCACTCCCCTCCTCGCCACGGCCTACTATTACGGGGGTCCATAGATAATAGGGCCCATGGTATGCATAAAAAGCTATATATTTACCTATTTTTACTAACATTATTTGGTCCTATTTACTATGGCCCCCGTAATAGTATCTACTAACTGTATGTAGGGGCATACAATCATAACCATTCAGAACGTCTCCAGCGAGCAAGGTCGGAAATAAAAAAAATTATAAGTCGGCGAGAATCGCGACCCACTCGCGGCGGGGATTATACAGCACTATACCTGCTATAGACCCCGCCGAGTCACGTGACTCCGTGTTTTGGGAAATCATGCATGGCTGTGGAGCATCAGGAAACAGGACAGGAGCGCGAGGCGAGCGTTCGCCTTAGAGCGGAGCGCACGGACGTGACGGCGCGGAGCATCAGCACCTGGTGGCAACGCGCTCGAGATGGAGGCGCATGCCTCTCGCTAAATAGTAGAAATACTTGTGCGCAGGCGTCAGCACCACGGATGATTGGGAGACGAGCGGCGCAGGCGAGGCCGGAGAGCCGTTCCACTATGAGATGGCTGCGCTGGTGTGAACTAAGCAGGGAGGCCCAACGACTAAATATAACTGCTGTAGCTGCCTACTGGTGCTACGTATAGCGATGTATGGACTTTTTTTTTTTTATCTTGTACGCTTTTCGAGTAAAGTTGCCACTCGCAAGAGGTTGCACGTCGTATGCACTCTCTGGCCAGTGAACTACTGCTACCGTACCCCCCCCCCCCCCCTCCTGCGGCCGCCGATATGATGCACTTACGTACTTTATGTGGGTGGAAATTCAGAGTACATCTTCACCGACGAGATCGGTGATGAAGGTCAGAGTGCGTCTCCGCCGACGATCGGTGGGGGAGTTCGGAGTGTGTATTCGCAGACAATCGGCGAGGGTGTCTAGAGTATAACTCCGTCGAGGTGAAGGACAGTAGTAATATAGCCGGGCAATACATATTTCTGCACCTGGCCTGTGATATCTGATGGAGGGGGGGGGAACTCTCATCAGATACAGAGGAAGGGATTGGTGGCTGCTGGGGAAGGATATAGTGCCTTTCCCTTTGTTAGCCCCCCCTTTTCCTCCAGGCATTGTAGGGATGCGAGGGTCTATGGTCATACGACTACGGCCATGCATGATATCGTTTACACCCCCCCTACTATACATGTATATATATATATATATGCTGGGTTGGCGTCGGTTGACAACGACGCTGTAAAACACGCCTCTCACTGCGTCAGCTAGACCTCCAGGGTACCGTTTTTTTTTTTTTTTTTCGGCGGTCACCACGGCTGGCGGTCGAGTTACATCATTTTTGTGCGGGGAGAACCTTAACTCCGCACGCGGGGGATGATCGTATCACGTAGTGTGTATGTATATGGTATGGCACCCACGAGGCAGTTACATAGTATAGCATACCCTGGTAGGTGGTCCGCGTGCCTGTCAAGATCAATTTCGTGGGTTCAAGTCCCACCGAGTGCATGCTCATAGGGACTTGTTCTTGCATAAAAAATTGATAAGCGGAAAGCGCGAAAGCGTGAGTTGGCTACACTCGATGAAAATCGACGAGCAGTGGGAATGCTGAACCCTATGCGCGACAAAAAATAAAGGCACGTACCGGGGGGAGAAGGGACGACACCTGTGACCACGGCTTGTCCAGAAGATCGTCGAGGGTAAAAACCTCCTACGAGTGGGCTGGGAAGTAAAAGTGATGGATAAAATAAAAAATAAAATAAAAAAAAACATTGCTGTCTCTGGAAGCGGCGGCACCAGAAAATAGATCAATTCATTGGCGCTGTAGTCCAGATGCAAGAAAATCCGCCTCCAAAGCGGTTCTCACCCTTCATGCGACTCGCCCATCACCTCGCGGCGCTTCGCGCTTGGTGGAAGCAATGTCTGCCTGGTCGGTGAAAACCTGGTATCGTAGGGATGAGAGGGTCTATGGTCATACGACTAGGGCCATACGTGATAATGAATACCCCGACCCCCTCCCCCCCAATCCCCCCGCTTATGATGGTTGACAGGGTTTAGGCGTTGGGTTGACGCACTTTCCGCCGAGTACTCGTAGGGAGGCTTGGGTATGTACTTGAGCTCACGCCCGGCAGGACCTTCGGGTTCTAGTTTGTAAGAGTGTAATCTTTTCGAGCGGAGTTACGTTTGGATTGATCGAGATTGACAGTTGAGGGTTTTTCTTTCCAACGGAACTATTTTTTGAATGGTTGAGATTGAGAGTTTCTTTTTCGTACGGATTTACCGTACGTAGTTTTTTGGATTGGTTGAGATTAAAAGTCTGTTCTTTCGGGTGGACTATTTTTTTAGCGCCTGTACTGAAATCAGTATGTATTATTGATTGAGTAAGATCGAGAGTTCTAACCTTTGGAATGGAATTTTGTTTGGATTGATTGGTTGAGATTGAGAGTGTACTCTATTGCGTAGACCGAATTTTGGTTCCCATACTGAAGCTAGAATGTAGTTCCTGGTATCTGGTGGACTATTTTGTGTCGACCCTATTGTTGTTGTTGTTTTCTTCACGTTAAACCGTTCTTTCTATACCCGTCGACATCCAGCACAACCAGTGTCCGTGCCGATTCTTCAATCATATATAGAGAGATACGAACAAGTTCTGTGGTCACAGAGCTATTAGTTTTAGCTGATGACCGTTTCACTGGGAAGGCTGAATCTCCATTACCAGGGAAAATATTGAAGTTGAACCTAATATGGTTTGGATAAGAACTGGTCGGGTTTTTTTATGTTTGGATGTTGAGCTAAGATTGGTGGCTTGATATTATTTTTTCATGCTTGATGCTAAAAGCAATGCCTGCTGCATTATCCCGTGCACCCAGCAGGGAGGCTGCTTATAGTGTAAGAGGTGTACGAGATGGTTATATCTATCCGTCTGGGCTACTTAGAGGCGACAGGCATGTTTCTCCCGAGGACGTATCAGATGTTCCTATTACGGGGGTCCATAGTTAATAGGACCTATAGTATACATAAAAACCTATATATTTACCTATTTTTACTAACAATATTTGGTCCTACTTACTATGGTCCCCCGTAATAGTAGGTGCCTCATATTTCACTCCATGTGTTTTACTCTGCTCCTTGTCTAACATGTACCCTTCCTGTCCCGGCACCACAAACGCCTATCCATGTACCAGTCCCAGCACGGGTCTCTCATAATCAGCACGCCACGACAAGGCATCTGTTGGCGGAGACAGCGACAGAGACGCAGAGACAGAGCCAGAGACACAGAAACGGAGCGAGACGGCGCCCTACGTAGTTCGCATGCCACTCACTCACTCACTCAGGCAGCCTTGTTGTGTCATTGCCACTTGGCCCGCCTGTCTGTGCCGCTCGTTGACGTGTCGCCGTGACTTTTCCCGCACCACAGCAGCAGCACGGGTTCCCCTTGTACAGCCTCAACCATGTTGCGAGATCGGCCGACCGACGGCTATTGCCACTGCCAAAACGAAAAGAAATACGGAGAAACAACGAGAACGACCGATTGTAATGCCGCAGACACCCAGACATCAAGTCCCACTGCATGTTGTTGCCCTCGCAGAGGCCCCTGGATTGGTATCCGGCGCACAAGCTATATATAGAAGAGGGAGAAATCATAACGACCCGCCACTGCTGCTGTGAGTGGCGTGGCCCAATACACCCACTGCCGGACGCACTTCAGAGCTGGTTTTCTCGAGAACGGCGGCAGGAGTGCAAAAAAACGCCGGTCGGCGCGTCTTCGGCCGAAACCACGACGGCATATTTTGAGCAAGCCCGCTATTTCGTTGTGCTTGCGCCCCAGGGGCTGAGATTCACTCCAGGGAGGAGGGTGTTATCTCGCGTGTTCGACTGTTGTTACTGCCGCATGTCCTTGTCGTCGCAATGACCCTGGATTGTTTTCCGACGCGGAGCACAATCAACATTTGGCCCGCGTAAGAACGGCATCGCCATTCTTCGGGAGGAAACTACTCTGAATTTGTGTACGTATATATATTTATATTTCGATAATATTCTTTGGTAGTAGAGCAAGGGGCCGAGGAGTGAGGCGGGGGGAGGGTGTACTCATTATCGTGCATGGCCTTTGGTCATATGACCATAGACCCTCGCATCCCTGAGGCGGGGGGGGGGGGGGTCTACGGAACTGTTAAGAGACGAAAGTTGATGGCGAACACCACGACACCGGTTGCGCGAGTAGTGCAATAATTTCGGTCAGATGGCGTCACCACATTCCAAAACTCTTCCCCATGTCCTCTCGAAGAATTGCCCCTTCAAGAATGAGAGAATGGGACATTTTTTGTGGGTTCAGAGTGACGGAAGAGAGAGAGATTGCTATTACGGGGGACCTTAGTAAATAGGACCTACTGTGCACATAAAAACTATATATTTACCTATTTTTACTAACACTATTTGGTCCTACTTACTATGGTCCCCCGTAATACTGTACTACTTCTACCTTCTGCGGTGCTCGAGGATATTCGGTTCAAGTCGGATTGGAGCATGTGCGATTGATACACACATTGTCGAAAGACAAAAAAAAAAAAAAAAAAACGGTACGAAGCCCTTCCTCGACCGAAGTCCTTTTAAAACTCCACCCGCGCGTTTTTTTGGGGGGGACAAAATTACTTGAAGCGGAGTTGGACCATGTTTGTTGGCGGTGGTAGGAGGGTTAGGCCACCGAAGTTGATGCAATCCGGCTGTGGCTGTCGTCTGTCTAATAAGTGCCACGCTTACTTTATTTTTTGGCGCATACCTGTGTACTATCACGGGGGTCCATAGTTAACAGGACCTATGGCGTACATAAAAACCTATATATTTGCCTATTTTTACTAACAAAATTTGGTCCCGTTAACTATGGACCCCCGTAATAGTAGGGTATTCCAGGCATAAGCCAGCTCATACCAGGTATACGCCACCCGCGGTTCGACAGAAAGACCGCGAACAACGAGAAAAAAAAAACACGCTTCTTCCCCTATTGGTCTTCAGACGCCTCCATGATGCTTGCTCTATCATCCTGTCCTAAGGGAGCGCAATACTTTGTCCGTGCGGCTACTTGGGGCGTTCTCGTACGACATCTCGTTGAATTTACTACTGGTGTTGGTGTGGTCTGCCCTCTCACCTAACCGATGCACCCGAAAGGAACCCCCGCCCCCTCCCCCTTTCTTCCCTCTCCCCCCCCCCCCCCCCCCCAATCCTCTCCCCCCTCCCGCCCCCCCGAACATGCTCCGTCTCTGCTTTGTAGGGATGTGAGGGTCCAAGGTCATACGATTACGGCCATGCATGGCATGAGTACCCCCCCCCTCCGCCCCGGCCCCAATCCTCCCAATGCGTTCGTAACTGATGGGGTTTCACCCCGGCAATGCCGGCGGCGGACGCGCGGGAGGTGCCACACCGCCGTTGGCCCATCAGTTTACTGTGCGGAAGGTGCCTGCCTGGCTGACGTGCGTTCGTGTTTCCGCCAGAGTTATGGGTGGCACCGTACCGGTTATACAAAGATGCGGAGGCAGCAGCAGCAGCGGAAGAGAACGGGCGAGAGCGGGAGACTACCGTGGGTGGCCGAATCCGTGACTGCTGGTCCCCGTGTTCCGTGTGTGTTCCGTGTGTGTTGGGGCAGCCGCCGTTGCGTCGGTTTTCGCAAAACCCTGGCCGTGGTGTTGCCCACGCCACGCGAGTGCCTGTAAGCGGTGACGCAGTTTTTATAATTTTCTATCTGCCTCCATTTTTTTCTGTTCTTCACTCCCCGTGTGTTGGTTGCTCAGAGATAGAAGGTGGATAGCTTTATACCACCATCCGGCCACGAAGGAGACTAAAATACTGGTATCAAAACCCTGCTTGCAACTCGGCACCCCCGGCACCTGCTCCATGGAGGAACAACATACTCGTGTGCCAGGCTCGTCCAGCGCTCAGCGCCGACCTGCCTCGACCGCTGCCTCGCCTGCTGGCCTTTTGCGCCCAGCACGTCGTTCCGTATATCCGGTCGACGCGATAACCACACTTGCTTCTGCGACGAGCCCACGGGATATTCCGTCACCTGCTACTAAGCTCAATGGCGCTATGGCGGCAACGGGAGCCTGCGCCTCGGGCGACGCTCCCCCCAGCCAGGGTACGGGCGACCGCGCATTGAGCAGTGCTTCGCCGGCGGCGGGAGCCCGCGCTTCGAGCGCCGCTCCCCTCAGCTACGTCATTGTTTAGGCGACGGGAGCCTGCGCCTCGAGCGCCGCTCCCCCCACTCTTGGCACGGGAGCCCGCGCATCAAGCGCCGCTCCCCCCAGCCACGCACCACGCAACACAACGACTGCTGCGCCTGCTCGTCGCTGTTCAGAGATGTGGAACTGGGTCATTGAAGAGCCGCATCTTCGACTCATGTTCTACTAATAGTTCGTAGAACCGAGCTTCCATGTATTTCCCAAACTTCTGCATATATGTATACGGCTCATCAGAGTGGGCTAGTGTTATGGTATCGCCTTGAAGGTTCTTGAACAGCAGGTAGCTGCCTGAGTGCAGGTATTGGGAACGTGTTCGTACTTCTTGGGAGGCGTCTCTTACAAGGGAAACCAGGGGTTTCAGGGCGAGGTAACGAGCCCATCCCTATAATAGTCTTTTTCGCGGCCGGATTATTGAATAGTCATATCCTTCTTCGATGATAAGGGCCGTTTTTAACGACACTGCTTGTAAAAACTTGCCAATTTGTAAAAACTTGCCAATTTGGCAAGTTTTTAGAAATTTGGATTTTCAAGTCTTGCCAGAAACTTGCCTAATGAAATGGCAGGTCCAAATTTCCATAAACTTGCCAAAGAAGGGCTTGGGGAATATCCATAACAAAGCTTGACAGAAAAGTTGCTGAAAACTGGCAAATCCAAATTTCCAAAAACTTGCCATTTTATTTTGGCAAGTTTTTCGCCAATTACGCGAGCATTTAACTCACATATGTACCTGGTATGTAACAACAAGGACCTGGTCAACAGGCAGCCGTGGCAAGGCATACTCTGTGTCCCACCTTACACCATCTACAAAATATTTATACACGATGCGTAAAATGTATGCAACGCATATGTGATGCTGTTTCGCTCTCTCCACGTTCCGACACGCCGACCGGCGAAGGCCGACGGTATATTTCCAGGTATGATATCTGGTTTGCAAGATGCTTCTTTCTGAATGTCACACGCAACAACATTGATTGTTAGTGCTATTAATAGCAATCCTCTTACAACAGTAGCTAAGTAAGATACAACCACGCTCCGCCGACTAAGACCCACACGACGCCGAGAGAGATCTTCAATCTTGATCTTCCTCTTTCCACAAACAAACACGATGATGATGGAGAAAACGGATCCACGGAGGAGGCCGTAACCCCGTCACATTTCCGTATTCGGTATTGGGTATGCGCTCGTAACGAAATACCTCGTACCAGGTATTAGTATGTATCTGTCTGGGCTACTCGTGTGATTCGTATGCATGTGCTGTCTTCACGCGCTTCACGTCAAACCGTTATTTCTACCCAACTACACCAGTACACCCAGCAGTGTCCGTCCTGATTATCACTTATTCTATAGAGCGACACAGAGAAAGAAAACAACCAAAAATACTCGCAAAATAATGGGTATACAGCAAGCAAGTGTAATGCCAACATTTCGAGGACAACTGTTACGGTTCAGGACCGTTTCAGGAGTTACGACGGCATGCATTTTTGTATCGGTAGGGGCCGCGTCATTTACGGCCCCCCCCCCCAATTTGTGGATGGTTTCCCTTTCGGACCAATCCATCTTGCCACTTGTGGTCTTTGCTCTCGACCTGTGGCATAAAGCAATCATTCTACCATCTACAGAACTGGGAGACCTACTCCCTAAGACCGGAAACCCTTCCCGTCCTTCGGGGGTACGTGAAGCGCACCTCTCGACTCGGTTGAGTCTTCAACAAACGTGAGATTGGTAGGATTATGGACCTAGTTGGTTGTGCATCGTGCCGGAATGGTGCGGTCCTCTGTTCAATCCTATACATACTGTAAACGGTAACCATTCAGGGTAGTGCCTCAGGGATAATCCCTGAATAGGTCGCATCACATAATCCTGACCCTAAATCCCGTGGCTTGTAGACTCACGAACCGCATCATGGTGTCCAATCCGAGACACGCGCTTGCACGTACTAGGAATCGTTCTACGCCACTCTGTCGGTGCTCGTCTTTTGTTGTTCCCACGAGACCCTCGGGCTTGCCCCTGAGTGCTGTAGTTTTTGTTGTGTTGTTTTGTTTTGTTTGTTTTCTTGTTATTTGCTTCTTTGCCCGCGCGCGCCTGGTGTCTCACGCCACCTCTATTCTCCTGCTCTCGCGCGCAAGTGCCCTTGGCGCGAGCTGTAAGTTGACGATGCGATGGCATACTCCTTCTTCATGTAGCCACCCATGTCTGGGTTGCCTCCGCCGGGCAACCGTACTGTTCCCATACTGATGGCCATGCTGGTGTCCTGCAGGGGCACCGGACGGCTGAGCTTTTTTTTTTTTTTTTCTCTCCGGATAAATTTCGATTTTGGGTGGAAGGCACACCCAGGAGCTGTGCCACTCTCTCGTTTCGACGCCGTGCGTTTCCCTCTCCCCAGCGTTCTACCCGTCCGCCGCTCGCTCGCTCCGAAGCCGTGTACATGTTCTGCTCTCTCGCTCCGACGCCTTGATCGTAACACCCAGAGAGCAGAACTTGGAAGGAGCCGCCTAGCCACCATAGGGAGCCGATGCAAATTTGGAGCGATACTGAGCGTTTGCCGAGGAGACGAAGAACTTCTGCTTTTACCCTTCGTGGTTTCGTGTTTTTGTATGAAAGGGTTGGGATCGTCTAGCGAGGGATCCGGGGGTTTATACGCGAGGGGTGTGGGATGTATGTTATGACGACGAGAGTGTTTTTTTTGTGATGGGTTTGCTTGGAGGCGTATCTCTGCTTCTGTGCCAATGATAGGCGTTTGTGTGAGTAATTTAGTGGTTCGGTAACAGCCAGTCGTTCTGGCGTGAATCAGTTAGGTACTTTTGTGTGGGGGTTTACTCTTCTGTGGCTCGTAGTAGGCAGATCGGTGTCTATGATTCGACCTCCACGAGTATTTGCATTCGATTTGGGGGGACCCAAATCGCACGGGTTTTTTGACTGTTGACCTGTTCGGAGCACGCATACCTGGCGATTTGAGCCTAGCTAGGCGTGAGTGTACTGCGCCTATTTATAGTGGAAAAGGTGTAGTAGGGAGACTATTAACCACGGAATATTAGTCAGGCGGCCAAACTCGCAGTGAAAACGCAGGGGTGAGGGTTTTTATCGGGGATTTCCCTCTGATGGCCCTTGCGTTTTCGGTTTGTTTTCGCCTATCCCCGAGGCTATTATTTTTGTGTAGAGCCTTGCGGTTCCTCGCCCTTGGTTATGGTCATAGATTGCTATAGCATATTGCTCCTGTATTCGCATTATGCTAGGGGGGATGTTACGGTTCAGGACCGTTTCAGGAGTTACGACGGCATGCATTTTTGTATCGGTAGGGGCCGCGTCATTTACGGCCCCCCCCCAATTTGTGGATGGTTTCCCTTTCGGACCAATCCATCTTGCCACTTGTGGTCTTTGCTCTCGACCTGTGGCATAAAGCAATCATTCTACCATCTACAGAACTGGGAGACCTACTCCCTAAGACCGGAAACCCTTCCCGTCCTTCGGGGGTACGTGAAGCGCACCTCTCGACTCGGTTGAGTCTTCAACAAACGTGAGATTGGTAGGATTATGGACCTAGTTGGTTGTGCATCGTGCCGGAATGGTGCGGTCCTCTGTTCAATCCTATACATACTGTAAACGGTAACCATTCAGGGTAGTGCCTCAGGGATAATCCCTGAATAGGTCGCATCACATAATCCTGACCCTAAATCCCGTGGCTTGTAGACTCACGAACCGCATCACAACAACACAACAACACAAAGAAAGCCAGACCTGAAAATAATATAAAAACAGACAAAAAAACGTACAAAGCAGCAGCAGCAGCAGTGTGAAACAGAGAAACCAAAAGAACGTGCTGTGGGTTCATAGTTCATCTGTCAATAGATACGGCCGTCATACAGCTTGCACTCGTACGTACCAGGTATTTTATACGGTATACGGTCCACGATCGGGTCGAGCGATTAATTCCGCAAGTAACGGAGTAGTATAGTAGTAAAGGTGTCAACGTTGTTCGTAACTTCGTGAGGCACGCACTCGTACAGAGTCTGCACATCAGCAAGCTGTGCGAAGTGCGTTGTATATATAGGTACATACGCACGTGCAGGCAGGTAGCAGACACAGAGAGAAAGGGCGTGGTGGGGGGAGAGGGTTGGTATGTACCTGCTTGTCTCTTTACCACTAATAACGCTAATATAAATAAACGTGGGTGGGGGCGGGGGGGTACTCATGATGTCATGCATGTGGACGTACAATAATACTATTACGGGGGTCCATAGTTAACGGGACCCAATTTTGTTAGTAAAAATAGGCAAATATATAGGTTTTTATGTACACCATAGGTCCTGTTAACTATGGACCCCCGTAATAGTCGTATGACCATACTGCATACATAGGCCCTTGCATCCCTACGTAGTGGCTAGACGGAGCACGGCGTCGGTATTTCACCGACCAGGCAGACAAGCGCGAAAAAACGCCGGGGGGTGGTGGACGAGTCGCATGAAGGGCGTGTTAATTCGTACCTGGTACAGCAGCAGTACCTGGTATGTACGTACCTGGTATATGTTTTGGCTCGTGCGTTGGTTGGTGCAGGCACATACCAGGTAGTATAGTTGCTGACGACGAAACGGACCATCCAACCACAGGAAGTTTCGCGCATACATACTATTAATAGAATTTGCATATGTATGTACGTGACTGCTGTTTATGTGAAGTGCAGACACATACTCGTGCACGTAGTAGAGGGTTCACTGAGAACCCCCTCGTCTCATGATTGATGTATATCTCCTCCATCTTGCAGGCTGCAGAGAGAGGCCATATAGTAAAGGACCTCTCGAATAGCCACCATCTCTATTTTAGCGCAAGGTGTGGCCGCCCCGGCCCAACACTTTTCTGTGAGCCAGCCGCTTGCTGCTGCGCTCTATAGTGCACTCCTGCTGTTGCTGCTGCTGCTATTACCGCTGCTGCTCCTACTACTACTGCTGCTGTGCTCCTGCTACTATTACGGGGGTCCATAGTAAATAGGACCAAATATTGTCTGTAAAAATAGTGAAAAGTATACTCACAGCATTGTCAGATTATCTTGAGAGGAAATATCCCGTGAGGTATTGCGGAGATTCGGGGGGTTTCGTGTCTGAGTGGATCTACGATCGGGATACCATCTTTACCCCTGAATTGTGTTTTAGGCCGCATGTGTCTGTCACGTACGCTGTGGCTTGCTACTTCTTCTTGTAATCTACTTCCTTTCCCGACTCCGTGTCGACGACTCCGTGTCGAGGACTCCGTGTCCAGGACTCCGCGTCCTTCAATCCAAACTACTAAACCGGGGTTAATCAGCCACCGTACAAAAGGGGGTCCGTCCACCCAGGGGCTAACACGCCACCGCCACCGCTGCTATCAAGTCCAGCTTCAATACATTTCATATCATCAACAGGGCTCCTCAGCCACGACAAGGGTACGGGTTGTTTATAGGGTTTATTTCGTCTTTCTTTTCCGCCGAGCATCGGGCTATCCCCCTCGGCAACAACAACAAGGGCGCCCGGAGCACAGGGGCTACTCAACACGCTAGCGTTGGTACGAGTCGTCCACGCTTCTGTGCAAAAGGGCTGTGAGGATGAGGTTCTTCCCGTTTAGGATTCCTTATCTGGGGACTTGGATTACGCCGGTCATCGATGGAGACATGGCGATGGGAGGAGGAGGAGGAGCAGCAGCATCTCCTCAGGATTCTGGTCAGGATGAGGCTGATCAGCGAGGGGTGGCCTCAGAGGAAAGGAGGGAGGATGCACGACAGGACCTGCCGAGTCCAGAGGACATCCGGCGGCTGACAATCCTGGCGGATCTGATACGTCAAGGGGTTGGGCAACAGAGCGGGCCCGCCCACCCTTCAGGCATGTCTACAACTGTAGAAGTACGAACTAAACTTGAGATTAGAGAGTGGACTGGTATGGTAGGAAAAGGAGAAAGCCTTCACACTAAGTTTAGGGTGTTTGAGAGTTCATTTCGTGCATATCTGGCAGCTGAGAAATTGTCTGACGTTCTTGGGTACGAGGACATTCCCGTAGGGTTGCCTGACGTGGATTTGGAAATGCTCAAATCGAACAGAGGTGCAGAAAGAGTGGAGAAGTCTTTGAGAGTATGGAACTTGCTGCTGACAAAAATCACCGACGGTCCGACTCAAAACCGAATCGTCGCGTCTGGGAGCCCTCAGCAAGGATGGAGGATTTTTGTGTCACAGTACAGAGAAGGATATGACATGGAGGGAGAGCGTTTAGAGAGGGAATGGAACGAGTTGTGGCAGGGCGATGGTGAAGATGTCTTGGAATACCTTCGTCGTGGGGAGACTATCGTGATGAACATGAACTCCCGCTTGGGCCCTAGTGGCCACGGTAAAAAGCCTGAAGATGTTGTATGTCGTCATATCGCCCGACGTCTAAACACCTCTTTTACCCGCGCTCGGGAATCCCTTATTTTTTTTTCCGAATCTCTCGAGGAAACACCTGGAGTTTACCTTGACACAGGCCCAGCACGAGCGTCGGCAGTCCGGGGGAGAGGGACACCGAAGTGAGGAGACGAGGCACGCGCTCTACACTGGCGGCATGGGTCGGAGTGGACCATCCTACGGCAGGGGCCAGGATGATGGTGGAGCACGCGCTGCAGGATGGAACGGTGGAGGAGCACGCGCTGCAGGATGGAACGGTGGAGGAGCAGGCGCTGCCGGATGGAACGGTGGCGGAGCAGGCGAGCGAGGCCCTCACCAACAGTCACCGATGTTCTGCAGACGACACGGCCCGAACGACTCCCACAACACCGCGGACTGCGTGGCCCTTCGACGGGAGTTCGAGGAATTCTTGGCCTTCCGCGAGCAGAGAGGAGCCCAGGGATTTGCGCATGAAGGCCGACAGACGGGGCGGGAAATTGACGGAATTCGCCGCCCGGACTTCGTGCAAGATCGACCCAGGGAGCAGCCACAACGTTCAGACGGGAATTGGGGTCGAGGCCTCCCGCCAAGGCAGGCACCTGGTCGTGGACGCGGGCCTGCAGGGTACACGGGTCGCCAACCGGGGGGGAGAGGTTTCGCGGACGGGCGTCCTTCCTCCTCCGGCGGCAGGGGGGCGAGCAGAGCACCGAATTTCCGCCCTAATTTTCCACCTCGCTCTGCCACCCACAACGGGCCCCCGCGTTACGCGAACTACGCTGGGCACAACGACGGCTACGGGTACAACGCTACTGCGGACGAGCGCTGGGCTGCTTCGGAATGGCAATCCTACGAGGAGCAGCAGTACTCCCCCGAGACGCAAGAGTACGGCCTCGCAGCTCAAGCGAGCGGCTCTCGGGAAGGCTACGGAGACGTGAGCGGAGGATACGGCTCAGGCTATTTCTCCGGCGGCGGGGGAGTTTACCCGCCGCAGCCCGCCGTTCATGGCGATGGCACATACGGCTCTTACGCAGGATACTCTCCAGCTGGACCAGACGCCTTTCAGCCGATGCGGTATCTGGAACCGAACGGCGCGTCACAGCAGCAGCAACAGCAGCAGCAGCAGCAGCAGCAGCAGCAGCAACAGCAGCAACAGCAATACGGAGTTCAGCAGCCCGCCAGCGCCGCCTCATTCTCTCTCACTTCGTCGTCTCCCTCTTCCGGATCGCCGTCGTCTCAAGGGCCTCTTCGTAGCTGTGTGGCATTGAATGTGTCTCGAGGCAAGTTTGATTTGGTGTCCGATTTGGTGTCTGATTCGGCGTCTGACTTGATTGATTTCGGTGTGGAATCTCCTGCTTCTGAGTGCAAGTCTGGTGTGACTAAGGAGAGTGAGACTGTGCTTGTGAGTGCGCATGTGACGGAATCTGCTGTGAGTGCTGCTTTGCTGTGCGAACCCCAATCCTCGCTCACTCCCTCCCCCCCCGGAAGTGAGAAATGGACGTCTGATTCTGGATCCACGTCGTACGTAACGAACGACAAGACTCTCATGTACGATTTGCGTGACGTTGAGCCAAACCGCGAGTTCATCCAGATTGGAAACAAAGGCATGATTCCCGTGGTAGGGGTAGGAAGCATCAACTTGCGATTCCACATGTATGATGAAGACGGATTCGTGAAGGATTTTGACGTGCAATTGAAGGAAGTTTTGTATGCACCACAGATCGGCTTCAACCTTTTTTCCGCGTGGAAAGCTTCTCACCGCCAGGTCGTTACCCTCGATCCCACGGGTACCCACCTCATGGAAGGGCAACTCAACTTTGCACGTGGTAAATCGAGCGATTTCTTGTATGCCACACGTTTGCCCAACGACCCAAGCAGGCAGGTGATCAGTGTTCCCCGATTGTTTCCGACTCCGTCTTGCCCGCCTGCATCAGATGACGTACGTGATGTTGCGAATTCGTTTTTCGACTTGTCTTTGTGTGCAGAAACGCATCCCGACATGCACCTCGGTCGGGAAGTCGAGGGAGTTCTGAGTGACGTGAGGCCTGACGGTGGTTGTGATGAGAGTTCAAGTTGGTGTTTCTCGCCTGAAGTGATCCCAGAGAGTGAAGCAGAAATGGACGCGCGACAGTTTGACAGAATAGAGCATGAGCAGGCGAATGCTGTTTTGGGTCCCGGTTCGAATCCGTTCTTTGTGGGAAACCGCACGTCACACATCGACGTTAACGACTTCCACCGTGCGAATGGCCACCTTTCCGAATTTCTGTTGCGAGAGACCGCCCGCCAACAGGGTATCACTCTCACAGGTGTGATGCAGCCGTGTGGGGATTGCATGGCAGCGAAGGGGAGGAACACACCCGTGAGAAAAAGGGCGGGCTCGCGGGCGGAGGAGCCGAACGACCTCGTGCACCTCGACTTCTGCGGGCCGTACAGCGCTTCCCTCGGCGGCAATTGCTACATGCTGTACGCCGTGGATAGCGCGACGCGGTTTTCCAAGTCGTACGCTTTGCGGCGGCGATCGGAGGGTCTCGTGGTGTTCAAGCGTCTCATCGTGGATCTCGCTCGCATCGCCAAGCGCCCCGTCCGCTGCATTCGCGTGGACAACGACGCCGTCTGGACCAGCGTCGCTTTCCGCGATTTCTGCGCGAGCGCGGGCATCGCCGTCGAGTTTTCTCCGCCCGGCGTCCAGCAGTACAACGGAGTGGCCGAAAGCGCGATCTGGCGGGCGAACAAGGCGGGGATGGCTGCGCGGCGCTGTGCCGCCCGTCTTCTCGGGCCTGGGGGTTTCTCGAACATCCCCGGCCTCGACGAGCGCGGCGACAAGCTGTGGGCCGAGTCTGCAAAATGGGCGACGGAGGCGTTCAACCAGTCGGGGACGACCGCAAACGAGGGCCGCCGGTCGCCGCAGGAGCTGTTCACCGGGAAGAAGGGGCCTTTCCGTGTCCTGCCGTTTTTCCAGCGAGGATACATGCGCGTCGAGCGGCGGAACAAGATGGAGGACCAGGCCGTCGTCTGCCACTACCTGAACGGAGGCGACAACCACGCGGACTGCTGCGTCAAGGTCGTGAAGGCGCGCACGGGGCATGTTTGCTACACGAGCAACGTATCGTGGGCGTCGCTGCCGTCGTCGGGGGGGGGGAATTCACGTGGAGTCGGTGTCCCTCTCTCCCCTTCCGCGCCTGCGCCGCCCCCGCACCCAGGTTTCCAGATCCAGTTCGTGCCGCCGCAAGGGCCTGCCGCTCCGCCGCCGTTCAGGGCCGCCGCGCCGTCGCCGTTGTCCGTGGAGCCGCCCAGGTTCGGAGCCATGCCGCTGCCCAGAGGAGCTTCGCCGTCTTCTGCGCCGGCCGCGTCATCGCCGGCGCCGTCGCCGCAGCAAGCATCGGGAGCGCCGTCGTCCGGCTCGCACCCGCTTCCGGCATGGTCTCCGTCCCCGATCCATGGAGCTTCTTCGCTTGGTGGTTCATCATCATCTGAGCCGACGCCGGCGGCGTCGTCGCGGCAACAGCGCCCGCCGCCGGCAGCTGCCGCGAGATTTCCGCCTCTCACTCCGCATGCTATGAGACAGGTCGGGGGTGAAGGGGATCGTCGGATTCAAGGGCGCACTCGGCTGCAAGCACGGGCGATCGCGGAGCAGAGGATGCTTTCCCCGATGGTGGATGGGGCCGTAAACTCGCCGCTGCCGGAGTCTTCGCCGGGAGATGGGCACCGTTTGGGTCTTGCTTCTCAGGTCGGGCCGAACGTGATGGCGGCGTGGGAGAGGACTGCCTGTGCGACGAGGGAGCATATCGATGCGGTCATTCGTGACGAGGTTCCGCCTCTTCAGCGTCCCGAAATGCCCACTTGACACGCGAGTGACCTTCACGTGCCGAAAAGTTACAGGGATGCCGTGCAGGGTGATCATTCGGTGCAGTTTTCAGATGCCATGCAGAGAGAAATTCACGGGTTGGCTGAAGGACAGGTTTTCGAGCCTGTGCCGGAGCAACAGCAGATAGACAATTGTATCGGGTCGAAATGGGTGTTTGACTGGAAGGTTGATGCGTTCGGTTGGCCTGTGAAAGCGAAGGCGAGACTTGTTGCCAGAGGTGATATGCAGAGAGAATTCTTGGATTTTGGGGAACTGTATGCACCTACTGTAGATGTGTCGTGTGTTCGTTTGCTGGCAGCCTTGGCGTGTGAGCTTGACTTGGGGTTGTTTCACCTGGATGTTGATCAGGCTTTCGTCCGAGCGGAACTCGAGGAAGAGGTGTTCATGCGTTTACCGCAGGGATGTGGTGCGTTGTCGGGGAAGATCGTGAATTTGGGCAAGAGTCTTTACGGGTTGAGGCAGGCATCCAGGCAGTGGTTTGCGAAGTTGAAGAAATGTCTTTTGCGTCTGAGTTTCGAACAGTGCCTGGCAGATCCATGTGTGTTTCGTCTGATTGAGGAAGGAAAAGTCGTTTTGCTCTTGGTGGTTCACGTCGACGACATTTTTGCAGTGGGAGAACAGGCAAGGTGTGATCAGTTCAAGGAAGACCTGAACAAATTGGTTCCAGTGAAGAACCTGGGGGATTTGACGTGGTATTCCGGGTGCTATTACGAGAGAGACAGGGAGGCAGGAAGATTGACGATTTCCCAGAAGACATACGTCGACAACCTGGCAGGAGAATACGGTGTTACGTGGGGGAAAAGTACGCCGTTGAGCACGACGTACAGACTTTGGGAGTTTGATGTAGATGAGCCGGAGGTGAACGAACCTTTTCGACAATTGGTCGGATCGCTTCTGTGGGTCGCTCGGTTGACCAGACCCGATCTTTTGAACGCAGTACGGGCAGTAGCGAGGTATTGCAGTTCGCCGAAACTGATTCACTGGAATGCGGCGCTCAATATCCTGGGGTATGCAGTGAGGACGAGCCATTTTGGTATTTCATTTCAGAGAGGTACTGTCGAGGGGCTGAACTTGGTTGCATTTGCAGACGCTGACTACGCAAGCAAGGCAGCAGACAGGAGGTCGGTGTCAGGAGGAGTGATTCTGTGTGCGGGGGGGCCGGTCAGCTGTATCTCGAAGACGCAGAATTGTGTGACAACATCTACGACGCAGGCAGAGTATGTGAGCATGGCTATGGTTGCGCACGATATTTTGTTTCTGAGGCAGGTATGGCGGTTCATGTTGCCGAAGGCTGGTATGCCGTGCATTCCTTTGTTTGAGGATAACGAGGGGGCGATTCAGATCGCGAAGCATCCGATTTCGAATTCGAACTCGAAGCACATTGACGTGCGGCACCACTTTCTGAGGGAGCTAGTGGAGAGGAAGGAATTGGAAATTATTCACGTAGCTTCGAGGTACCAGCACGCAGACTTTCTCACGAAGCCGTTGCCTGAGAGAGAGTTTGAGTTCCACCGGAATTTTGTGATGAATTTGAGGTGATTTTTCGGATGACAGTTTTTGTTTTCAGATGGAGGATTAAGTGTTCGTGATTTTATGGAGTTTGTCGGGTTCACCGTTTTCACTTGGTGACACCGCATGTTTTTTTTCTGGTTCTGTTGGAGCGCAGTTTGTGGAGGATAACATGAAATTACCGTTTTACAAGGGTGGTTTCCACTGCGCAATCTATATTTTTTAGTTTTGATACCTTGACGTGAAATTGGCGTTTTACCATGCGATTTCACGAAATTGGATATTTGAAGAAATGAAGAATTGCCGTTTTACCCTGGCGATTTTGAAAAGGGACTACATTTTAGGATTGATGAAACCTCGCAGAATTGCCGTTTTACATTGACGATTTGGGTAGGTTTCGAAAACAATGTTTGAATCGTTGGAGTTATTTTCTCTGTTCGAAATATTTTTGAATTCCAGGATGCGAGGATGGTTTGATTTTCTTGGAATTTATTTTTGGTATTGATTGAGGAATGATTTGAATGATAGTGAGAACGTTGTTTTCTGTATTGAATGAGTACAAGTATGATTTCCGGTATGACAATTTGACGAAGAGTTGAAGATTCGGGTCGAAATCATGACAATGTCGCGAGCAGGGGGGCTGAAAAGTATACTCACAGCATTGTCAGATTATCTTGAGAGGAAATATCCCGTGAGGTATTGCGGAGATTCGGGGGGGTTTCGTGTCTGAGTGGATCTACGATCGGGATACCATCTTTACCCCTGAATTGTGTTTTAGGCCGCATGTGTCTGTCACGTACGCTGTGGCTTGCTACTTCTTCTTGTAATCTACTTCCTTTCCCGACTCCGTGTCGACGACTCCGTGTCGAGGACTCCGTGTCCAGGACTCCGCGTCCTTCAATCCAAACTACTAAACCGGGGTTAATCAGCCACCGTACAAAAGGGGGTCCGTCCACCCAGGGGCTAACACGCCACCGCCACCGCTGCTATCAAGTCCAGCTTCAATACATTTCATATCATCAACAGGGCTCCTCAGCCACGACAAGGGTACGGGTTGTTTATAGGGTTTATTTCGTCTTTCTTTTCCGCCGAGCATCGGGCTATCCCCCTCGGCAACAACAACAAGGGCGCCCGGAGCACAGGGGCTACTCAACAAATAGGTAAATATATAGGTTTATATCTATACGATAGGTCCTATTAACTATGGACCCCTGTAACACTGCTTCACGTTCGTGCTGCTAGTAATACAATATACGAATTCATCGTCGCGAGTCGGCTGGATCAATTTATCCACTTATCGCTACCCTCTTTTATATTATTATTGCAGTAATGATCCCACACTAATTCCGCGAACAGTATAAATAGTATGTCCTCAAAAATATGTAGTGTGTGTTCTTCACGTTAAAATGATGGGTGGATGCAGGTACTACTTCTACACAAGTGTGCAGGGTTGCATATACTCGTACGAATATTATTTCGCTCTTGCGCCACTCCCCTCCCGGAGGGGAACCTTGTACAATAATATAATATTAATATTAATAGTAATTGTACTGCCGCTGCTGTGTATGAAATTTCATCGATGTTCCTGCCATATACGTCAGTCAGCATAAGAGCAAAGGGGGGGGGGGGGGGGGGCGATAATTCATACCGATACCAGATATCATACACCGGTAGCATCCAAGATCAGATACACGCATACATACCAGGTACCAGGTAGGTACTATGTTGTAGTACATAGCACCTGGTACCTGGTATGATATGCAAACCCTATTGCAGATTGTGCACACATATCTCTCGTATTCCATACCAGGTACATTACGTACAGTATTCTTTTACCGAGTATTTTCTTCCATGAGACTATTAATAGATCCATGTACGCACGTATAATATATACCTCCGGCCCCCGGCCCGTATACGTATTGTTGGTGTACTCTTGAAGTATACTATTAATACTGCTGTTGTATGCTATGCATCGTATGTATACCGTTTGGGTTTTACATCGCGGGTTGTTTTTGGGTTGTTCTACCCGCGAGCAGAACTGGAACTCTCAATCGAGGGGCCGATCGAGGCGGGCCGGAGGTTCCATGGCGGAGATGTAGAAGAGATGACGAGATAACTACGACGATTTCGCCGTAATTCTCCTCCTAGACTCGTAGAGACGTCTCCACTCATCATGTTCAACACAGACAGCTATAGAAGAAGCAACACAGACAGGAATAGAAGGCAAATGGTAAACCTCTTCAGAGAGCAAGACTTGCTCTCTGCGTCGGATCCGTCTCCCCTCTCTCGATTTTCGTTCGCCTCCCAATGAGATTGACATGTACCTGGTACCTGGTAGATGTTGCATAGCTACCTCCTGGTATGTTTGTTTTGTTGTGTGTATTTAGGAATTTGTGTGTGTAGTACAGCAGCGTGGGTCGGTGGGTTCTTTACAGTTTTTTACATTATAAACCGATTGTATCGGTCGACGCCAACCCCCCCCCCCCCCCCCGGCCGGAATATTGTGTACCTGGTATATAGTGTTATTGTGGGTGGGTGTATTCTTTACATTTTTCACATTATAAACCGGTTGTATATCGGTCAACCGCCCCCCCCCCCCTCCGGTGGCGGGGGGGGGGGCGTGGGCGGGGGGCGACAATGTTCCTGCCAAGCCAGCAAAAACAATGTTTCGCTTTGTTTTCGGCCGTTCGTTCTTTAAACAACAACAGCACCACAACAACAGCAATCATTAATGAATGAATGTATTTTATGTAGTATTTTAGGCAAAAACAGCATATACATACAACATATATATATACACACAGCACGCAACGACAACGAACGACACGCACACGCAACAACGGCGTCACAGCAAGCAGCACAGCACAACAAGCAGCACCAGCACCAACCAGCAGAAGAAGAATTAGTTATTGCATGTGGGAACACAACAAAAAACACAATAATAGCAGCAAAAAAGAAAGAAGACGACGCGACGGCCAAAACGGCAACACCACTAACTGCTGTAACAACAGCAGCAACTAAACGACTGTGCGTGGTCCACATCAACGTGACCACAATCCGGCCGTCGGCGCTTCTTCTTGCAGTAAATAATCCGAAGAACATCCATGGGCGGGAACGAACTCGAAACTGGACTCGTCCGTACACTATACTCATATATACCGGGTACACACGTACTTTTACTTGCACTTCGTACGTTCGTATATATACCACAAACAAGGTAGTACGCACGAAGAAGAAGCTGTTTTCTGTTGGTAGGCTATTTATTTTCACGCTCGTTAGGATCGTGTCGAAAGCAGACGAAAATACGAATGGACGCATCGCCTACAGCAGCAGCAGCAGCAGCAGCAGCAGCAGCAGCAGCAGTGTGGCGAAGGCGCACGAACTCACGCATCTACGAACGAACGTACCTGTACTATCAATACAGAATAATAGCTGATAATAGTACTACTGCAGGCGGCCCAGAGCAGGGACGCACACGCAACAGACTTAAGGAGAGCAGTTACACGGTTACTCTAAAAGATTAAGATTTCGAGATTTCAAGATTTTAAAATTTTTATGATAGAATCAGGTTTAAAATTAAACTATACGTAAAAAAACTAAAGAAACAGATTTTTAGTCATGAACTATGTTAATCCGCGCGAGTTTATCCGAATGGCCGCAGCCAGCGACATGAGTCCATGATTTTTGTTAAAAAATTCCTCTGCTGCTCGCTGCTCTGCGCTGCAAATGACTGCTGTCCCTTTCGTTTATCTCATTATTATATCACAACAAGCAGGAGGAGAGTCCTCCTTGTCCTCGAGCAAGGCTTCACCTTAAGACCCGGTGGCACGATATTCACTGCCTCGCCAACGTGACGGTCCGGGCACGAACAGGACCGTTCCTCCCGACGGAGGCCGGCCACGGTCGAGCTCGAGCCGGCGGCCTCTGCGCTGGGAGCATTTCCTCGGGTTTGAAAGAAAGAACGGTTTGAAGGCTCTGCAGTCTGGGAAGAGGCATGACTTCTACGGCACCCAAATTAAGCCTGCTGGCAATTGCGCTGGCGATCGCCGCTGGGCCGGAGGCGGCCTGCGGCTTCAAGCCGGAACCCGAGGAGGCTCTGGGAGAGGCTAGCGGGAGACCAGGAGCTTCGGGTGAGCGTTGCGGCTGCGCTCGGGCGTGGCACGATCGTATATAACCGTTGTGAATCCGCAGCAGCGTCATCGCATCGGGTTTGGCAGCTATTCTTCTTCCTGTCGGGTTCGTTGGAGAGAACTTGCTTCGTATACATACGACGTACTCGGAGACCATTTGTTTTAATACATTATAAAATTATTTGTTGTTGTGTGGTGTTTGGCAAAAATCGCCTGCAGTAGTACATGTATTTGTCGAAGTCGGAGAAGATCTATATGTGGTACATCAGGGCATGCAAGTACCAACTCGCTCGTATCACGAGTACCTGGTATTCCATGTGAAGGAGGTGTTTGCTGTTAGCCGTACGTCGACCGTGTGTATTGGAAGATGTGGTACTTGGCAGGTCGAAGATAGGTGTGGATGTGTGTGCGTGTGGATCGACGAAGCCGCAAGTCTCTTGTCTTCTCACCTGCTGTTGTCCATTGTTATTACACCCCTAGACCAGACAGGGTCTCTTCTCAGAGACAGCACAGAAAAAAAACCACGAGAACGTGTCGATTGTCTTCGATAATTTCGTAATTTCAATTTTTGTCGACGGTGATTTTTCGTCGTCAGCTTTTCGAATGCCTTTCGAACGCTTTTCGAACGCTCGGGATCTGCTATCTCCGGCCCCCAGTACGATCAACCCACGTGTACAGCAGCAGCAGCAGCAGTATTGCAGCAGTATGGTCGATAAGGGAGTACTGCTGTATCAATAATGTGCATCGAGCTCTCAAAAGTTTAAACCAAACACTCACAGAACCGAGAGCTTTTCGTGTATCCGATCACGATTCGTTTTAGAATATGCCATGTGACATCCAACTCAAAAGGGGTGCAACTTAAATTACCAATGACTCACCAATCGGTCGTACTCACAGCTGCCGTATCATTTTAACAATTTTGTACCTTGTTTCAATAGCGTTGAAAAATACGAATAAAAAAAATAAAAAAAAAAAAATACCGGTACTTCTGTACGTATGTTGTCTCGTTGTCTCCTTTATTTCAGTGTTTCAGCACGTACCTGACAGGCTGCGATCACACCTCTCGCATACCTGGCGTACGTACATGTATATACTCCGTGGCCCCCGATGCCACTTCAAATCACCCAACAACCCCCATCCTCAAGTTCCACCCTGCCTTCTCTTGCCTTCTCCTTTCCCCTTTACCTGGAAGTGAACCCAGGGTGTTTTCCGAGACGAATCTCGTGGAATTTGTGCTGCTGTCTGTCTTGTGAGACTGATGACTGGAATAATGTTTTGCTTGCATTTTCGTGCGTAGGCATGTCGTGTCTCTTGTCCGACTCGTGGTATTTTTTTTTTTTTTTTTAATTTTGAAATACGTCAGCTGTGAGTTCGACTGATCAAATAGTTGATACTTGTACCGACAGCAGCTGAAGATACTACTGCTGTGTGTGTGTGTTCTTCACATTAAACCGTTCTTCTACTCGTCGACATCCAGCAAGCCCAGTGTCCGTGCTGGTTCTTCACCCTAGAAAGATACGAGCTCTGTGGTCACAGACTAACTACGACACAGAGATAACACACCGTAATGCATTAATAGCCTACGCAATACCATGCCTTCGCACTATTAATAGGTGCGGCCGACACAACATACATACATCCGCCAGCAACCAAAATACACCATAAAGAAAGCGAAGCAACGTAGTCGCCACCTATATATTTTCATCATTTTCATCCATCACTTTTACTTCCCAGCCCACTATTAATAGTAGGTTTTACCCTCGACGTTCTTGTGGACAAGCCGTGGTCACAGGTGTCGTCCCTTCTCCCCCCCGGTACGTGCCTTTATTTTTTGTCGCGCATAGGGTTCAGCATTCCCACTGCTCGTCGATTTTCATCGAATGTAGCCAACTCACGCTTTCGCGCTTTCCGCTTATCAATGTTTTATGCAAGAAAAAGTCCCTATGAGCATGCACTAGGTGGGACTTGAACCCACGAAATTGATCTTGACAGGCACGCGGACCACCTACCAAGTCACCGGCGACACTACTACTACTATTACGGGAGACCATAGTAAATAGGACCAACGGTACACAAAAAAACTATATATTTACCTATTTTTACTAATAATATTTGGTCCTATTTACAATGGTCCCCCGCAATAGACTTGACGTGGACTACGCACGTACGTATACCGTACCAGGTACAGTTTTAGTATGCGACGTAAGATGCCACCGGTCTCTCAACCCTTTTAGAGCTGCAGTTCCATTTCGAGGACAAATCACTTGGATTTAGACTGGTTTGTCCCCAAAACGGGACGGCGGTTCTAAAGGGGTCAAATACCACCCAACCACAGGAAACCACTCCCGGTGGGAAAAAAAAAAGCAAAACTTCTTTTATACCAGCCAGGTACCTGGTGTACCATAAAAATGGCGAGTTTATCACCGCGGGGTACGTTAGGTACCACCCCCCTGGGCTGATACGCCTTCTAAACAATATAAAAATACCCCCCCCCCCCACCACAGGGCGAATATGTCAGAGAGGAGACATTTCAAGCAATGCAAAACGTGCGGTGTCGAGGTTGTAGGGCCGAGTGTTCCACACTAAAACCTAGTGATTGAGTGTCAGTCAAGGCATATGTCAAGGCAGAGTTGCTTGTCTGTCAAGGGATGAAAGTGATGTCTCCCAAAATTCTTTGGTAAGGAGGGGGGGGGCACGCGAAAGTACCGGACCAGGTACGTGGTACCGACATTTTTCGGCAGAGCATGTCATGGAGAACGACAACAATATCGAACAGGCGCAGAGCAGAGCCCAGCTAGCAGCAGCGACGACCAGTACTATCGGCGCTGCTGCTGCACCTGCGCCTCATCCTCCCGCAGCTGCGCTAGATGAGGCAAGCAACGGCCACACGTTCCACGCCAAACCACGAACGATAGCAGGTCCTGCGCTTGCCACAGCAGTGTCTGCGGTCCCGGCACAGCTCATCACGTCTCAAGCCCGTGCGTCAGCAGCGCCAGCTCCCCCGGCATTGCTGCGGCCGGGGTGGGTGTGCCACGTGTGCCTAGCATTGCCCTTTGTACTCCTGCCATCCCCCGCCGTTACCACCCTTCACTGCCAATAGAAATCACCCCCCGTTGGTGTACGTTGCAAAGCTCGAAAAAGATTTACCATTATCACCGGGGTGCGTTAGGTGGCCACCCGACCATGGGAACCACCCCGGGTGATATTGAGAGCGAAAAGTAGCAGTACGAGCTATCCTCCGGGGTGGTTTCTTTCGTCATGCCTGGTATCTGGTGTGTGTGTTCTTCACATTATCACCGGGGTGCGTGAGGTACCACCCGACCACGGGAACCACCCCGGGTGATGTTGAAAGCGAAACGTAATTTACAGCAGTAGTAGTAGCAGTAGCTATCCCCCAGGGTGGTTTCTTGCGCATATGCCTGGTATCTGGTGTGTGTATTCTTCACTTATAAATCGTTCTTTCTACCCGTCGACACCCATCACAACTATTAAATAGCGTCCGTGCCGATTTTTCAATCTTAAGGTACTGGAGTTGCTGGAGTTGCTGTACTTCTGTTGTACCTCCCTCCCCCCCCCTCCTCGTATTTTTTCGGGGAGAATCATCCAACTTTCTTGTACCACAGGCAGGTGTTTGTGTTGGTGTGTGTGTACCAGTATACGCGTACGTGGTATTCTCGAAATAGAAAAAAAAAAAAAAAAAAGCAGGCCCAAGGGGTCGCTCTGAGTGCTCAAACAATCAAACACAAGAGACAAAACACAGCCACAGGGAGCAAGCCGGAGAGACAGAGAGACACAACCAACATGCACGCTCTTTGCACCATGTGCGTATACTATCAGTATGAATATTCATACACCTTACGGTTCATAATGCGACAGCAGTGCACGTATAGTACGACGTTGCACGTATCTTGGACCCGGACTCTCATCAATCACACATTGAACATGCACGAGTACCAGGCATTGAACGTTGGGCCCTGTCGCGAACGCACGCACGACTTGGTTTACTTTTCTTCTTCTACTTGCTTGTACGTACTTGTAAACGGCCCAGCAGCAAACCCAGTTGTTTGTCGTTTTCTTCACATTAAACCGTTCTTTCTACCCGTCGACATCCAGTAGTAGCCGAGCAGCCGCAGTAGCAGCAGCAGCAAGCGGAAGTACTCTAGTCACCGGTATCTAATGCCGGTCGATTCTCATGCCGGTCGCTCTAGGTGGGTCGTTTGTTGCACCTGGTGAAGAAAACGGGAAAACAGACTACACTTTATGGTACTGCTGTCATATCTGCAACGAATGCGTATGCTCGTACTCTTCTGACTAATACGGGGGGGCTTATTAATAGTAGATAGGACATACCGTACACACTACCTATATATTTACCTATTTTTGCTAAAAAAAGAAAGAGAATCCGCCAGCCAGCAAGGAAAAGGAACAAGGAAGCGAGCAGAAAAACAGGAACGAAAACATGAACAACGAAAAAAAAAAAAAGTGATTCGTACGAATAGGGAGTACGTAGCGGAAAGACAAAAAACGAATACTATTAATACACCGAGTTTATATACACAGTAGTCAGTCTGTACTTGCTGCTTTCTCTACTTGATTGTATGCGGAGATGCTGAGTACGATCGCAGGATGCTTGCTCGGTTATTTTATTTTATCTTCTGCCCATTTTTGTTTCCATTTTTTCATCCAGTGAAGATTTTGTCTTGGCTATCAGCTGTCAGTATGCATGGTTCGAGATTTTGCTTTTCCTGGAATGGGAAAAAATAAAAAGATGCCGAGGGTGCCGAACAGTGGGAGGGCATTGCCTGACCGGCTAACTGACTGACAACTTTGACATCAGCAGTAGATTCGTCTTGGTTTATCGATGCCTCTTCTGATGGTCTACCGCTGCTGTGTATCCGCTCTCAGCTGGCCTGCCCCTATTGACGAGCGAGGAGTTCCATGCAAGCACGCACGATATTATCCTGGGGCGACCCACCGCACTAAAGCGGGACCACGAATGTTTTCTAAGTTTGTGATTGTTGTTGTTGTTCACCCTGCCCCCGCAATTACACCGCTCTCCGAGACTTGCGTTGTCTGGGTCTGCGGGGACTATCCTCTGGCATATCCAGGGGTTTGTTACTGATGCATAGGCATGCGGGTTGGTTCTTGCGTGAACCGCAACATGTAAACGCCACTGGGAACGTTACTACGCACGGTCCATGGCGCATCGTACAATGACATGTTTGTATTGATATGTGTCCGTCCAACTAGCCCGGTGCTACAGCGATGCTGGCCCCGTGCTCGTGCTGGGTTGAGGGGGTGTGGATTAATCGCCGCGGATGTTGATTCGTGTCCTCTCGAACATGTCATGAGACTACCGGTAATAAAATGTGTTCGTTCCCAAATCCTAGAAAGACGGGAATCATGGTATGCATGCACGCGCACACACGCACAACTACGGTTCGTCGCCGTAGCAAAGCAAGAGCTTGATGTGCGACTGCCGTTCGTTGTGCCTGGCTGCCGCGATGTAAGTAGAAGCAGTGCAAAGCTTGAGAGCTGGAAGGGCAGCGTTGATACAGCAACTCGTTTATTCATAGCAAAACCTCGGAACTGGAAATATCAAATTGTGGGGTTTGCATTGTCCTGGCAGGCTCTGGCTTGGCGGAAACATATCCTGTAGTTATTTGCGAGTTTTCGGGAGTTTTGAACCCCCAGAGCACGCGCTACGGACCTCGGCCGGTGTCCAAACTTGAATCGTATGTAGACGTGAGCCTCCTGCGTGGCCCACCACCGAGAGCACGAGGACAGTCCCCCGGCCGGAAGTTAAAAAACAGAAAAAAATGCTCCCATGCACCAAAAAGTCCCTTTGATACCGTATACCTGGTGTTTGATACCGTATACCTTCGTATCACACTGGGTGATAAGACACGCACCCCCTGGGACGAATTTCAGACTCGGTTTCCTCCAAACCATGCCTTAAGGGGGGTATGATGCACGCAACGAAAATGGTGGCCTTGGAAATATTTCGTCGAGAGGGTTGTATAGATATAGACGCATCGCTCGTCGTACTCAGTACGCCCTCCCTGTCGTCGAGAAAACCCAGTTTTCGAAAATCGTCCGCGGGGGCGTGTTGTCTTAAGTGTTGTTCGGTACATGTGTTACTATACATGTTTGTAAGAATCTTTTAATTATGCGATTATACCGAGCTTTTTATTAATAGCTTCTTTTTTTCCCTACCGTTTAAGATGAAGTAAGCGCACACTTGAAGCTACTGTAGTATATATATATATATACTGCTGGCCTGTGAGTCTGTGACGACATGCTGCATTGTATCGGGGCGATGAGTTATCCCTTGAAGAACCGCACTCCCATTTTGTGGACCAACGAGTCTAATTCTAAGTAGTTCGTCCCCCAAACTGATCTAAAGAGACTGCACTCCTAAAAAGCTTCTATTACGGGGGTCTATAGTTAACAGGACCTACGGCACAGACAAAAACCTATATATTTCGCTATTTTTACTAACAATATTTGGTCCTATTTTTCTATGGTCCCCCGTGTTAGAAGGGTTAATGTGAGCGCGGCCACAACGATAACAATGACAACAACTTTGTACTACAGGGCAGTACGTACGTATGAAATGTCACTCGTACAAAGAAAAGTGTGACAATAGCCTCCCGCTGTACTTTCACCCCAGACGCCTTGGTGTGCAGCCTTGACAGCCAGAACCCGGGCACATGAGGTGACACAACAAATTAAAAATGAGGGGTTTCTACGCGTGTAGGCTTTTTTTCCAGGGCTAGGGGACATTTGTCCAGAGTCGAGATGGGCATCGGAAACACAGGATTTCCGATACCGGTGTATTACTTGTAAACCGACTGATTGTAAACGCCTGCCGGGTTTCCGAACTCTGCGGTTATAACCGTTTTTTCTTCATCCGGTGCTCATTTCTAGTCCAAACAGATGCTTTCGCTTTAACTGACAGGCAGCTTGACACTGCCATTCATGTCTCCTGGCATCTTTGACTGCGCGTGTTTGTGTAAATTGACGCCATCAGCTATTGGTTCTTGGTCTAGTCTTGTATAAGTACAGTATTTGTTTTGTCCCACGGGATCTTGGAAACCCCTTTGCTACTGCTAAAATATTCCGAGTCTTTTTCCGAGTAAGCCCCCCCCCCCCCCCCCCACGGCGCTTTGCGCTTGGTGCAAGCAATGTCTGCCTGGTCGGTGAACACCCGACGTGCTCCGTCCCGGCATTGTAGGGATGCGAGGGTCTATCGCCATACGACTACGGCCATACATGATGTCGAGTACCCCCCCCCCCCCCCCCCCCCCACCCGTTACGTGGCAGTTTTTTTAATAGGTAAAATGGTGCAACGTTCTATATCAGGTGGGAATAGCGAACTTGTATGCTCGAGTGGTGGGGCTTTTCGGTGACAGCTTACCATGGACAGGAGCGGTCTCTCTATAGTGCCGGTTGCCCGCTATTTGCCTGGGAAATCGCTTAGCACATACAGATGGGATCAACTATGACCAGTGTGGTCGTGTGCGGAGTGCGGAGTAATTGGTGCCAGTTGGTTGCCGCTATTATTAGTGCGGGTATTGTTGGCTGGCGCATATAGAGGCACCGGCACTACAGAGGGACCGTTACTGTACTGCTGTCGTGTGATGATATTCCACACCTACTGCTGTATTACGGGGGATCATAGTAAATAGGACCAAATATTGTTAGTAAAAATAGGTAAATATATAGGTTTTTGTGTGTACCGCAGGTCCTATTTACTATGGTCCCACGTAATAGCTGACAGACAGATCATGATCTACTGCAGTTTATGATCTAGATCATCGAGTACTGCTGCTAGTTCATCACCTGCCGTGGTGCGAGATTGTGCAGGATCTATCTGCATCGCAGTACGCATCCAACCCAGGAAACATGCGCTAGATCACGATGCAGATTGTACGGATCCCACCCGGCGACATGTGCTAAATCATACAGATCGTACAATAAGATCGGAAATAGATATATCTGCCTTGAAATGTCTAGATCATGAAGTGGGAATGATCTGTACATGATCTGTCTGTCCGAGATGTGTACTACGATAATTGTAATTTTACCAGGGAACATAGTAATTAGAACCAAATATGCTTATAGTAAAAATACTGGAGCTTTTTTTTTTTTGTGTCTATTTTTTTTTTTTTTTTTTAATCATCACTTTTACTTTCCAGCCCACTCGTAGGAGGTTTTACCCTCGACGATCTTCTGGACAAGCCGTGGTCACAGGTGTCGTCCCTTCTCCCCCCCGGTACGTGCCTTTAGTTTTTATCGCGCATAGGGTTCAGCATTCCCACTGCTCGTCGATTTTCATCGAATGTACAGCTAACTCACGCTCTCGCGCTTTCCGCTAATCAATTTTATGCAAGAAAAAGTCCCTATGAGCATGCACTCGGTGAGACTCGAACTCACGAAATTGATCTTGATAGGCTCGCGGACCACCTACCAAGCCACCGGGGACGCCGGCTACGATGGGTCCTGATTATCACGGGGGACCATAGTAAATAGGACCTATGGTGCACACAAAAACCTACCAGCATATATTTATCTATTTTTACTTTTAATAACAATATTTGGCCCTATTTACAATGTCCCCCCGTAATAGTATCGTCCCCCGTAAATGGTTGTACCGCTTCTGTGGGAGGAGCGGTCTTCGTTGAAATGGCCGAGAAACAGGCGCCACCGAAGCGTGTCCTTCACTCGGGGGTAGTCTCGTTGCCGTGCTGCATCAGGAAGAATTCAGGTAAACGGTGCGCGGTGCCATCGATACCTGCACAGCTATGTACGGTACATGATATTGAGGCGGGGGACCCTGCTGTTCCCTTCCGAGTACCGGTTAGTTGTGTGCCGGGTGCGAGATTGTATCGAGGTTATGTCTGTTGCTGGACCTGGTCTTGCCGTGCCGCCGCTGCTGCTGCCGCTGCTTAATATATTCCAATCTGTCCCCGATTAGTAGGGCCGTTTCTATGCTAATTTTTAACCAAAGCGTTCCCATAATTTAGGGACAGATTGGTACCTGGTATCATACACCCTGATACGAGGTCCGTACGCATACCTGGTATATCATTGTTGTTGTTGTTTTTGTTGTTGTTCTCACATTAACTCATCGCCACTGCTGCACTACTACTGATTGTGTATCCCAGCGGGCGGTAGGCGTGGGTGGCGGTGGCTGTCGGTCGTACTCGTATAAATACAGCTGTGATACTTTAGAAAAGGTCTGCATATTTTACTGCTTGCTTTCCTCCTGTTTATTGCTGTTGAACGGGGAATTGTCGCCGCCTTGTCGTCGGGTCATCGGTTGGAATTCCTTCCTTCCTGTAGAGTACTGCTGCTGTATCGGTATGTGGACCGCTGCCATCTAGGGCGATCACAAGGGACGAGCGAGCACAAAGCCTTTCTTTCTCTTATGTCTGATCGTACATATAAGGGGGGTTCTGATGGCTACCAAATGTCGAAATGTACCTTATATTTATGGCCAGACTGGTAGCTGCCATTAATAGGCATGTATTTTTTTTTTTTTTTTTTTTTTTTTTTTACTCATCACTTTCACTTTCCAGCCTAATTCGTAAGAGGTTTTCACCCTCGACGATCTTCTGGACAAGCCGTGGTCACGGGTGTCTTCCCTTCTCCCCCCCGGTACGTGCCTTTATTTTTTATCGCGCATAGGGTTCAGCATTCCCACTGCTCGTCGATTTTCATCGAATGTAGCTAACTCACGCTCTCGCGCTTTCCGCTAATCAATCCCTCTTATGCAAGAAAAAGGCCCTACGAGCTTGGACTACAGTAGTGCGGCACTAAAACGGTCTATTACGGGGGACCATAGTAAATAGGTCGTACGGTGCGCACAAAAACCTATATATTTCTTACCTATTTTTACCAACAATATTAGTATTTGGTCATCTTAACTATGGTCCCCTGGAATAGGAATAGTCACCAACTATTGTAGTTATTCGTAGGACTACTGTGTTGTAATACTCGTACTCGTACGTAGTTATTGATAAATAGTCGTTTCCTGGAGGTGCCGACTCCCCCGACTTTTTTGGGTTTCTCTACCCGGAGGGATGGTTTCGAATTTCCGGGGGCATCTCAGATGCCTGTGTGTCTGCTTGTCTGCCTATCTGCGTGCGTGCTGGGCTGACTGGAGTCGTGGGTCATGAAAAATCGTTCCAGGTATATTCCAGTGTTTTCACTAAAGCTTATTCAAAGCCGGTGTACCCGGTGACTTGGTGTATAGGTGGGCCGCGTGCCTACTAAAGATCAGTTTCGTGAGTTCGAGTCTCACCGAGTGCACGCATACTCCGTAAGGGCCCTTCTTAACGAGAAACCTTTTTCATGATAATGGAATCAGAAAGATTGAAATTGATTTTATTTGAATAGAATTTCGTGAAAAATTTGCCTTTGGGTCCTGTCGAGGACTTACAGCGTATTTTGCTGAAGATATCGAGTAACGCACAATGGTCAACGAACACCCCAGGGCAACCAACGAGGCGAGCGACGGCCCGCGTCCTGCCCGGGGCACCGCGGTCAGCGGCCGACTGTTTCTGCCGGCACCGCCGAAGAGGCTATCGCTATCGGGATGTCTTGAGTGGCCGGCGCAGCCCCGAAGTCCCACGCAGGCAGCAGCCACGGGGATACAGCGATCGAATTTCTGAGCGAAGGTCGTGACCTGGTCGGTGCTCGTGTGGTTCGCGAGGCAAAGAGGGATGAAGAACTGGATTTGCGACGGCCATGCAATTTTTTGAGGCGCCGCGGATGGTCTACTCTGTGCTAGGGGCCGTCATTCCTCGCGCTGCGACTGCTGCGGTGGCCCTGTCTCTCGGGAATGGTGGATGTCACCTGTGAAGCAGTGGACGACACGGCCCAAGTTTGCGTGGCTTGCTTCGGTTCCAGGAACAGGCCTCGTCGAGTTGGACAAACTCCCCAAATCGAATAAAATTGAATGACACTTAAGAGCAAAAGAAGTCTCGAAAGACTTCTTTGTCGAACTCGTTTCTTTTTCGTTCGATTCGAATCAAATCAAACCCAAAAAATATTGGCGAACTATCATAAAGAATAAAAAAATAAAAACTCGTTAATACGGGCCCTAAGGACTTTTTTCTTGCGTGAAAGTTGACTAGCGGAAAGCGCGAGAGCGTGAGTCAGCAACATGCGATGAACGACGAGCAGTGAGAATGCTGAACCCTATGCACGATGAAAATGAAGGCACGTACCGGGAGGGGAAGAGGGACGCGACACCCGTGACCACGGCTTGTCCAGAAGAGAGGATCGGTGAGGGTAAAACCTCCTCTACGAAAAGTGATGATGAAAAAAATGATTTATCATTATTGTTATTATTGTTATAATATAATAAACAGATGGTTCTGATTACTACAGCTGCATGTTCCTCCGTGATAGGTTGATTTAGCCGCTTGTCGTATACCCCTTAGCCAACCACAGTGCGCAAATGGCTATCAGCAGCTCACCCCTGCTGGCAGGAAGTCAGGTGCGACTTCCGGGCGACGATAAGACCGTGCTCGTCCATGTACTCTCCTGCAGGTGTACAACTATCAACAGCAGCAGCAGCATGTTCTGTGCCTGGTGCCCGGTATGTTTCGCCATGGGTATGATACCATCCATGTACCTTGCTTGCACCGCACGATTTATCCCATGCTTGCTTAGGATGACCATGTCGTGATACCCTGTCACGATCATTTGCCGACGTGCGGCATCGCATGGTTTTACGCGGTTTACGTGACCCGAGCTTCTCTGCGCCGAGGGCCCCCAAAGCTCATTACCGTTGTGATCATGCATCTTCAGTCGGCAAGTAACCGCCGTGTGCAATTAACACCCCCCCCCCCCCCCCCCCCCCCCGAGATACACCCCGAACATTGAAACCGAATACCTGATATATATGACATACCGGTACCCCTCGCGCTGCATAAGTCTTCCCCCCCCGAATGCATCGTGGGGGAGTTTGGTACGCACTATAGATCGGTTTTGGGAACTAAACACTTTTGGAGATTGAGTTGGTTTGTCCCCCAAACGGGACTGCAGCAGTTCTGAAAGGTCAAGATTGCCAGCATGAATTATACCGAAAAACCACATGGTGAACCCTGTCATAAGCAGTAGGACCGCAGTCCCCTGTTGGGGCCAAAACCGTTGGCGTTATAGCGGTTTTGTTCTTAACCCTTTTGGTACCGCAGTCCCGTTTTCGGGACAAATGGCTTGGAATTAGACAGGTTTGTCCCCCAAATCGGGACTGCGGTACTACGAAAAGGGGTTGTAAGACAGGACTGCCGTGCCATTGATACGTAGCAGACGTAGCAGGGTTATGCCAAGATGTTTTGGGAAAAATCTGATCTGTACGGCAGTGGAGCCTTCCGTGAAAAAGATAGTAGTTGGGACTTTTTTATTTAGCGCCTCTGTGCACGACTTAAGAGCAGTCCTATCATCAGCGACCGTGGCGTTGGTGAGAGCAAAGCAATACGATTGCACCTCCCGCTCGAACTCAATGGTCTTCACCGTATAGCGAGAAACTCATGCGAGACCTTCAGGAACGACTGTTAATAGTATTAATACCAGGTACCTGGTATATGAATACCGGATAACTATTACCAGGTATTACGGGGGACCATAGTCAATAGGACCAACTATTGTTAGTAAAAAGAGGTAAATATATAGGTTTTTATGTGTGCCAATTAACTGTGGTCCCCGGTAATAGTAGATTAGAGCAGTAGCCGTTTAGTTCCCGTTTTTGCATGCCTCGTAGCGAACTCGTCGCGAGTTCGTAGCGCTGCCGCTGCTGCTGCTGCCTGTAGAAACCCGGTATTAATAGTACGGTTTGATCTAAGTACCACCACACCACTTTCGTCCCTTTTTAGGATTACAGCAGTCCCGTGTTGGAGATTCTGAGCAGTTCGAGGGAAAATATGAAGAAATCAATCTCACAGCTTTGTTGGAAAAAAAGAAAAAAATGAAATACGTACGTATATGATATGAGAGACCCTCACATCTTAATTTTTGTTCGGCTGTAGAATCAAATGTCTCCATTATCTCACAGAGAGTCACTATCTTGGTTTACTTTTGAACACCAGGTTTCAGATGAAATCCAATAATATGTTGTTGAGCTTTTTATTGATGTTGGTGTTGTTGTTGTTGTTGTTGTTTTTTTGTTCCATGAAACATGAGCTTCGAGGAATTTTTCAAAATTTCGATGTCACAGCTCGGACGGTCTCTTTTTTTTCCATATAATATGAGCTTCGAGGGACTTTTCAAATTTTCGACCCGACACCTGGGACGGTCTTGTTCTTTTTTTCAAGTTTTTTCATAGCAGCAGTGCAGCAGTGATACGGCAGTGTACCTGTTCACCTGGTATCTGCTGCAACATGACAAATGAGAGGGTCGGAAATCGCTCTGTGATATCGAGATCGAGGTCGCCGTTCCACTGGTGCGATGCTGTGAAAAGCTTTTTTGAGGTCTCTATTACGGGGGACCTTAGTAATTAGGACCAAATATTGTTAGTAAAAATAGGGAAATATATAGTTTTTTGTGTGTACCGTAGGTCCTATTTACTATGGCCCCCCGTAATAGCCCCTGCCGTTACCGCATGCTCTCTCACACTAGTACGTACCTGGTACCATGTATGGCATAGGGAAGGGGAGGGGGTGGTATTTTGAAGTTCTGGAGTTTCGAACGCTCGCCCTTTCGGCTTGCCGCTCGAGCTGTGGATAGCAGGTAGCAGGGGTACGTACTACTGTACTTACCTCCGGCTGTATGAGCGCATTGATGGAGCTACAAATCAGGTAACAGACGGTTCTTTCTTTTGATTACCACCGCTTTGGCAGGATTTGGGTCTACGCATATTTAGAAACACGGGTATCAAGGAGGACCATAGTAAATAGGACCAGATATTGTTAGTAAAAATAAGTAAATATGTTGGTTTTTATGTGTACCATAGGTCCCATTAACTATGGTCCCCCGCAATAGTAATGTTGCATGACGTGTGAGGATGATGTGCCGACTCCCGAATGCTCAGGAAGGAGATGATTGGTCAGCCGTTGTTGTCGTTTTTTTTGTTGGCGTTGCGTTGGCGTCGACTACATAGTTTCCTCTGTTGCTCAAATAATAGCCTACGGCACATGCATTGATAGCGAAGCGGAGCAGCACGCACACGCACCGAAGTTCCTCTTACTTTAGTTAGACGTGCGTACCTCTGGATGTTTATATACGAAGCACAAGTCTCTTCTTTTTTCGTCTCCCTCTTTTGGTAAGACGTGAGCATATCCACCGGCGCTTGTGTGGGGTTCTTTTCGCGGATACAGCAGCAGCGCATCGACGAGCGCGACCATTTAAGGCCGATCGAAACAACGGGCTCAGGGCGATCGGTATTACTTTTTTTTATACCGTGTTACACCTGCTGTAACAGACCTGGTGTGAGCCAACGGTGAACCCTTTTTCTATTCGACAGCAGTTACGGTCAGTTAAAAAGACGCACCTCAGCTCGCTCAGCTGCGAGATGGAATTTCGATGAAACCTCGTTTTTTACTACTACGGGGGACCATAGTAAATAGGACCAAATATTGTTAGTAAAAATAGAGAAATATGTGGGTTTTTGTGTGTACCGTAGGTCCTGTTTACTGTGGACCCCCCGTAATAGCTGTGTGTAGTACGTCGATCGTGCGTCCTCTATGCTAGTAGTGTCGCTTGAGTAGTGCCGGTTGCCCGCTGCAGCGCCTGGGGAAGCGCGCGGCACAGGTGGGATTGGCCAGTGTGGTAGTGTGCGGAGTAATTAGTGCCGGTTGGTTCCCGCTATTATTAGTGCCGGTATTGTTGTTAGGCGCGCATCTTACGGACACTATAGAGAGACCACTACTTACTTCTTTGTATATGACCTTTTGCTACATGTTGGCCCGCTCCAATATTGGTAATCTTTAGGGAATACTACTGCTGTAACGTTTTTTTTATATCGCACCCGTGGTTACCGTGTGCGTAGTTTCGTCGTGTCCCTCTTGCTTGGATCTCTCCGTAACGTGAACCTGACCTTGAAAGGAAAAAGGCGAAATATTCCTCTCAGCATCCCTCTCGGCTCTGTTTTTTTTGTTTTTGCCAAAGAAATGGTTGTCACACCATCACCACCACCACCACCACCACCACCACCAGCGTTATCACCATCGCCACTATCGCCACCATCACCACCACCACCGCGACTTCAACCCAAGCATTCAGTCCCTCGTGACTGATGTGCTCCGGCGGCCGACCCCTCATAAGACACAACGCCCCCCCCCCCCCCCCCCCCCCCCCCCCCTATTTTTTTCCTCTCTGGGTGTCTGTCAATGTAAAGGCCAGTTGGTATTCATCTTTAATGTCTAAACCGTGCCTATAATTCCGTCCATAGTGTGTGGCAGTTCTTACGGTCGAACTGTGATGGTATGTTCCGACCCAGTCCGGCTTGGTCCGTCGCTGTGCGGTAGTTGGCACGCCACGAACACCGCCTGCCTGTGTTTTGAGACTTGAAAGATGGCACCTGTCTGGAACGCCCGCCTCTTTCTGAAGACTCTACTTGAAGGTGGCCCCGCATGTCTTCTGTCTAGCTACTGCTGTCTCGCTACTTTTGAAGAGCATGTTTTCCCGCGGCGGCTTCCGGCCTTGAATCTCCCTCCGCTCACCGCTCGCTCCATTTCCACGAGTTGCAAAGACGTTTTTTTTTTATCTTTATGTCTATGCTGTATACATACGCATGGCCGAAATTTTACGTCAGTATTTTCCTGGCAGGCGATTGGTACTAATATATAGGCGACTTTGGCCAGCATGACTTGATGTGCTGCCGCCAACCGCGGCTGCTGGTGGTGTTGCTGTTGTGCATGCATGTCTACATACTGCTGTATATACATGCGGTACGAGTACGTGTGTACGAGACGAGGTGATGTAGTCGGCGAGTCGTTGACAGCAAGCAGTTTACGGGCTTGCGCCTGATGCTGTCAACAATGACGTGTCCCGTGACCCCGAGTCTTCCCGTTGACCGTAAGTCTTGTTGCTCTTAAAGGTGCCGCTTGGCAACGCTCGCAACACTAATCGCCCGTTGACCATTGTACACAGCTGTGTTAAAAATCGAAACAACTTCGAACTGGAAAAATCAAAACGTTTACTTGTACACGGTTGCAAAATCAAAACGCTTTATTGCAGCTGCAGGATCGAAACAACAGTTGTACAGTTGCACTCCGTGAACCCCCCCCCCCTTTTTCTTTTTTTTCAGAAGTGCCTGCTAAATTTTTTTTTATGGTCTCGACCCTTGAAAGGCAAAACTCTTGCCCCGTGTTGGAGACAATCCACTCAGATTGTAAGCAGGTTACCCCAAAACCAGGACTGCAGCGGGTCATGCCTTCGGAAGCGGAAGGCAATCGGGGCACGGAATAATAACCCTTTCGAGCTTTGAGGGATAATTTGTGTTTTCTTTAATGCGCCGAATCCACCTTAAGCCAAAAAAAAACAGAGAAGGCGTTCGTACTATTACGGGGGGACCATAGTAAACAGGACCAAATATTGTTAGGAAAAATACCTAAATATATAGGTTTTTATGTATGCCATAGGTCCTGTTTACTAGAGCACCATGACGCAACAACGGGCCCAGCATGTCTAGTTTTTGCTCTTACCGCTAGTTTGTGTGTGTTGCCTTTTGCCTTTTTTTTGTGTTGTGGAGGGTTTCGTTTACAGCAGGTTTGGTTAGGTTTGGTTCTGCAGTTTTGATTTCACGGACATTTTGACGTGTGTGTTGTTCACTTTTAAACCGTTATTTTTCTACCCGTCGACAGCCAGCGTGCCCCAGTGTCCGTGCCGATAGTTCACCGTAGAGAGAGACACAAGTTATAGTCACGAAACCACGACATAGAGATACCATTTATATTGGTACGTCGTGATGCCTGCAGCAACTGGAGAGCAGACAACGCAGCTGCAGTCAGTGGCGTGTCATCGCATTGGATGCGAGAAGTGCAACGCGTATACGCACGCCAGCGAAATCCGGATGATGCAATGAGACGAAAAAAAAAAATGGGAATCAGAGCAAAAAAAAAAAAAAAAGGGAAACAAACAACCAATGCCGTGCCTGCCCCCTCCCCCCCCCCCCCCCGTGGGTACCTCCGACCGCCTGCAGCGGAGTCCGGTGGTATGGTTGGTCAACGGTTTGCTTGGATGGTTTTGTTAGTTGGTTGATGGCCACGGGCAGCAGTGATGCGGGCACGACGCGTACATATTTATATCCGTTTGGCTTGGCCCACTCCTTTTTTTTTTCATCGTCTACACTACATCTGGACGAAAAACATGGTCACCATTCGATATTTAAGTTAGGTTCCAAACGGGGCTTACATTTCCGGCTGAGGCCAGAGTGGTGCTTCAACCTTTTTAGGACCGCAGTCCCCGTTTTGGGGGACAAACTACTTGGAGTTAAGATTGGTTTGTCCCCAAACGGGACTGTTGGTCCTATTACGGGGGTCCATAGTTAATAGGACCTATGGTATAAATAAAAACCTATACCTGGTATATATTACCTGTTCTTACTAACAATATTTGGTCCTATTTACTATGGTCCCCCATAAAATAACAGGGTTGAGCGGGTCGCTTCTCTTTCAACTTTCAACGCGCCGGCAGCACCGCTGCTGCCTCCTCTCCGCACCCCACCCACTAGCTGTACGAGTGCAGGTACTTGCGATTTACGTTGTTGATATTTAATGCGGGTGGTACGCAATGAGTCGTAGCAATACCAACAATAATAATAATTGTCCGTTCGCTCACGATCCATATACAACGCATTTGATCGTAGATGTGTTGTATTAATATTACGGGGGTCCATAGTTAATAGGACCTATGGTATACATAGAAAAACTATATATTTGACTATTTTTACTAACAATATTTGGTCCTATTTACTATGGTCCCCCGTAATAGTATTAGCACAGCAAGCAGTGTAGTTTTCAGCAGTAGAACTACTACTGTCCATGTTGAACCTACAACTATTTTATTGTATGTGTGTATGGATGCACAGAGCATCACCAGGTATAATAGTATGCTGCGTTGTCCTTGTACAGCAGTAGAGTTATTAACAGTGTTTCGGTATTCTTTTGGGGGATTTTATAGACAGCAAAAAGGTTTATGAAACAGATGCGCAGAGCGATGTCGTTCGGCCCCGCTGCACCCCCCCCCCCCCAACACCGCGCCCCGAGGAATTTTTGTTGTTGTCGTCACGCGATGGGAAAATAATGAAAGCGCCACTGCTGTGTTGAACATTGGTTGGAGGTCGAAGGATGGTTCCATTACTTGGTTTTGTTGGTGTCCTGTCGTGTCCTGGCCCATCATGTGGTGTGTCTTGGTCTTGTGCGGTCTGAGGGCTTGGCGCGCTGGGGTGCCGTGTCGATTAGACCCTAAAAGACAACCGCAATGTTGAAGCAACCCCCCCCTGGCCCCCGTTTATCGTAGACGCCACTACCCGGGGCAAATCGCCAGATCGTGGAACTGTCTTCAGTGGGGCGATCAACCAACGCCCAGCCGTTGTTACTCCCACACTCAAGTTCTACGTACTGGATGTTCCCTCTCTCTCTTTTGTCTCTGTCTCTCTCTCTCTCTCTCTCTCCCCTTTTCTCCGAATCGAGAGTTTCTCTCTTGGTGACTGTTTTCTTTCCCTCAAGATATCTAAAATACTATCATTAATAATAATCCACGGCCTCAATACGATGGGCGGCGGGACATTTCGTCCAAAATAATTATGACTGCCTGCCGGCTGGGCTCCTCAACCACGGAGCTACCCAGCGTCACGGGGAATACAGACGGTGTTTAGTGTTTTAAGGTACAAGGTACAAGGTACCTTCGTTTGACCCTTTTAGTACCGCACTGCTGTACAGTAACACACATGCTCAGTCTATTTCCAGGTAATTTGTACCCAATAAAGCAGTGCGGTCGGTCCTAACGGGGTTGCTTGTAACTTGAGCTTTTTTTTTTTTTCGTCAAAAGTTGGGGTGTAGGGAGGGGGTGAGTAAGGTGTGGAAGGGCCTCGGAAAATTGGAGTTGCTGCCCCGTGCCGACCGCCGTACATAGGTTAGGAATGTGTCGTTGCTGTTGTTGCTCTCGAATCAGTTTGTGTTGAGGCCTCCGTTGCTTTTTGCCTTTGCCTTGCCCCTTCCCACCCCTCTTAAGGCCATAGTCCCGTTTTGGAGACAGACTGCTTGGAATATTGAGTATTAATAGTTTGTCCCCCTGAGCGGGAGTGCAGTTTGTTCTTTTTATTTATGTATTTTTTCATCACTTTTACTTTCCAGCCCACTCGGTGGCGGGAGAAAAAGACGACCATAGGTACGCAGGTGGTGTAGGTGCTTCTTCAATGCCTGAAGGTTCCATTCGCCCTGAAAATGCGCCACAATACTTCCAGCTCGAACGCCACCAACCCGACCTACAGTACGTACTCACTGCCCACCCACCCCCCCCCCCCCCCCCCCCCCCCCACCCACCCCTACCTCGCTTTCCTTCCCTGCTTGCTTCCGTTCCATCACCATATTTTACCCCCAGCTCTGACGCATACAACCCGGCCTGCTGCCGCCGCCGCCCCCCCTCACACAACCCCGCTTCCCTTCCAGCATCACGGTAGTACCCCCCGGCCCAGCTCTAACATCACCAACCCAACCCCGCCCGCTCCCCCCCCCCCCCCGCCCCCATCCCGCCTGCCTTCCAGCAGCTTGGACGTCTGCGCCACGACATGGAGGTGTGGGTGGGGTACCGGCGAGGCTTTTCGCTCGGGCTATGACGTCACTGTCACCCCACTACAACGACGACCACGAGGCTCTCGGCGAGCACCTCCAAGAAGAGCACGCCATATTCTTGTCGGAAACCCCTGAGGCGTCCCGCGCGCACCTCTGCTGCGCCGACTACGGGAGCGGCCCCGAGGTGAAGCGAGCCCTGGAGCAGGCCCTCGGCGGGAAAGGTTTCGTCCGGACCGCTCTGAACAACCGCGCGGTTGGCGGGTACTGCGCCATCGCGCACGCCCCCCTCCGCTCTCGCGGCGGACGCCCGAGGCCTCGTCCACCCGGATGTCGAATGCTCCCCGCTCACGCACGCCTCCAAAGAGCCCGAGTCGCTCCTGGGCCCTGACATTGACACGACGTCCGGCGATGGTGGTGGTGGTGGCCGTGGTTCCCATGGTAGCCGTGGCGGAAGCCGTGGTGGCAGCGGGGGCGACGTTGGTGGTCGGGGTAGTGGCCGCAGCGCGGCGGCTCACTTCGGCCTAAGGCTCGGGGCGAGCGTCCAGGACGGACCCACCCGAGGACTAGTCGTGACCCTGTCCCCCGGCAGCCTTGCGGGCGGTGGCGCTGCTGAGGGGGGCGAGCGGAAGCTTGCGGCGGGGGTGGAGGGGGGGCGGCGGCGGCGGCGGCGCGGCCTCTCGAGGCGAGGTGGAGGTCGTTCTGGGACGGTGCGCGGGGGCGCGCGGGCGCGCGAGAGCTCGCCGAGGTTGTCCCTTGGACCAGCGGCTCTTCCGAAACGCTCGGCGTTACAGACGGCGTTACCGACGGCGCTACCGACGGTGGTGGTGGGAAGAGGAGGAGCTTGGCCGCGGGGAAGGGGGGTCGTGGCGTCGGACGGCGAGCCGCGCGAGGAAGTTCCATGGAGGCAAGACCGCGGGGTATTTGTCTGCCCTGGAGCACCTCGGCGAGAGGATGGAGGAGGAGGGGGGCAAGGCGCTGTCGGAGGCGTGCGGCTGGGACAGCAACCTGTCGTTTGTTCACGCCGGGGATGAACTGGTCTATCTCAGGTAGGGGTTGGGTTTGGGTTGAGGATGGGATGGGATGGGATGGGCACTACTGTGCTCTGTGTCTCAGTTACATCCCTCTGTGCGTTGTTGATGTTGTTGTTTGGTCTCAAAATTAGCTGCACAAATGTGTGTTTTCGTTGTGCCGTGTGTGTACCCCTTCGTCTGGATGAAAAAAAGTAGCAAGGACTCGAGACGGCGGGAGGAAGGAAGACCGCGCGATTGTTGTACCCGCCGTTAACTTCATGTTTTTTTCGTTTTTTTATGTGTCTGCTTCAAGGCTCAGACCGCCTCTGACTTGACTTGAGTCAGAAAAAAAGAAAGGAACTTTGTTTTCTGCGCTGTAAGGTAGCGTGCAACCTGCTGGATTTTTGCGTTTGCGGGTCCACGATGAAGTATGTCTTTTTGTGTTTTTTTTTTTTTCTCTGGTACGATGGTGAGACAGCCGCGCGCACGCACACACGTGCGTTGTGTGCGACTGCTGCAGGAGGTAACCTGGTACGAACTGTTTTTGTTTTTTTTTTTGTTTTTTTTTTTCCTCTGTGCTGAATACCGGCACGAACGAGAGGCAAAAAAATACGCGCATGAGGATGGCAACCGCCAAACGTAACTGTTTTTTTTTTTTTTTGTCTGTTCGCAACTACTGCTGTATGTACGTTTTGGACTCTGATAGATGCTTCATGTTCACTGATTCCGGATTATTTGACCTTTTGTATGGTTTGCGCAATCTCATCAATGTGTGAACGTACTCAAGGTCAGTAAGCATGCGTATTGATATTTAAAGCGCCACGCTCACGCGTACTTCCTGAAACTTCAAATACCCCGTTTACGTGTTGGCTGTTATATACCTCGTATGAATTGCGAGGCTTGTTATTATTTATTTTTTTCAGCTCTGCCCTTGCTCTGTTTCGTTTTCTCTCGTCTGGCGGAAGTCACTCTGATGTCCTCGTGTTGCGGATTAAGGCCTGGTACCGGCACGTATGTATGTATTATTGTAAGGATCAATGTCGTTTTTGTTTTTTTTTGTGTTGCCATTTTTTTGCTCCTTTTTTGGTTTTGCTTTGCAGGGGCGCCCATCACGCCGACCACGACGAGGCGACGGGCATGGCGTGCTTCCTCGGTCTCATCGGCTTCCTCTCTGCCCAGGTCAGGCCACCGACAGCGACCGGCAGCGACCGACCGCGGTAGACCCGTAAGGCAGGCAGGCAGGCAGGGCAGGCAGGGCGATACGACAGATTAAGACAGACAGGCAGGCAGACAGGCAGACAGACAGGCAGGCAGGCGAAATGTTACAACACTAGTAATCTTCAAGCAAAAACCGGGACGCGTGGAGGGCGTCCCCGGGGTGGTGGGAGAAGAGCCTTCTGGCTGTCTTGAAAAAGCAAGACGGCGCCGATTCCGTCGTCGGCTCCCTTACAGCAGCATGAGGGAGTACGACGCGGTCGGAAAGCAGACGATGAGAAATGCATGCAGGCAAGCAGGCAGACGGACAAGGCAGACGAAGCACCCTCGCACACACGCATGCATACGATGCCGCATGCATACGGTGTTCTTTTTTGTTTTGGTTCTGTTTTTTTTCGTCGATGTGTATGATGCGTGTACACATCGTCGTTAAACCTGTGCATACATCACATACATGTATGCTAGTGGAAAAAAAAGTGTCCCGACTCTTATTTCAAGTATACAGTGTGCCCCCCCCAAACGTTGGTCGGGTTGCCGGTTGTATTCTGGTACAGCATGCTTAGTGTTGGATATTTGTTTTTCTGGCTCAGTATTTTTCAGGTGATGGCTCGTTTGTCTGATGATCGTTTTGTTTCGCTGCGCTGACGCAGTCCGTACAATCTTGCAACCTCTCTTCTGTGCACGTAGCCTCCGGAGGATTTTAGTTTTCTGGCTTCTGTTAGGGATGTTTTTCGATCCTGTCGCCTTTACGGTGACAGTTGTATTATGCAAATGGCGTACCGATTGGGGATGTTTTTCGATCCTGTCGCCTTTACGGTGACAGTTGTATTATGCAAATGGCGTACCGATTGTGTACAGCGGCAAAAAGAAGTGCGCCGATCCTCGACCGGCGCCTGTCCTTGGTTTTTTTCCCGAAGTCTCCTTCTCCGCATTGCCATGCATATTGTTTGGGGTTTAGAAAATACGCAAATGGGTACACATACAAATAAACGCCGTAAAACACGCATCGCGTGTGATAAAATAAAATACAACACAACCCTCCCGGCACCAATGTCGAAGCTGGTATTTTGTTGTCGATTTTTCTTTTTTTTTGTTTTAACCTCTTTCGGACTCCCGAGACAACAGCGACCATACCAACACATCCAACCATGTTGGTGTTATCAACCATCTGTTAGCAGCGTGAGCTCTCCAAGCAGCGCTGTATGGGCATAGGGGTCACACGGTTAGCGGCTCTCTCGTGTCATGTAGGAGTTATGCGCCCATGCCGCTCGACCCCCTTCGCTGCTGCTGTTGCCCGGACACCAATGTATGTCATCCTCCAATCACACGCAGAGACGGCGTGGTATGTTCCCGCTTTAATGGACATTTTTTTTTTTTGTCGTCCATTTTTTTTTACCGTTTTTGGAGTCCGCAAGAGGGGGTAAGAACGTACCTGCATCCTCGGTTTATGCCACGCATTGATGACGGCACGGTCAGACAGAGACAGGCCCGACAAAGGTGGCGGAAGAAACGAGCCGGGTTCGAACCGGTACACGAAAACTGTTGCAGAGAAACAAGCGTGGACAAAAAAAAAGTTTCCTCTCGGTTTCCTCTAGCTCTCTCCAGGGCGCTGAAAAAAAACAGAAAAAGTTACAGATCGCCGACGAGCGATGAGTTCTGCAGAAATGTCTCGTCGAGACCTTTCCGAAAAACACCATTTTCGTTGCGTGTGTGCCCCCCCCCCCCCCCCCCCCCCCGTCCCTTAATTAAGGCATGCTCTGGAGAAACTAACCTCAGAAAATCACCGGGGGGCGGGGGGGGGGGAGTTATCCTCGTCGCCCGCATGATATCTACGTACGGTGTTCCGTTCCTTACACCCGACTTTTGACCAAAACATGCAAAAGAGTGCCAGGTACGTACAGTGTGCTATTTCTGCCGCTGTTTTCTTCTCGCCAAAAAAAAGGGTGGAAAACTGACGCTGGGTACTTGTCTATCAGAATCGCGCATGAGTGAAAACTGTTCGGGGGGGGGCGTGTACTCGATAGGAGAGATGTACTCGAACTCATGCATGGCCGTAGCCGTACGACCATAGACCCTCACATCCCTACAAGGCCGGGACGGAGCGTGTCGGGTTTTCACCCGACCAGGCTGACATTGCTTGCACCAATCGAAAACTGTTTGGGGGGGGGGGGGGGACTCAAACAGTCGTGTGCCGCAGCAGTGGTTCTCTCGAGTGGTTATTTTCCCCCGCTGAAGAAACGGAGGTGCGGTTGTGAGGGATATATATATATAGCATAGCGTTGGTTGCCTGTAGGATGACGTATTATACGAAAAAAGATGCCAAAAATAACAGACCCTCCAGGGAAACATTTCGGAGGCCGACTTTTACCCCCCTATAAAACCAGGGGTGCCTCACGCAACGCAGAAAAATAATGTTGGGTCTCGGGGAAAATCTCGTCGAGGTTTTCCTCGTAGGCGTGTCGCTCTCGGCGGCGTCTGCGCTTTTCCCCCCCCCCTGCTGTCGAGAAGTTCGAGTTGTAAAAATCGTCTCCAAGGGGTGTGTGTATTGTGTATGTGTGAAAATGTGCGTGCTGTGCGTGTGATATGTAGCGGTGCTGTCGGGGAATCCCCTCAGGTGTGACACGACGAGCAGCCGTCGATGCGCGAAATGTATGCACTGCTGCTGTAGCGCCATGTTTTAATCACCGTGTCGGGCAGGGCTGTGGTTTTGGCTGATTGTAAGTCACCAGCTACACGACACTGCTAGTAGTATTACGGGGGTCCACAGTAAACAAGACCTACGGTACACACAAAAACCTATATATTTCGCTATTTTTACTAACATTATTTGGTCCTGTTTACTATGGTCCCCCTTTTAATATTAGTTACTACCCCATGGTATTGATGGGTATTATTTTTTTCATGCCGGTACACATGTTTTGGGTGGGAACATGGTAATCATATATATATATATATTTTTTTATTGCAGACATAGGAGGAGAGGCCGGCCGTCCCGTGTACAAACCTTTGGCGTCTGTCTGTCTTGTCTGTCTTGTCTGTCTTGTCTGTCTGTCTGTCTTGTCTGTCTGTGCGAAAGGTGCTCTCGCTCGTACGAAGAGATGTGTTCGATAAAATGACGGGAAAAAATCGCAAACGTGCGTCGGGTCCGTCGCGGGTCCTGATCGCCTGTGTATAGACGGCTGGCTCCTCGTAAACTTTTGATGGTTGTCTCATACTACGATTAAGTGCTTTGAGTTTTTCAGGTGCGTGGGCTGATTTTTTCGAGTTCTGCGCCATCTCTTTGTTGCTGGCAGGCCCGGTCGTTGTGTGTGTGTGTGTGTGTGTGTGTTTTTTTTTTTTTTTTGCTGAACATGTTGCAGTATGTCAGCTCGATTGCTTTGCTTCGCAGAAACTACTGTATTGTATTGTGGCCATATAAAAAGAACCTGCGATGGAGCCGAGAAAACCACGTGCGTACCCCCCCCCCCCCCCCCCCCCCCCCCCCCCCCCCCCTACCCCCCCCCCCCCTGCTATTTTTGTTTACACGCCATTCCGTATAGAACACTTAAGACGGCACACCCCCTCGGACGATTTTCGATGCTGGGTTTTCTCGACGACGGGGAGGGCGCACCGAGTAGGACGAGCGATGCGTCTATGCAACCAACCTTCTCGATATAATATGTCCAAAGCCACCATTTTCGTTGTGTGTAATAAATAATACCCCCCCTTAAGGCATGGTTTGGAGGAGGAAACCGGGTCTGAAATTCGTCCCAGGGTGTGTGTGTGTTGTGTGTAATAAATAACACCCCCCCTTAAGGCATGGTTTGGAGGAGGAAACCGGGTCTGAAATTCGTCCCAGGGCGTGTGTATGTGTGTCTTACCACCCAGTGCGATACGAAGGTATTTTTGGTGCGGATTAGTACTGCATGTTTCCCCGTAAGCAAAAGGCATGGGGTGATTTTTCACTTGATTTACTTCGCTCACTTCCGGGTTGGCTGTCGTGCAGTCAGTTGGTGTGGTTAGTGTTAGTGTGTTGAATAGTAAGGGTCAACTCGAAGCCCTGCTGCTGCTGTTGTAGGACCTGAGAGGCGAAAAAGGACGAACCAAATGGCGATCCCGGCATCGTTCGCGCGTCTACGTAGAGCAACTCGGCGTTTCTGTGGCTGCAAGAGGTTGTGCAGCGCGGCTTGCAGCGGTGCTTTTCCCCCCCCCCCCCTCGCTTTCGTTGTCATTCAACATTGTCACTTTCGTTGCCGGTACGTGCGTACGTACGTACCGTTTTCATCATCTAGGTGTCGTTTTCATTCCCCTTCTCGGTTTGCAAGTACGTACCGTTCTCGTTTCCGTTCTTGCACTCATTTTCACTCTCGTTTTCATTCCCCTTCTCGTTTTTCATGCACGTGCCATTCTCGTTTCCGTTCTTGCACTCATTTTCACTCTCGTTTTCATTCCCCTTCTCGTTTTTCATGCACGTGGCATTCTCGTTTCTGTTCTTACACTCATTTTCACTCTCGTTTTCGTTTTCGTTTTCACTCTCGGCTTTTTCGCTTGCCGTTTGCTTATGTCGTCCGTCGCGCGACGCGCCCCACGCAGCCCGAGGTGATGCACATCCACCCGGAAGCGCGCGCAGAGGCGACCAACAAGGTGGTTGCCGCCTACATGGATGGAGGGTGGGAAACCCACGGAGACCCCCATGCGCGAGGCCGGGCTGAACGGGTCGGGACAGATCATCGGCGTCTCGGACACCGGCCTGGACGAGAGCTCCTGCTTCTTCCGAGACGACGTTAACGGCCTGGTGCCCAGGTAAGAGGAGGGGCGAAACCACAAGAAGATAAGTATTTGTACATTTACAAAATTGAATATAACCCATTTTAGCACCTCACTCTGCGATTAACATACCTAACATACCTGTACACAGCAGTACGCCCACTCCTTGAGGTATGCAGCTTTTCGAGGAGACTTTGTCTTCCTCGTTTAATGCACGGACTTGTATACCCGGCATGAGGCCTTGTAAAACCCGTGGCATGTACGATCGAAGTATCACTATACGGGGGGGGGGGCATAGTAAATAGGACCAAATATAGTTGGTAAAAGTAGGTAGATCTATAGATTCTTGTGTGTACCGTAGGTCCTGTTTACTATGGCCCCCCGTAATATTAATAGTAGTCGTACACACCCTGCCAAGATGATTTTCGAGCTAATCCTCGATCTCACAGCTGTTGTTGTTGTTTTTTTTTTAAATTTTATAAATATATACCTGGTGAACCCGCTGCGGACGGAAGTGTTTTCTGAGGACCGCTTTTTGTCTTGCATGTCACGGGGGACCATAGTAAATAGGACCAAATATTGTTGGTAAAAATAGGGAAGTGCATAGGTTTTTTGTGTGTACCGTAGGTCCTATTTACTATAGCCCTCCGTAATAGTGTCTTAGCGCTCCTGGTATTTTCGTCTGGAGTGGTGTCCTTCTAGTTCCGAATAAACTGTCCCCGAAACGGAATGCGGTCCTGGACCGATTTTACACAGGGGACGCCATCGTTTTTCTTTCAGCTCTCGTTTTTGTATCTCTTCTCAACGTCGGAAAAAGAGGGTGCTTGCTGAATGTACAAAGTAAAAAGTCGAACGTGTCAACATCGGAAAAAGAGGGTGCTTGCTGTATGTACAAAGTAAAAAGTCGAACATCGTTTTGTTGAATACCTATTTAGCAACATTTCCGGAAGGCTCTCTTCTCTGTCTGTCTCTCTCTCACAAGAGAGAGAGAGACCAGATTTTTTCCCCCCGAAAACTCCTTGGTCGGTGTTGAACCTTTCCCGTCACCGAAATGAAGGGAGCGCTGAAGAACGAACGCACCCGGCGCTATGCTTGCCACCGGGGCACACAGTTAGTTGACGGCAGCTACAACTGCCCTTGACACCCGCGCGAGTTGCAGTGTATAAACGGAGGCGTTCTCCGATGTGTCTCAAGTCCCGTAAGCGTAACATAGATTAACAACTTGTATTGCGGTGATACTATATTTTTTCCCGATTTTCCCCTTGTTTTATACCCTGGTATAAGATGTATCCCATGGGTATTATCTTGTTTTGTGTGTGTGTGTGTGTGTGTGTGTTTTTTTTTTTTTTTTTTCTGTTTTCTACTCTTGTCTTGTCGTTTTATTGCCCCGTTTTCATTTCTATTTTCCATTCTCTTGGTTGTTTTCTTTGTTTGATCCATACTTGCGCTATTACGGGGGACCATAGTAAAATAGGACTTACGGTACACACAAAAACCTATAGATTCCCTATTTTTACTGACAGTATTTGGTCCTATTTACGATCGTCCCCTGTAACGGTATATATTTTGTGGTGTTTTCCTGTTTTTTCACGATGTGTGCCGCCCCCCCATGAGCAATTTTCGCCTCTTCCGGGGTCTATAGTTAACAGGACCTACGGTACCCACAAAAAACCTATATATTTACCTATTTTTACCAACCATATTTGGTCCTATTTACTATGGTCCCCCGTAATAGAAGTGCGCTCGTACGAAGAGAGACATCATCGAAAAAAAGAGTTTTTTTTTTTTTTTTTTTTACAAAAAACACAACAGTACACACGAGCATATAAAATATACTTGGTACGTACCCGGTAGATGCTTTTTGTTGTTGTTGCTGTTGCTGTTGCTGTGTTGTGCTATTATACAGCGCACCTCCCCCCCCCCCCCCCCCCCCCCCCCCCCCCCCGGGACGCGACCGACCATGCACGCTCTTCGTTCTTCTAGGACGACGATGCTGGACCGCGACTCCTACCCGGACCGGCGCAAGGTCATCCAGTACGTCGTGTTCGGCGACGACGACACCGATGCCGACGGTCACGGGACCCACGTCTCCGGCATCGTCGCGGGCAAGATCAGCGACGACTGGGAGAAGCCCTGGGAGGACCAGGTGTCGCAGGCGAACTGCGAGGAGAAGGACCTGGTCAGGTCCTGCCTCGGCGACTGCGTGGAGGTCATGACCGGGCCCTCGTGCCACTGGAACATGGAGCTCGCCTGCCCCATGTCCGGCTGCGACGAGGACATTGTAAGTTGGTTGTTGGTGTGTGTGTGTGTTTTGTTTTTGGCGGGCAGGGTTGTGTGTTTAGTTGCCGCTGTTTTTTTCTTGCCTTGCCTTGCCTTGCCTTGCCTTGCCTTGCCTCCTGTTTACGACGACCGCGAATTTTCAGGCAGCATTTTTCAAATCGTATTGTGCTATAGCCCTCTGGGGACGTCAGAGGGGAACAAAAGTTCGACGGAAAAAAAAAATGTGACGGATCAGAGCAACCGTCGTGGCGTGGTTGGAGCATGTCATGTCACAAAATTGTTGTCCGAGCTACAATGGTTGATGCAAGGAGTCGTACGGCACGGCCGAATGATGACCTGTCTTTTCTGCTGGGCACATGCCGCTCCTACACGATTGATAACACCGAACGTCGCCAACCATTGTTCAGGTCGCTCTTTCGGGGGGGGGGGGGGGGGGGGGGGGGGGGGGGGGGGGTGTAAGCTATACAGAACGACGTACCAGGTTTGTACAAGTTTTTTTTTTTTTTTTTTTTTTTTTCCTCGAAAACTCGGATGTGCGGATGTTTGTGCTGCTGTGTTCGTAGTCGAGCTCGTATTGTTCCCTGCCTGCTGGTCGTATATAGCCTCTCCCCTGTCTCTTTTCTCTCAGACGCGCACTCTCTTGTTTCTTTGACCGCCGTCGTTTCCGTTTTTTCTTCTCTCCGCCTATTCATCCATCCACCCACCCATTCGTTCGTTCGTTCCACCCATCCTTCCTTCCATCCGTCCATCCATCCATCCATCCACTCAACCACCCACCCACCCACCCCCCCTGCCCACGCATTCATCAAACCGCTGGTACTGATAACAGACTTGCGACGAGGACACCGGATACGTCTTCCCATGCTTCGAGGACCCCGAGGACGAACTGCCGGAGGCGGCTGGAGTTGCACCTGATTCCAAGTTGGCGTTCTTCGACATGTGAGCAGCACCTTTGGGGTGTTCCTGTATGTAATGTTGCCGATGACTGACTAGGAGGGGGAGGGGGGGGGAGTCTACACGGAAATTGAGGCGAGAAACTGCCGGTGTCCATGGGCTAGCTTGCCCTTAATGTTGGCGGCCGAAGCTTGCTGTAGGTGCTGTGCCATAGTTTTTCCAAGAGGCGGGGATGGGAGTGTTCATGCGTATGCAGGAGTTTAACGGTAACGCGAGACACTGCTGTATTATTTTCTTTGCCTTGCTCACTCACGCGTCTCTCTTTCTTTTTCTTTTTTTTTTCTTCACTTGGTTGATTTTTTTTTTTGTTTTTTTGTCCTTTTTTGGTCCCTCTACCCGCTTTTATTTTTTGCTCTTTTTTGCTCGTTCTACCGTGTGCGAAATCGGGATCGTGCACTCCACTGATTTTGCGCGATCAAAGGGGAAATTCTGACGACACTTTGAGCATCCCGGACGACATCGGTGACATGTGGGACGCTCAGTACGCTGCGGGAGCTAGGTAAGACCGCGGCGCTATTCAACACTTTTGCACCGTGATCGCGATGTGTAGAGCTGTCGATAGCACTGTACACGCTGCTGTCGGTACTAGTGTTGGACTGCCGTCGGTACTACTCGTGCCGTAGGTATTTCTGCCGGTACTGCAGTAGATGCTGCTGTCGGTAGTGACTGCCGCTAGGGCTGCTGTGGGTACTACTTTTGGATGCTTGCTGCTCCTGTACTCACAAAAAAAAAAAACATGCAAGTAGCAGAAAACAATACAACGCCACCCCCGCTCCCACCCCCAACCCCAACCCCCTCCCCGCATCCTAACCCGTATAGCCCCCAACCGTGACCCCCTGAACCCCAATTGTGATAACGCACAGGATCATGAGCAACTCCTGGTCTCTGGTCACCCTGTCGGAGCCCACCGCTCGCGACATACAGCTGGACGAGTGGGTGCATGACAACCCCGATGTTTTCGTGGTCTTCGGGGCCGGCAACAACGGGTTCATGGACGGAGCTTTCAACCCCGGCTCTGTCCAATCGCCCGCGACCGCGAAGACCACGCTGACCGTGGGCGCGTCCAACAGCGGCCCGGACCGCGCCTACGCGTATTACTCGTCGTCGAGCTCCAATTACGACGGGGTGCTGTGGCCCGACAGCGACGTCAGCTTCGAGGTGTCCCCGTACTCGGCAAGAGGTCCGGTGGGGCGGTTCACGGCCAAGCCGGATGTCGTCGCCCCTGGACTGATGGTGCACTCCGCGAAAGCTTCGAGGTCCGAGGACGCGGAGGTTGAGACCTGCGCGCTGGATTCGCTGGGGGGTACGTCCATGTCGGCGCCGGCGGTGGCCGGAGCGGCGGCTCTGGTGAGGCAGTTCCTCGTCGATGGGATGCTGGCGAGCTACTTGGAGGGAGAGGGGTTGTGTGGAGAGGAGGGAGGCGTGCATGAGGAGGCGGGTCTCTGCGAGGCGTTTGACCCCCCCGGGTACCTGGTGAAGGCGATACTGATCAACTCTGCGGAGTGGCTCGGCGACATACAGACGGTGTCGTACGGTGAGAGGGGGAAGCGGGGGGTGGGGGGTGGGGTGGAGTACGGAAATAGAGAAAAAGCGAGAGGGGGGGGGGGGGGGGGGGGGGGGGGGGGGGGGGGGGGGGGGGGGGGGGGGGGGGGGGGGG